>BSBM01001203.1:147500-558650 GCA_027924585.1 Larix kaempferi | reverse complement strand
ACTTCTGCTTCCAATTCCAACAGAGGATCTGGGGAGGAGGCTGCCGAGTAGCCAGAATCTGCCATACCACCCAATAGGCACAGAGTATTTTCCAGAAGGAACAGGGGAGGTCGAAATGCAGAGCTTCAGAGACCTTCTCCACCAGGAGGAGACCACCTTCAGAGATTACGAGATTTTTCTTTTGGAAATGAAACGAGGTAGATTACGGCTAATAGTTCTGATATCTTTCCTATGATATACATGGAGCATAATTACCCATAACTTGGAGCATGCCAGGTGACATTTCATCAACCTTCGAGGAGCGCCATTAACCAATTCCGTACTGTTCATTAAATAACAGCTCTCAATGCCAAATGAGGAAACCTCTTGGGGGTCAGGAGCTTGATCGTCATCATAACAAGATGTGGTTCCAACGAACCAAATGGTATTGCCAACAGAGAAAATCATTCCTGATTGAACAGAGGAAGGGAGGTCCATACGCCTGAAAAAGATGAGACAAGAGCCCCTCAGATTTTGTGAGATCTTGCTCCATAAATTCTCCTGCTCCGAAGTATAGAGAATGGTGCGATCCATCATCAGCAAAGGAGGAGACAACATCATCCTGAAAATATCATGGCATGCGAGATGGTAGGAATTAATATGCATAATCGAGGAAGAATAGATGTTCACGTCGGGGATAGCCACGCTACAAACGAAGGTGGCCACCATCGGGCAGCAGGGGCACTTGACACTTGGTCTATGTCCCATTCTCCAAAAAAACCCATCCGGCCATTTTCGGATCGAGTCCCATGACTTTACGGAATAGGTAACGGACTATACACATCGTTCAATTTGAGGACCCCTTTTCCTAGGGGTATTGCACGATTAGCCGCTTTGTCTGCTTTTCCATTATTCTTTCTCAAGACATGGTAGAAATCAATTTCTCGAAAGAGAGGGATGAGCAGAAGGATTCTTCGGAGAACTTGACAAAGGCGGATAGAAGAGGGCAAGTTCGTAGAATTTATGCTATGAATAATCATCCTGGAATCCCCCACAACCGTTAGGATCTGAATACCATGGAGGAGAGCTTGATTTAAGCCTTGCCCAAGGGCCAGAGCTTCTACCATATTATTGGATTCAATTCCCAAATTCCTGGAATAAGTGAAAATCAGATCTCCAGCGGGGCCAAAGAGCACCCCTCCCCCTCCTGCCTCCCCTTTATTATTATTATTATTACTTAGAAACCATGGTTATTGATGGGAATCCATAGTAAAAAATGGTCAATCATATGGTTAATTACGGTTGAATTTGATTGACCATGGTTTACTTGTTTAACCATGGCTAACCATAGTCAACCATATGGTTGACTCTCTTTGACCATGGTTGAATCTGGTCTGCCATGGTTGACTTTGGTTGGCCATGCTTAAACATGGTTAACTATGGTTGACTTTGGTTGACAATGGTTGGCCATAGTTGACCATGATTGTCTTTGGTTGGCCATGCATGACCATCATTGACTATGGTTAGCTTTAGTTGGCTATGGTTTCCCATGGTTGACTGTGGTCAACGACGGTTAACTATGGGTGACTAATTGACTATGTTCAACTATGGTTTCGCATGGTTGACTATGGTTGGACATGGTTGACCATGGTTGAATTTTTTAATTTGCTTGACTCTTGTAAACCATTGTTTACTATGGTTAACCTAGTTTGGACATAATTGACTATTAGTTGACCATCGTTGACTATGGTGGAATATGGTCCAATATGGTTGGCCATGGTTGGCTTTGGTTGAACATGCTTATCTTCATTTGTTGACTAAGGTGTACGTTGTTAACTATGGTTGATTTTTTTTATTATGGATGACCATGTTCGACTACAGTTGACTTTGGTTGGCCATAATTGACTTTTATCAACTGTGGTTGACCGTGGTTGAATATTGTTGACTTTGTTTAACTATGGTTGACTTTGGATGGCTAATTGAATATGGTTGACTACGATTGCACATAGTTGACTAAGGGTGACTTTCTTTTATCGTAATTTACTATTGGTTGACCTTGTTAAAGTTTTGTCTATGGTTGATTGATTTACTATGGTTGACGATGCTTAACTATTATCGACCATGGTTGAATTTTTTTTCCACAACTGACCATTCACTAAAGTTATTTAAATTTAACTTTGGTTGGATATTGTTAACTTTGGTTGACCATGCTTGACCATGCTTAACTCTGGTTGTCTTTGGTTGAATATGGTTGACTTTGATTGACGACGGTTAACTATGGTTGACTAATTCACTATGGTCAACTATGGTTTCCCATGGTGACTATGGTTCACCATAGTTGAATTTGGTTGACTTTTGTAAACCATTATTATTATTCTTATTCTTATTATTGTTATTATTATTAACCCAACCATGGTCAAACATAGTTAACCAAAGGAAACCATGGTCAACCATATGGTTGACTTTTATTGATGATGGTTGATTATCATTGACCATGATTGACTATGGCTTGCATTGGTTGACCTTGATTGACCATGTTCAACCATGCTTAACTATGGTTGACTTTGGTTGACCATGGTTAACTATTGCTAACTTTGGTGGCCATGGTTGACTATGGTTAGATTTAGTTGGCCATGGTTAACTATGGTTGACCATTTTTTCATATGGTTGTCTTTGGTTGAATATGGTTGACTTCCATTGACTATTGTTAACGACGGTTAACTATGGTCGACTATGGTTGGCCATGGTTGACCTTGGATTGAAGTTAACCTTGAAGCCACCCTGGATTGAAGTGGCCCATGGATTGAATCCAACCTTAGATGGAAGTCGACCTTGGATTGATGTTAACAATGGATTGAACTTAACCTTGCATTGAAGTTAACCTTGATTAAAATTCAACTATGGTTTGAAGTTTCACTTTGAACCGTGGTTGAATTCAATTCACAACCATATTTTTAAAAGTGGTTGATTGAGTTTAAACCATGGTTCACTTCAATCCATAGTTGACTTTCAAGCAAGGTTGACTTCAATCCATAGTTGAATTTTAAGCAATGTTGACTTCAATCCAAGGTTGACTTTAATCAAAGGTTGAATTCTATCCATGGTTGACTTCAATCATAGGTCAAATTCAAGCCAAGGTTGACTTCAATCCAAGTTTGATTTCAATCCATAGTTGACTTCTATCCATTATTGAACTCAAAGCAAGGTATACTTCAATCCAAGGTTGACTTCGATCCATGGTTGAATTCAATACATCATTACCTTTGCTCCATAGGGGATTTCAATCATAGGTTGACTTCAATACATCATTACCTTTGCTCCATAGGGGATTTCAATCATAGGTTGACTTCAATCCATAGTTCAATTTTAAGCAAGGTTGACTTCAACGTACGTTTGACTTCAATTCATGGTTGACTTCAAAACATAGTGGACTTCAATCCATTGTGGGCTTCAATCCAAGGCCGACTTCAATCCATATTTGAATTTTAAGCAAGGTCGACTTTAATCCTAGGTTGACTCCAATCCATGGTCAAATTCAATCCACAGTCGACTTCAATCCATGGTTGACTTCAATCCAACGTTTACTTTAATCCATGGTTGACTTTGAACCATGGTTGAAATCAATCTGCAACCATCCATTTAGAAGTGGTTAATTGACTTTCAATCATGGTTTATTTGAGTCCATAGCTGACCTTTAAGCAATGTTGACTTCAATCCATAGTTCATTTTTAAGCAAGGTTAACTTCAATGTACGTTTGACTTCAATCCATATTACAAAAATTTAAAATATGAATTCTTATTCTCATGAAAGAAAGACTAATAAAAATGGTATCAAATCATATCTTAAAATAATTTTCAAATTATATTGAAAAGTTAAATTATTTTAAAAATGATGATGTTACATCTAATTTTTTAATTTTAATTTAATTTTATTGTATATTATTTAAATAACACTAATTTATGATATATATTAATGAATTTGTTTTATAGATGTGTTAACAAATTTAAATTGTAAAAAAATTTAATATCTCTAGAGTGATTAATAAATTTAGGTTATTAATATAATTTCAAAATAATATTTAAAGTGATTAATAAATTTAGGTTGTTAATATAATTTCAAAATAATATTTATTTGAAAATGATTTGTTGTTTATATAAATATAAAAAAGTTAATAGTATTATAAATTTCGAAAACATATATATATATATATATATATATATATAATTATTTGCAATATATTAACCATTCATTATATCATTCAAAATAGATACATATACATTTAATTAGAATTATAGAAAACAAGTGTTTCAAAAATTGTAAGTCGTTTAAGAATGGTTTATAAAATAAAATAAAATGCTGCAATAAAAATAAATATTTTAAAGAATTTTTAAATTGACATGATTTAATTAGGCTAATCAATCTTAGTCATCCATACATAACCATGGTCAATAAATGTGACCATCTTAAAATAAGGTCAACCTTAGTTATCCATTATAAAACACATCTAAGGATTATTAAAGTTAACGAATTCATTTAAAGATTATTAAAGTTAACCAAGGTTCATCCATAAAATAATTATTATTTGTTAAGAAATATTAATATAACATTAACTTTATTAATGTAATAAGATTAACAATATTAATAGATTGTAAATATTAATATTGTAATTAAAACATTAACAATAACAATACAATTATTAAATTGGATAACATTAATATTAATATTAATAAACATTCATATCAATATTACCATTAGTATTAGGAAACATTAAACATAGTCAACTATGGATTGAAGTCAACCTTGCTTAAAATTAAAAGTCAACTGTGGATTGAAGTCAACCTTGCTTAAAATTAAAAGTCAATTATGGATTGAAGTCAACATTGCTTAAAGGTGAGCTATGGACTCAAATAAACCATGATTCAAAGTCAATTAACCACTTCTAAAAGGTTGCAGATTGATTTCAACCATGGTTCAAAGTCAACCATGGATTGAAGTAAAGGTTGGATTGAAGTCAACCATGGATTGAAGTCGACTGTGGATTGAAGTTGACCATGGATTGTAGTCGACCTAGGATTAAAGTCTACCTTGCTTAAAATTCAAATATGGATTGAAGTTAACCTTGGATTGAAATCAACCATGGATTGAATTCTTTTTCCACAACTGACCATTCACTAAAGTTATTTGAATTTTAACTACCAAATTCATATTACAAAAGTTGATCTTAACTAACTCCTAAGTGTCTAAATATCGTAACAGTTAACTGTGGTTGACTATTGTTGACTTTGCCACAACTGACCATTCACCAAACTTATTTAACTTTGGTTGGATATGGTTGAATTTGATTAACTATGGTTGAGTTTGGTTGTCTTTGGTAGACTATGGGTGACTCTCGTTGACTAATTAACCATGGTTTAATGTGCTTAACCATGGTTGATGATGGTTGTCTCTGACTGACCATGGTTAACTATGGTTGATGGTGGTTGGACATGGTTGATTTTGGTCAACCATATGGCTGACTTTAGATGTTGATGGTTGACTATCATTGACCATGGTCGACTATGGTCTACCATGCTTGTGTATGGTTTGCAATGGTTGAATTTGGTTGACCATGGTTAACGATTCTTAACTATGGTCGACTTTGGTTGACCATGGTTAACTGTGGTTAACGTTGGTGGCCATGGTTGACTATGGTTATCTCTAGTTGGCCATGGTTGACTATGCTTGACCATGTTTTACTATGGTTGTCCATGGTTGAATATGGTTTACTTTCATTGACTATGGTTAACGACGATTAACTATGGTTGACTAATTCACTATAGGCGATTATGGTTTCCCATAGTTGACTATGGTTGGCCATGGTTGACCATGGTTGAATTTGGTTAACCATTGTTGACTATGGTTGGCCTATCTTGGCCATAATTGACTATTGGTTGACCATGGTTGACTATGGTGGAATATGGTTCGATATGGTTGACTATGGTTGACTGAGGTTTATATTGTTTAACTATGGTTGACTTTGTTTGATTCTTGATGACTATGGTTGACCATGCTTGACCATGTTTGACTATGATTGACTTTGGATGGCCGTGATTGACTTCGGTTGATTATGGTTGACCATGGTTGACTATTGTTTACTTTGTTTAATATGCTTGTGACTAATTGACTATGATTTCCCATGGTTGGATAAGGGTGACTTTTTTTGCTATATTTGATTCGTTTAGCATGGTTAATCATAGTCGACCACGGTTAATAATAATAATAAATAAAATAATAATAATAATATATTATTATTATTATTATTTTTTTTTTTTTTACAGAAACGGATAGGTTTTATATTAAAAAACAGTGGCTGAACCACCAACGAGTTTACATCTCCAAAAATGTGGTAAGCCATGCAGTCTTCCAAACATTAAATACATATGCCTGTGATTAGCAATCAGGACTTTAAAGTTTTAACAAAGGAAAGTAAACAAAAAGAGGTCCTAAACTAGACTGGAATTAACGGTGTCTTGCCTCTGAAGATGATTTCGCAGCTGAGTGACTCTTGCCATGTCCTGATTTTTCAGCAGCCCGAAGATTTGCCAGGGTGATTTCCATATTCTGCAGCCTGAGATCCATATTATCAATAGCAGCCGTGACCTTCTCTTCAAGAACTTCCATAGCTGCTGCGAAGTCCAAGCGAATACGATCAATGACCTCATCCATTATATCAAGACGTCTCCCTCCTTGTTCATCCATTTGTTGAAAAAAATTCCCTTGTCATCTAACCCGTCGCCGCAGGACCCTGACTTCTGCTTCCAATTCCAACAGAGGATCTGGGGAGGAGGCTGCCGAGTAGCCAGAATCTGCCATACCACCCAATAGGCACAGAGTATTTTCCAGAAGGAACAGGGGAGTCGAAATGCAGAGCTTCAGAGACCTTCTCCACCAGGAGGAGACCACCTTCAGAGATTACGAGATTTTTCTTTTGGAAATGAAACGAGGTAGATTACGGCTAATAGTTCTGATATCTTTCCTATGATATACATGGAGCATAATTACCCATAACTTGGAGCATGCCAGGTGACATTTCATCAACCTTCGAGGAGCGCCATTAACCAATTCCGTACTGTTCATTAAATAACAGCTCTCAATGCCAAATGAGGAAACCTCTTGGGGGTCAGGAGCTTGATCGTCATCATAACAAGATGTGGTTCCAACGAACCAAATGGTATTGCCAACAGAGAAAATCATTCCTGATTGAACAGAGGAAGGGAGGTCCATACGCCTGAAAAAGATGAGACAAGAGCCCCTCAGATTTTGTGAGATCTTGCTCCATAAATTCTCCTGCTCCGAAGTATAGAGAATGGTGCGATCCATCATCAGCAAAGGAGGAGACAACATCATCCTGAAAATATCATGGCATGCGAGATGGTAGGAATTAATATGCATAATCGAGGAAGAATAGATGTTCACGTCGGGGATAGCCACGCTACAAACGAAGGTGGCCACCATCGGGCAGCAGGGGCACTTGACACTTGGTCTATGTCCCATTCTCCAAAAAACCCATCCGGCCATTTTCGGATCGAGTCCCATGACTTTACGGAATAGGTAACGGACTATACACATCGTTCAATTTGAGGACCCCTTTTCCTAGGGGTATTGCACGATTAGCCGCTTTGTCTGCTTTTCCATTATTCTTTCTCAAGACATGGTAGAAATCAATTTCTCGAAAGAGAGGGATGAGCAGAAGGATTCTTCGGAGAACTTGACAAAGGCGGATAGAAGAGGGCAAGTTCGTAGAATTTATGCTATGAATAATCATCCTGGAATCCCCCACAACCGTTAGGATCTGAATACCATGGAGGAGAGCTTGATTTAAGCCTTGCCCAAGGGCCAGAGCTTCTACCATATTATTGGATTCAATTCCCAAATTCCTGGAATAAGTGAAAATCAGATCTCCAGCGGGGCCAAAGAGCACCCCTCCCCCTCCTGCCTCCCCTTTATTATTATTATTATTACTTAGAAACCATGGTTATTGATGGGAATCCATAGTAAAAAATGGTCAATCATATGGTTAATTACGGTTGAATTTGATTGACCATGGTTTACTTGTTTAACCATGGCTAACCATAGTCAACCATATGGTTGACTCTCTTTGACCATGGTTGAATCTGGTCTGCCATGGTTGACTTTGGTTGGCCATGCTTAAACATGGTTAACTATGGTTGACTTTGGTTGACAATGGTTGGCCATAGTTGACCATGATTGTCTTTGGTTGGCCATGCATGACCATCATTGACTATGGTTAGCTTTAGTTGGCTATGGTTTCCCATGGTTGACTGTGGTCAACGACGGTTAACTATGGGTGACTAATTGACTATGTTCAACTATGGTTTCGCATGGTTGACTATGGTTGGACATGGTTGACCATGGTTGAATTTTTTAATTTGCTTGACTCTTGTAAACCATTGTTTACTATGGTTAACCTAGTTTGGACATAATTGACTATTAGTTGACCATCGTTGACTATGGTGGAATATGGTCCAATATGGTTGGCCATGGTTGGCTTTGGTTGAACATGCTTATCTTCATTTGTTGACTAAGGTGTACGTTGTTAACTATGGTTGATTTTTTTTATTATGGATGACCATGTTCGACTACAGTTGACTTTGGTTGGCCATAATTGACTTTTATCAACTGTGGTTGACCGTGGTTGAATATTGTTGACTTTGTTTAACTATGGTTGACTTTGGATGGCTAATTGAATATGGTTGACTACGATTGCACATAGTTGACTAAGGGTGACTTTCTTTTATCGTAATTTACTATTGGTTGACCTTGTTAAAGTTTTGTCTATGGTTGATTGATTTACTATGGTTGACGATGCTTAACTATTATCGACCATGGTTGAATTTTTTTTCCACAACTGACCATTCACTAAAGTTATTTAAATTTTAACTTTGGTTGGATATTGTTAACTTTGGTTGACCATGCTTGACCATGCTTAACTCTGGTTGTCTTTGGTTGAATATGGTTGACTTTGATTGACGACGGTTAACTATGGTTGACTAATTCACTATGGTCAACTATGGTTTCCCATGGTGACTATGGTTCACCATAGTTGAATTTGGTTGACTTTTGTAAACCATTATTATTATTCTTATTCTTATTATTGTTATTATTATTAACCAACCATGGTCAAACATAGTTAACCAAAGGAAACCATGGTCAACCATATGGTTGACTTTTATTGATGATGGTTGATTATCATTGACCATGATTGACTATGGCTTGCATTGGTTGACCTTGATTGACCATGTTCAACCATGCTTAACTATGGTTGACTTTGGTTGACCATGGTTAACTATTGCTAACTTTGGTGGCCATGGTTGACTATGGTTAGATTTAGTTGGCCATGGTTAACTATGGTTGACCATTTTTTCATATGGTTGTCTTTGGTTGAATATGGTTGACTTCCATTGACTATTGTTAACGACGGTTAACTATGGTCGACTATGGTTGGCCATGGTTGACCTTGGATTGAAGTTAACCTTGAAGCCACCCTGGATTGAAGTGGCCCATGGATTGAATCCAACCTTAGATGGAAGTCGACCTTGGATTGATGTTAACAATGGATTGAACTTAACCTTGCATTGAAGTTAACCTTGATTAAAATTCAACTATGGTTTGAAGTTTCACTTTGAACCGTGGTTGAATTCAATTCACAACCATATTTTTAAAAGTGGTTGATTGAGTTTAAACCATGGTTCACTTCAATCCATAGTTGACTTTCAAGCAAGGTTGACTTCAATCCATAGTTGAATTTTAAGCAATGTTGACTTCAATCCAAGGTTGACTTTAATCAAAGGTTGAATTCTATCCATGGTTGACTTCAATCATAGGTCAAATTCAAGCCAAGGTTGACTTCAATCCAAGTTTGATTTCAATCCATAGTTGACTTCTATCCATTATTGAACTCAAAGCAAGGTATACTTCAATCCAAGGTTGACTTCGATCCATGGTTGAATTCAATACATCATTACCTTTGCTCCATAGGGGATTTCAATCATAGGTTGACTTCAATACATCATTACCTTTGCTCCATAGGGGATTTCAATCATAGGTTGACTTCAATCCATAGTTCAATTTTAAGCAAGGTTGACTTCAACGTACGTTTGACTTCAATTCATGGTTGACTTCAAAACATAGTGGACTTCAATCCATTGTGGGCTTCAATCCAAGGCCGACTTCAATCCATATTTGAATTTTAAGCAAGGTCGACTTTAATCCTAGGTTGACTCCAATCCATGGTCAAATTCAATCCACAGTCGACTTCAATCCATGGTTGACTTCAATCCAACGTTTACTTTAATCCATGGTTGACTTTGAACCATGGTTGAAATCAATCTGCAACCATCCATTTAGAAGTGGTTAATTGACTTTCAATCATGGTTTATTTGAGTCCATAGCTGACCTTTAAGCAATGTTGACTTCAATCCATAGTTCATTTTTAAGCAAGGTTAACTTCAATGTACGTTTGACTTCAATCCATATTACAAAAATTTAAAATATGAATTCTTATTCTCATGAAAGAAAGACTAATAAAAATGGTATCAAATCATATCTTAAAATAATTTTCAAATTATATTGAAAAGTTAAATTATTTTAAAAATGATGATGTTACATCTAATTTTTTAATTTTAATTTAATTTTATTGTATATTATTTAAATAACACTAATTTATGATATATATTAATGAATTTGTTTTATAGATGTGTTAACAAATTTAAATTGTAAAAAAATTTAATATCTCTAGAGTGATTAATAAATTTAGGTTATTAATATAATTTCAAAATAATATTTAAAGTGATTAATAAATTTAGGTTGTTAATATAATTTCAAAATAATATTTATTTGAAAATGATTTGTTGTTTATATAAATATAAAAAAGTTAATAGTATTATAAATTTCGAAAACATATATATATATATATATATATATATATATAATTATTTGCAATATATTAACCATTCATTATATCATTCAAAATAGATACATATACATTTAATTAGAATTATAGAAAACAAGTGTTTCAAAAATTGTAAGTCGTTTAAGAATGGTTTATAAAATAAAATAAAATGCTGCAATAAAAATAAATATTTTAAAGAATTTTTAAATTGACATGATTTAATTAGGCTAATCAATCTTAGTCATCCATACATAACCATGGTCAATAAATGTGACCATCTTAAAATAAGGTCAACCTTAGTTATCCATTATAAAACACATCTAAGGATTATTAAAGTTAACGAATTCATTTAAAGATTATTAAAGTTAACCAAGGTTCATCCATAAAATAATTATTATTTGTTAAGAAATATTAATATAACATTAACTTTATTAATGTAATAAGATTAACAATATTAATAGATTGTAAATATTAATATTGTAATTAAAACATTAACAATAACAATACAATTATTAAATTGGATAACATTAATATTAATATTAATAAACATTCATATCAATATTACCATTAGTATTAGGAAACATTAAACATAGTCAACTATGGATTGAAGTCAACCTTGCTTAAAATTAAAAGTCAACTGTGGATTGAAGTCAACCTTGCTTAAAATTAAAAGTCAATTATGGATTGAAGTCAACATTGCTTAAAGGTGAGCTATGGACTCAAATAAACCATGATTCAAAGTCAATTAACCACTTCTAAAAGGTTGCAGATTGATTTCAACCATGGTTCAAAGTCAACCATGGATTGAAGTAAAGGTTGGATTGAAGTCAACCATGGATTGAAGTCGACTGTGGATTGAAGTTGACCATGGATTGTAGTCGACCTAGGATTAAAGTCTACCTTGCTTAAAATTCAAATATGGATTGAAGTTAACCTTGGATTGAAATCAACCATGGATTGAATTCTTTTTCCACAACTGACCATTCACTAAAGTTATTTGAATTTTAACTACCAAATTCATATTACAAAAGTTGATCTTAACTAACTCCTAAGTGTCTAAATATCGTAACAGTTAACTGTGGTTGACTATTGTTGACTTTGCCACAACTGACCATTCACCAAACTTATTTAACTTTGGTTGGATATGGTTGAATTTGATTAACTATGGTTGAGTTTGGTTGTCTTTGGTAGACTATGGGTGACTCTCGTTGACTAATTAACCATGGTTTAATGTGCTTAACCATGGTTGATGATGGTTGTCTCTGACTGACCATGGTTAACTATGGTTGATGGTGGTTGGACATGGTTGATTTTGGTCAACCATATGGCTGACTTTAGATGTTGATGGTTGACTATCATTGACCATGGTCGACTATGGTCTACCATGCTTGTGTATGGTTTGCAATGGTTGAATTTGGTTGACCATGGTTAACGATTCTTAACTATGGTCGACTTTGGTTGACCATGGTTAACTGTGGTTAACGTTGGTGGCCATGGTTGACTATGGTTATCTCTAGTTGGCCATGGTTGACTATGCTTGACCATGTTTTACTATGGTTGTCCATGGTTGAATATGGTTTACTTTCATTGACTATGGTTAACGACGATTAACTTTTGTTGACTAATTCACTATAGGCGATTATGGTTTCCCATAGTTGACTATGGTTGGCCATGGTTGACCATGGTTGAATTTGGTTAACCATTGTTGACTATGGTTGGCCTATCTTGGCCATAATTGACTATTGGTTGACCATGGTTGACTATGGTGGAATATGGTTCGATATGGTTGACTATGGTTGACTGAGGTTTATATTGTTTAACTATGGTTGACTTTGTTTGATTCTTGATGACTATGGTTGACCATGCTTGACCATGTTTGACTATGATTGACTTTGGATGGCCGTGATTGACTTCGGTTGATTATGGTTGACCATGGTTGACTATTGTTTACTTTGTTTAATATGCTTGTGACTAATTGACTATGATTTCCCATGGTTGGATAAGGGTGACTTTTTTTGCTATATTTGATTCGTTTAGCATGGTTAATCATAGTCGACCACGGTTAATAATAATAATAAATAAAATAATAATAATAATATATTATTATTATTATTATTTTTTTTTTTTTTTACAGAAACGGATAGGTTTTATATTAAAAAACAGTGGCTGAACCACCAACGAGTTTACATCTCCAAAAATGTGGTAAGCCATGCAGTCTTCCAAACATTAAATACATATGCCTGTGATTAGCAATCAGGACTTTAAAGTTTTAACAAAGGAAAGTAAACAAAAAGAGGTCCTAAACTAGACTGGAATTAACGGTGTCTTGCCTCTGAAGATGATTTCGCAGCTGAGTGACTCTTGCCATGTCCTGATTTTTCAGCAGCCCGAAGATTTGCCAGGGTGATTTCCATATTCTGCAGCCTGAGATCCATATTATCAATAGCAGCCGTGACCTTCTCTTCAAGAACTTCCATAGCTGCTGCGAAGTCCAAGCGAATACGATCAATGACCTCATCCATTATATCAAGACGTCTCCCTCCTTGTTCATCCATTTGTTGAAAAAAATTCCCTTGTCATCTAACCCGTCGCCGCAGGACCCTGACTTCTGCTTCCAATTCCAACAGAGGATCTGGGGAGGAGGCTGCCGAGTAGCCAGAATCTGCCATACCACCCAATAGGCACAGAGTATTTTCCAGAAGGAACAGGGGAGTCGAAATGCAGAGCTTCAGAGACCTTCTCCACCAGGAGGAGACCACCTTCAGAGATTACGAGATTTTTCTTTTGGAAATGAAACGAGGTAGATTACGGCTAATAGTTCTGATATCTTTCCTATGATATACATGGAGCATAATTACCCATAACTTGGAGCATGCCAGGTGACATTTCATCAACCTTCGAGGAGCGCCATTAACCAATTCCGTACTGTTCATTAAATAACAGCTCTCAATGCCAAATGAGGAAACCTCTTGGGGGTCAGGAGCTTGATCGTCATCATAACAAGATGTGGTTCCAACGAACCAAATGGTATTGCCAACAGAGAAAATCATTCCTGATTGAACAGAGGAAGGGAGGTCCATACGCCTGAAAAAGATGAGACAAGAGCCCCTCAGATTTTGTGAGATCTTGCTCCATAAATTCTCCTGCTCCGAAGTATAGAGAATGGTGCGATCCATCATCAGCAAAGGAGGAGACAACATCATCCTGAAAATATCATGGCATGCGAGATGGTAGGAATTAATATGCATAATCGAGGAAGAATAGATGTTCACGTCGGGGATAGCCACGCTACAAACGAAGGTGGCCACCATCGGGCAGCAGGGGCACTTGACACTTGGTCTATGTCCCATTCTCCAAAAAACCCATCCGGCCATTTTCGGATCGAGTCCCATGACTTTACGGAATAGGTAACGGACTATACACATCGTTCAATTTGAGGACCCCTTTTCCTAGGGGTATTGCACGATTAGCCGCTTTGTCTGCTTTTCCATTATTCTTTCTCAAGACATGGTAGAAATCAATTTCTCGAAAGAGAGGGATGAGCAGAAGGATTCTTCGGAGAACTTGACAAAGGCGGATAGAAGAGGGCAAGTTCGTAGAATTTATGCTATGAATAATCATCCTGGAATCCCCCACAACCGTTAGGATCTGAATACCATGGAGGAGAGCTTGATTTAAGCCTTGCCCAAGGGCCAGAGCTTCTACCATATTATTGGATTCAATTCCCAAATTCCTGGAATAAGTGAAAATCAGATCTCCAGCGGGGCCAAAGAGCACCCCTCCCCCTCCTGCCTCCCCTTTATTATTATTATTATTACTTAGAAACCATGGTTATTGATGGGAATCCATAGTAAAAAATGGTCAATCATATGGTTAATTACGGTTGAATTTGATTGACCATGGTTTACTTGTTTAACCATGGCTAACCATAGTCAACCATATGGTTGACTCTCTTTGACCATGGTTGAATCTGGTCTGCCATGGTTGACTTTGGTTGGCCATGCTTAAACATGGTTAACTATGGTTGACTTTGGTTGACAATGGTTGGCCATAGTTGACCATGATTGTCTTTGGTTGGCCATGCATGACCATCATTGACTATGGTTAGCTTTAGTTGGCTATGGTTTCCCATGGTTGACTGTGGTCAACGACGGTTAACTATGGGTGACTAATTGACTATGTTCAACTATGGTTTCGCATGGTTGACTATGGTTGGACATGGTTGACCATGGTTGAATTTTTTAATTTGCTTGACTCTTGTAAACCATTGTTTACTATGGTTAACCTAGTTTGGACATAATTGACTATTAGTTGACCATCGTTGACTATGGTGGAATATGGTCCAATATGGTTGGCCATGGTTGGCTTTGGTTGAACATGCTTATCTTCATTTGTTGACTAAGGTGTACGTTGTTAACTATGGTTGATTTTTTTTATTATGGATGACCATGTTCGACTACAGTTGACTTTGGTTGGCCATAATTGACTTTTATCAACTGTGGTTGACCGTGGTTGAATATTGTTGACTTTGTTTAACTATGGTTGACTTTGGATGGCTAATTGAATATGGTTGACTACGATTGCACATAGTTGACTAAGGGTGACTTTCTTTTATCGTAATTTACTATTGGTTGACCTTGTTAAAGTTTTGTCTATGGTTGATTGATTTACTATGGTTGACGATGCTTAACTATTATCGACCATGGTTGAATTTTTTTTCCACAACTGACCATTCACTAAAGTTATTTAAATTTTAACTTTGGTTGGATATTGTTAACTTTGGTTGACCATGCTTGACCATGCTTAACTCTGGTTGTCTTTGGTTGAATATGGTTGACTTTGATTGACGACGGTTAACTATGGTTGACTAATTCACTATGGTCAACTATGGTTTCCCATGGTGACTATGGTTCACCATAGTTGAATTTGGTTGACTTTTGTAAACCATTATTATTATTCTTATTCTTATTATTGTTATTATTATTAACCAACCATGGTCAAACATAGTTAACCAAAGGAAACCATGGTCAACCATATGGTTGACTTTTATTGATGATGGTTGATTATCATTGACCATGATTGACTATGGCTTGCATTGGTTGACCTTGATTGACCATGTTCAACCATGCTTAACTATGGTTGACTTTGGTTGACCATGGTTAACTATTGCTAACTTTGGTGGCCATGGTTGACTATGGTTAGATTTAGTTGGCCATGGTTAACTATGGTTGACCATTTTTTCATATGGTTGTCTTTGGTTGAATATGGTTGACTTCCATTGACTATTGTTAACGACGGTTAACTATGGTCGACTATGGTTGGCCATGGTTGACCTTGGATTGAAGTTAACCTTGAAGCCACCCTGGATTGAAGTGGCCCATGGATTGAATCCAACCTTAGATGGAAGTCGACCTTGGATTGATGTTAACAATGGATTGAACTTAACCTTGCATTGAAGTTAACCTTGATTAAAATTCAACTATGGTTTGAAGTTTCACTTTGAACCGTGGTTGAATTCAATTCACAACCATATTTTTAAAAGTGGTTGATTGAGTTTAAACCATGGTTCACTTCAATCCATAGTTGACTTTCAAGCAAGGTTGACTTCAATCCATAGTTGAATTTTAAGCAATGTTGACTTCAATCCAAGGTTGACTTTAATCAAAGGTTGAATTCTATCCATGGTTGACTTCAATCATAGGTCAAATTCAAGCCAAGGTTGACTTCAATCCAAGTTTGATTTCAATCCATAGTTGACTTCTATCCATTATTGAACTCAAAGCAAGGTATACTTCAATCCAAGGTTGACTTCGATCCATGGTTGAATTCAATACATCATTACCTTTGCTCCATAGGGGATTTCAATCATAGGTTGACTTCAATACATCATTACCTTTGCTCCATAGGGGATTTCAATCATAGGTTGACTTCAATCCATAGTTCAATTTTAAGCAAGGTTGACTTCAACGTACGTTTGACTTCAATTCATGGTTGACTTCAAAACATAGTGGACTTCAATCCATTGTGGGCTTCAATCCAAGGCCGACTTCAATCCATATTTGAATTTTAAGCAAGGTCGACTTTAATCCTAGGTTGACTCCAATCCATGGTCAAATTCAATCCACAGTCGACTTCAATCCATGGTTGACTTCAATCCAACGTTTACTTTAATCCATGGTTGACTTTGAACCATGGTTGAAATCAATCTGCAACCATCCATTTAGAAGTGGTTAATTGACTTTCAATCATGGTTTATTTGAGTCCATAGCTGACCTTTAAGCAATGTTGACTTCAATCCATAGTTCATTTTTAAGCAAGGTTAACTTCAATGTACGTTTGACTTCAATCCATATTACAAAAATTTAAAATATGAATTCTTATTCTCATGAAAGAAAGACTAATAAAAATGGTATCAAATCATATCTTAAAATAATTTTCAAATTATATTGAAAAGTTAAATTATTTTAAAAATGATGATGTTACATCTAATTTTTTAATTTTAATTTAATTTTATTGTATATTATTTAAATAACACTAATTTATGATATATATTAATGAATTTGTTTTATAGATGTGTTAACAAATTTAAATTGTAAAAAAATTTAATATCTCTAGAGTGATTAATAAATTTAGGTTATTAATATAATTTCAAAATAATATTTAAAGTGATTAATAAATTTAGGTTGTTAATATAATTTCAAAATAATATTTATTTGAAAATGATTTGTTGTTTATATAAATATAAAAAAGTTAATAGTATTATAAATTTCGAAAACATATATATATATATATATATATATATATAATTATTTGCAATATATTAACCATTCATTATATCATTCAAAATAGATACATATACATTTAATTAGAATTATAGAAAACAAGTGTTTCAAAAATTGTAAGTCGTTTAAGAATGGTTTATAAAATAAAATAAAATGCTGCAATAAAAATAAATATTTTAAAGAATTTTTAAATTGACATGATTTAATTAGGCTAATCAATCTTAGTCATCCATACATAACCATGGTCAATAAATGTGACCATCTTAAAATAAGGTCAACCTTAGTTATCCATTATAAAACACATCTAAGGATTATTAAAGTTAACGAATTCATTTAAAGATTATTAAAGTTAACCAAGGTTCATCCATAAAATAATTATTATTTGTTAAGAAATATTAATATAACATTAACTTTATTAATGTAATAAGATTAACAATATTAATAGATTGTAAATATTAATATTGTAATTAAAACATTAACAATAACAATACAATTATTAAATTGGATAACATTAATATTAATATTAATAAACATTCATATCAATATTACCATTAGTATTAGGAAACATTAAACATAGTCAACTATGGATTGAAGTCAACCTTGCTTAAAATTAAAAGTCAACTGTGGATTGAAGTCAACCTTGCTTAAAATTAAAAGTCAATTATGGATTGAAGTCAACATTGCTTAAAGGTGAGCTATGGACTCAAATAAACCATGATTCAAAGTCAATTAACCACTTCTAAAAGGTTGCAGATTGATTTCAACCATGGTTCAAAGTCAACCATGGATTGAAGTAAAGGTTGGATTGAAGTCAACCATGGATTGAAGTCGACTGTGGATTGAAGTTGACCATGGATTGTAGTCGACCTAGGATTAAAGTCTACCTTGCTTAAAATTCAAATATGGATTGAAGTTAACCTTGGATTGAAATCAACCATGGATTGAATTCTTTTTCCACAACTGACCATTCACTAAAGTTATTTGAATTTTAACTACCAAATTCATATTACAAAAGTTGATCTTAACTAACTCCTAAGTGTCTAAATATCGTAACAGTTAACTGTGGTTGACTATTGTTGACTTTGCCACAACTGACCATTCACCAAACTTATTTAACTTTGGTTGGATATGGTTGAATTTGATTAACTATGGTTGAGTTTGGTTGTCTTTGGTAGACTATGGGTGACTCTCGTTGACTAATTAACCATGGTTTAATGTGCTTAACCATGGTTGATGATGGTTGTCTCTGACTGACCATGGTTAACTATGGTTGATGGTGGTTGGACATGGTTGATTTTGGTCAACCATATGGCTGACTTTAGATGTTGATGGTTGACTATCATTGACCATGGTCGACTATGGTCTACCATGCTTGTGTATGGTTTGCAATGGTTGAATTTGGTTGACCATGGTTAACGATTCTTAACTATGGTCGACTTTGGTTGACCATGGTTAACTGTGGTTAACGTTGGTGGCCATGGTTGACTATGGTTATCTCTAGTTGGCCATGGTTGACTATGCTTGACCATGTTTTACTATGGTTGTCCATGGTTGAATATGGTTTACTTTCATTGACTATGGTTAACGACGATTAACTTTTGTTGACTAATTCACTATAGGCGATTATGGTTTCCCATAGTTGACTATGGTTGGCCATGGTTGACCATGGTTGAATTTGGTTAACCATTGTTGACTATGGTTGGCCTATCTTGGCCATAATTGACTATTGGTTGACCATGGTTGACTATGGTGGAATATGGTTCGATATGGTTGACTATGGTTTCCTATGGTTGACTGAGGTTTACATTGTTTAACTATGGTTGACTTTGTTTGATTCTTGATGACTATGGTTGACCATGCTTGACCATGTTTGACTATGATTGACTTTGGATGGCCGTGATTGACTTCGGTTGATTATGGTTGACCATGGTTGACTATTGTTTACTTTGTTTAATATGCTTGTGACTAATTGACTATGATTTCCCATGGTTGGATAAGGGTGACTTTTTTTGCTATATTTGATTCGTTTAGCATGGTCAATCATAGTCGACCACGGTTAATAATAATAATAAATAAAATAATAATAGTAATAATATATTATTATTATTAATTTTTTTTTTTTTACAGAAACGGATAGGTTTTATATTAAAAAACAGTGGCTGAACCACCAACGAGTTTACATCTCCAAAAATGTGGTAAGCCATGCAGTCTTCCAAACATTAAATACATATTCCTATGACTAGCAATCAGGACTTTAAAGTTTTAACAAAGGAAAGTAAACAAAAAGAGGTCCTAAACTAGACTGGAATTAACGGTGTCTTGCCTTTGAAGATGATTTCGCAGCTGAGTGACTCTTGCCATGTCCTGATTTTTCAGCAACCCGAAGATTTGCCAGGGTGATTTCAATATTCTGCAGCGTGAGATCCATATTATCAATAGCAGCCGTGACCTTCTCTTCCAGAACTTCCATAGCTGCTGCGAATTCTGAGCGAATACGATCAATGACCTCATCCATTCTATCAAGACGTCTCCCTCCTTGTTCATCCATTTGTTGAATAAAATTCCCTTGTCATCTAACCCGTCGCCGCAGGACCATGACTTCTGCTTCCAATTCCAACAGAGGATCTGGGGAGGAGGCTGCCGAGTAGCCAGAATCTGCCATACCACCCAATAGGCACAGAGTATTTTCCAGAAGGAACAGGGGAGGCGAAATGCAGAGCTTCAGAGACCTTCGCCACCAGGAGGAGACCACCTTCAGAGATTACGAGATTTTTCTTTTGGAAACGAAACGAGGTAGATTGCGGCTAATAGTTCTGATATCTTTCCTATGATATACATGGAGCATAATTACCCATAACTTGGAGCATGCCAGGTGACATTTCATCAACCTTCGAGGAGCGCCATTAACCAATTCCGTACTGTTCATTAAATAACGGCTCCTGGAATCCAAGTTTGAACTCAATCCAAGTTTGATTTCAATCCATAGTTGACTTCGATCCATGGTTGAACTCAAAGCAAGGTATACTTCAATCCAAGGTTGACTTCGATCCATGGTTGAATTCAATACATCATTACCTTTGCTCCATAGGGGATTTCAATCATAGGTTGACTTCAATACATCATTACCTTTGCTCCATAGGGGATTTCAATCATAGGTTGACTTCAATCCATAGTTCATTTTTAAGCAAGGTTGACTTCAACGTACGTTTGACTTCAATTCATGGTTGACTTCAAAACATAGTGGACTTCAATCCATTGTGGGCTTCAATCCAAGGCCGACTTCAATCCATATTTGAATTTTAAGCAAGGTCGACTTTAATCCTAGGTTGACTCCAATCCATGGTCAAATTCAATCCACAGTCGACTTCAATCCATGGTTGACTTCAATCCAACGTTTACTTTAATCCATGGTTGACTTTGAACCATGGTTGAAATCAATCTGCAACCATCCATTTAGAAGTGGTTAATTGACTTTCAATCATGGTTTATTTGAGTCCATAGCTGACCTTTAAGCAATGTTGACTTCAATCCATAGTTCATTTTTAAGCAAGGTTAACTTCAATGTACGTTTGACTTCAATCCATATTACAAAAATTTAAAATATGAATTCTTATTCTCATGAAAGAAAGACTAATAAAAATGGTATCAAATCATATCTTAAAATAATTTTCAAATTATATTGAAAAGTTAAATTATTTTAAAAATGATGATGTTACATCTAATTTTTTAATTTTAATTTAATTTTATTGTATATTATTTAAATAACACTAATTTATGATATATATTAATGAATTTGTTTTATAGATGTGTTAACAAATTTAAATTGTAAAAAAATTTAATATCTCTAGAGTGATTAATAAATTTAGGTTATTAATATAATTTCAAAATAATATTTAAAGTGATTAATAAATTTAGGTTGTTAATATAATTTCAAAATAATATTTATTTGAAAATGATTTGTTGTTTATATAAATATAAAAAAGTTAATAGTATTATAAATTTCGAAAACATATATATATATATATATATATAATTATTTGCAATATATTAACCATTCATTATATCATTCAAAATAGATACATATACATTTAATTAGAATTATAGAAAACAAGTGTTTCAAAAATTGTAAGTCGTTTAAGAATGGTTTATAAAATAAAATAAAATGCTGCAATAAAAATAAATATTTTAAAGAATTTTTAAATTGACATGATTTAATTAGGCTAATCAATCTTAGTCATCCATACATAACCATGGTCAATAAATGTGACCATCTTAAAATAAGGTCAACCTTAGTTATCCATTATAAAACACATCTAAGGATTATTAAAGTTAACGAATTCATTTAAAGATTATTAAAGTTAACCAAGGTTCATCCATAAAATAATTATTATTTGTTAAGAAATATTAATATAACATTAACTTTATTAATGTAATAAGATTAACAATATTAATAGATTGTAAATATTAATATTGTAATTAAAACATTAACAATAACAATACAATTATTAAATTGGATAACATTAATATTAATAAACATTCATATCAATATTACCATTAGTATTAGGAAACATTAAACATAGTCAACTATGGATTGAAGTCAACCTTGCTTAAAATTAAAAGTCAACTGTGGATTGAAGTCAACCATGGATTGAAGTCGACTGTGGATTGAAGTTTACCATGGATTGTAGTCGACCTAGGATTAAAGTCTACCTTGCTTAAAATTCAAATATGGATTGAAGTTAACCTTGGATTGAAATCAACCATGGAATGAATTTTTTTTCCACAACTCACCATTCACTAAAGTTATTTGAATTTTAACTACCAAATTCATATTACAAAAGTTGATCTTAACTAACTCCTAAGTGTCTAAATATCGTAACAGTTAACTGTGGTTGACTATTGTTGACTTTGCCACAACTGACCATTCACTAAACTTATTTAACTTTGGTTGGATATGGTTGAATTTGATTAACTATGGTTGAGTTTGGTTGTCTTTGGTAGACTATGGGTGACTCTCGTTGACTAATTAACCATGGTTTAATGTGCTTAACCATGGTTGATGATGGTTGTCTATGACTGACCATGGTTAACTATGGTTGATGGTGGTTGGACATGGTTGATTTTGGTCAACCATATGGCTGACTTTAGATGTTGATGGTTGACTATCATTGACCATGGTTGACTATGGTCTACCATGGTTGTGTATGATTTGCAATGGTTGAATTTGATTGACCATGGTTAACGATTCTTAACAATGGTCGACTTCGGTTGACCATGGTTAACTGTGGTTAACGTTGGTGGCCATGGTTGACTATGGTTATCTCTAGTTGGCCATGGTTGACTATGCTTGACCATGTTTTACTATGGTTGTCCATGGTTGAATATGGTTTACTTTCATTGACTATGGTTAACGATTAACTTTGGTTGACTAATTCACTATAAGCGATTATGGTTTCCCATAGTTGACTATGGTTGGCCATGGTTGACCATGGTTGAATTTGGTTAACCATTGTTGACTATGGTTAGCCTATCTTGGCCATAATTTACTATTGGTTGACCATGGTTGACTATGGTGGAATATGGTTCGATATGGTTGACTATGGTTTCCTATGGTTGACTGAGGTTTACATTGTTTAACTATGGTTGACTTTGTTTGATTCTTGATGACTATGGTTGACCATGCTTGACCATGTTTGACTATGATTGACTTTGGATGGCCGTGATTGACTTCGGTTGATTATGGTTGACCATGGTTGACTATTGTTTACTTTGTTTAATATGCTTGTGACTAATTGACTATGATTTCCCATGGTTGGATAAGGGTGACTTTTTTTGCTATATTTGATTCGTTTAGCATGGTCAATCATAGTCGACCACGGTTAATAATAATAATAAATAAAATAATAATAGTAATAATATATTATTATTATTAATTTTTTTTTTTTTACAGAAACGGATAGGTTTTATATTAAAAAACAGTGGCTGAACCACCAACGAGTTTACATCTCCAAAAATGTGGTAAGCCATGCAGTCTTCCAAACATTAAATACATATTCCTATGACTAGCAATCAGGACTTTAAAGTTTTAACAAAGGAAAGTAAACAAAAAGAGGTCCTAAACTAGACTGGAATTAACGGTGTCTTGCCTTTGAAGATGATTTCGCAGCTGAGTGACTCTTGCCATGTCCTGATTTTTCAGCAACCCGAAGATTTGCCAGGGTGATTTCAATATTCTGCAGCGTGAGATCCATATTATCAATAGCAGCCGTGACCTTCTCTTCCAGAACTTCCATAGCTGCTGCGAATTCTGAGCGAATACGATCAATGACCTCATCCATTCTATCAAGACGTCTCCCTCCTTGTTCATCCATTTGTTGAATAAAATTCCCTTGTCATCTAACCCGTCGCCGCAGGACCATGACTTCTGCTTCCAATTCCAACAGAGGATCTGGGGAGGAGGCTGCCGAGTAGCCAGAATCTGCCATACCACCCAATAGGCACAGAGTATTTTCCAGAAGGAACAGGGGAGGCGAAATGCAGAGCTTCAGAGACCTTCGCCACCAGGAGGAGACCACCTTCAGAGATTACGAGATTTTTCTTTTGGAAACGAAACGAGGTAGATTGCGGCTAATAGTTCTGATATCTTTCCTATGATATACATGGAGCATAATTACCCATAACTTGGAGCATGCCAGGTGACATTTCATCAACCTTCGAGGAGCGCCATTAACCAATTCCGTACTGTTCATTAAATAACGGCTCCTGGAATCCAAGTTTGAACTCAATCCAAGTTTGATTTCAATCCATAGTTGACTTCGATCCATGGTTGAACTCAAAGCAAGGTATACTTCAATCCAAGGTTGACTTCGATCCATGGTTGAATTCAATACATCATTACCTTTGCTCCATAGGGGATTTCAATCATAGGTTGACTTCAATACATCATTACCTTTGCTCCATAGGGGATTTCAATCATAGGTTGACTTCAATCCATAGTTCATTTTTAAGCAAGGTTGACTTCAACGTACGTTTGACTTCAATTCATGGTTGACTTCAAAACATAGTGGACTTCAATCCATTGTGGGCTTCAATCCAAGGCCGACTTCAATCCATATTTGAATTTTAAGCAAGGTCGACTTTAATCCTAGGTTGACTCCAATCCATGGTCAAATTCAATCCACAGTCGACTTCAATCCATGGTTGACTTCAATCCAACGTTTACTTTAATCCATGGTTGACTTTGAACCATGGTTGAAATCAATCTGCAACCATCCATTTAGAAGTGGTTAATTGACTTTCAATCATGGTTTATTTGAGTCCATAGCTGACCTTTAAGCAATGTTGACTTCAATCCATAGTTCATTTTTAAGCAAGGTTAACTTCAATGTACGTTTGACTTCAATCCATATTACAAAAATTTAAAATATGAATTCTTATTCTCATGAAAGAAAGACTAATAAAAATGGTATCAAATCATATCTTAAAATAATTTTCAAATTATATTGAAAAGTTAAATTATTTTAAAAATGATGATGTTACATCTAATTTTTTAATTTTAATTTAATTTTATTGTATATTATTTAAATAACACTAATTTATGATATATATTAATGAATTTGTTTTATAGATGTGTTAACAAATTTAAATTGTAAAAAAATTTAATATCTCTAGAGTGATTAATAAATTTAGGTTATTAATATAATTTCAAAATAATATTTAAAGTGATTAATAAATTTAGGTTGTTAATATAATTTCAAAATAATATTTATTTGAAAATGATTTGTTGTTTATATAAATATAAAAAAGTTAATAGTATTATAAATTTCGAAAACATATATATATATATATATATATAATTATTTGCAATATATTAACCATTCATTATATCATTCAAAATAGATACATATACATTTAATTAGAATTATAGAAAACAAGTGTTTCAAAAATTGTAAGTCGTTTAAGAATGGTTTATAAAATAAAATAAAATGCTGCAATAAAAATAAATATTTTAAAGAATTTTTAAATTGACATGATTTAATTAGGCTAATCAATCTTAGTCATCCATACATAACCATGGTCAATAAATGTGACCATCTTAAAATAAGGTCAACCTTAGTTATCCATTATAAAACACATCTAAGGATTATTAAAGTTAACGAATTCATTTAAAGATTATTAAAGTTAACCAAGGTTCATCCATAAAATAATTATTATTTGTTAAGAAATATTAATATAACATTAACTTTATTAATGTAATAAGATTAACAATATTAATAGATTGTAAATATTAATATTGTAATTAAAACATTAACAATAACAATACAATTATTAAATTGGATAACATTAATATTAATAAACATTCATATCAATATTACCATTAGTATTAGGAAACATTAAACATAGTCAACTATGGATTGAAGTCAACCTTGCTTAAAATTAAAAGTCAACTGTGGATTGAAGTCAACCATGGATTGAAGTCGACTGTGGATTGAAGTTTACCATGGATTGTAGTCGACCTAGGATTAAAGTCTACCTTGCTTAAAATTCAAATATGGATTGAAGTTAACCTTGGATTGAAATCAACCATGGAATGAATTTTTTTTCCACAACTCACCATTCACTAAAGTTATTTGAATTTTAACTACCAAATTCATATTACAAAAGTTGATCTTAACTAACTCCTAAGTGTCTAAATATCGTAACAGTTAACTGTGGTTGACTATTGTTGACTTTGCCACAACTGACCATTCACTAAACTTATTTAACTTTGGTTGGATATGGTTGAATTTGATTAACTATGGTTGAGTTTGGTTGTCTTTGGTAGACTATGGGTGACTCTCGTTGACTAATTAACCATGGTTTAATGTGCTTAACCATGGTTGATGATGGTTGTCTATGACTGACCATGGTTAACTATGGTTGATGGTGGTTGGACATGGTTGATTTTGGTCAACCATATGGCTGACTTTAGATGTTGATGGTTGACTATCATTGACCATGGTTGACTATGGTCTACCATGGTTGTGTATGATTTGCAATGGTTGAATTTGATTGACCATGGTTAACGATTCTTAACAATGGTCGACTTCGGTTGACCATGGTTAACTGTGGTTAACGTTGGTGGCCATGGTTGACTATGGTTATCTCTAGTTGGCCATGGTTGACTATGCTTGACCATGTTTTACTATGGTTGTCCATGGTTGAATATGGTTTACTTTCATTGACTATGGTTAACGATTAACTTTGGTTGACTAATTCACTATAAGCGATTATGGTTTCCCATAGTTGACTATGGTTGGCCATGGTTGACCATGGTTGAATTTGGTTAACCATTGTTGACTATGGTTAGCCTATCTTGGCCATAATTTACTATTGGTTGACCATGGTTGACTATGGTGGAATATGGTTCGATATGGTTGACTATGGTTTCCTATGGTTGACTGAGGTTTACATTGTTTAACTATGGTTGACTTTGTTTGATTCTTGATGACTATGGTTGACCATGCTTGACCATGTTTGACTATGATTGACTTTGGATGGCCGTGATTGACTTCGGTTGATTATGGTTGACCATGGTTGACTATTGTTTACTTTGTTTAATATGCTTGTGACTAATTGACTATGATTTCCCATGGTTGGATAAGGGTGACTTTTTTTGCTATATTTGATTCGTTTAGCATGGTCAATCATAGTCGACCACGGTTAATAATAATAATAAATAAAATAATAATAATAATAATATATTATTATTATTAAATTTTTTTTTTTTACAGAAATGGATAGGTTTTATATTAAAAAACAGTGGCTGAACCGCCAACGAGTTTACATCTCCAAAAATGTGGTAACAGTCTTCCAAACATTAAATACATATGCCTATGACTAGCAATCAGGACTTTAAAGTTTTAACAAAGGAAAGTAAACAAAAAGAGGTCCTAAACTAGACTGAAATTAACGGTGTCTTGCCTCTGAAGATGATTTCGCAGCTGAGTGACTCTTGCCATGTCCTGATTTTTCAGCAACCCGAAGATTTGCCAGGGTGATTTCCATATTCTGCAGCCTGAGATCCATATTATCAATAGCAGCCGTGACCTTCTCTTCCAGAACTTCCATAGATGCTGTGAATTCCGAGCGAATACGATCAATGACCTCATCCATTCTATCAAGACGTCTCCCTCCTTGTTCATCCATTTGTTGAATAAAATTCCCTTGTCATCTAACCCGTCGCCGCAGGACCCTGACTTCTGCTTCCAATTCCAACAGAGGATTTGGGGAGGAGGCTTCCGAGTAGCCAGAATCTGCCATACCACCCAATAGGCACAGAGTATTTTCCAGAAGGAACAGGGGAGGCGAAATGCAGAGCTTCAGAGACCTTCTCCACCAGGAGGAGACCACCTTCAGAGATTACGATATTTTTCTTTTGGAAACGAAACGAGGTAGATTGCGGCTAATAGTTCTGATATCTTTCCTATGATATACATGGAGCATAATTACCCATAACTTGGAGTATGCCAGGTGACATTTCATCAACCTTCGAGGAGCGCCATTAACCAATTCCGTACTGTTCATTAAATAACAGCTCTCAATGCCAAATGAGGAAACCTCTTGGGGGTCAGGAGCTTGATCGTCATCATAACAAGATGTGGTTCCAACGAACCAAATGGTATTGCCAACAGAGAAAATCATTCCTGATTGAACAGAGGAAGGGAGGTCCATACGCCTGAAAAAGATGAGACAAGAGCCCCTCAGATTTTGTGAGATCTTGCTCCATAAATTCTCCTGCTCCGAAGTATAGAGAATGGTACGATCCATGATCAGCAAAGGAGGAGACAACATCATCCTGAAAATATCATGGCATGCAAGATGGTAGGAATTAATATGCATAATCGAGGAAGAATAGATGTTCACGTCGGGGATAGCCACGCTACAAACGGAGGAGGCCACCATCGGGCAGCAGGGGCACTTGACACTTGGTCTATGTCCCATTCTCCAAAAAACCCATCCGGCCATTTTCGGATCGAGTCCCATGACTTTACGGAATAGGTAACGGACTATACACATCGTTGAATTTGAGGACCCCTTTTCCTAGGGGTATTGCACAATTAGCCGCTTTGTCTGCTTGTCCATTATTCTTTCTCAAGACATGGTAGAAATCAATTTCTCGAAAGAGAGGGATGAGCAGAAGGATTCTTCGGAGAACTTGATAAAGGCGGATAGAAGAGGGCAAGTTCGTAGAATTTATGCTATGAATAATCATCCTGGAATCCCCCACAACCGTTAGGATCTGAATACCATGGAGGAGAGCTTGATTTAATCCTTTCCCGAGGGCCAGAGCTTCTGCCATATTATTGGATTCAATTCCCAAATTCTAGGAATAAGTGAAAATCAGATCTCCAGCGGGGCCAAAGAGCACCCCTCCCCCTCCTGCCTCCCCTTTATTATTATTATTATTACTTAGAAACCATGGTTATTGATGGGAATCCATAGTCAACAATGGTCAATCATATGGTTAATTACGGTTGAATTTGATTGACCATGGTTGACTTGTTTAACCATGGCTAACCATAGTCAACCATATGGTTGACTCTCTTTGACCATGGTTGAATGTGGTTTGCCATGGTTGACTTTGGTTGGCCATGCTTAAACATGGTTGACTATGGTTGACTTTGGTTGACAATGGTTGGCTATAGTTGACCATGATTGTCTTTGGTTGGCCATGCATGACCATCATTGACTATGGTTAGCTTTAGTTGGCTATGGTTTCCCATGGTTGACTGTGGTCAACGACGGTTAACTATGGGTGACTAATTGACTATGATCGACTATGGTTTCGCATGGTTGACTATGGTTGGACATGGTTGACCATGGTTGAATTTTTTAATTTGCTTGACTCTTGTAAACCATTGTTTACTATGGTTAACCTAGTTTGGACATAATTGACTATTAGTTGACCATCGTTGACTATGGTGGAATATGGTTCAATATGGTTGGCCATGGTTGGCTTTGGTTGAACATGCTTATCTTCATTTGTTGACTAAGGTGTACGTTGTTAACTATGGTTGATTTTTTTTTATTATGGATGACCATGTTCGACTACAGTTGACTTTGGTTGGCCATAATTGACTTTTATTAACTGTGGTTGACCGTGGTTGAATATTGTTGACTTTGTTTAACTATGGTTGACTTTGGATGGCTAATTGAATATGGTTGACTATGATTGCACATAGTTGACTAAGGGTGACTTTCTTTTATCGTAATTTACTATTGGTTGACCTTGTTAAAGTTTTGTCTATGGTTGATTGATTTACTATGGTTGACGATGCTTAACTATTATCGACCATGGTTGAATTTTTTTTCCACAACTGACCATTCACTAAAGTTATTTAAATTTTAAGGATTCAACTTTTGTAGTCAACTCCGAGACTCTATTGTTCTTCTTAACGATTCATTACCATATGACCATTCATTTGCTTCCCCACCGGGCCTATTCATTACCATATGACCATTCATTTGCTTCCCCACCGCGCCTATTCATTATCATATGGCCATTCATTCGCTTCCCCACCCCGTGGCAACAGAGTCGGATTAGCAAATAAAAAACTGTAACATAAGTTTGATTAAGTTGGATTAGCAATAGCGTTTGGGTAACCTGTGAGCCCACCCCAAATCTCGGTCATTGATGGATGTGCTCGACAAAGTATATTCTAATCAAATTTATCAGAGCCTCCCATCTTTAATCCTTAATTAAAAGTTGCGATCGCCCTCCATATACAACAAAATGTTCAGTGTAGCGCCGGCAAATTATAACTTATAAAAATAAAATATCTATTTAGAATGCAATCCAATTTACTGGAGAAATTTATGAGTAATATTGAAAACATCTTTTAACGTGAGTGAGCTCTAAGTTCCCAATTTATCAGGCCTCCCATCTTTAATCCTTAATTAAAAGTTGCGATCGCCCTCCATATACAACAAAATGTTCATTATAGCGCCTATCCGCAAATTATAACTTATAACAATAAAATATCTATTTAGAATGCAATCCAATTTCCTGGAGAAATTTATGAGTAGTATTGAAAACGTCTTTTGACGTGAGTGAGCTCTAAGTTCCCCTTTCCAACCATCTTAATGAAATTCCCATCACTATCTGCACTATTAGTATCCGTTTAGTATCCAATATAATTTTGTTTAATTATTTTCATAATAATTTGTTTTTTGAGAATAGAAAAAAAACCGACTCTGTTTCCTATTGATGCGGGATATCTCACGCTGAACACTTAACCCTTGTGAGGAGTATAATTTGTATAACAAAATGATGGTCTTTATTGATTTTCCTTAGGAAAGGAAGTGCTTTACAGTTTACTATGAAATAAAATTTTATTTCAATAATAATAATAATAATATAATGTATTTTAATAAAATTGTATGGATTGTAGTTAGAGAAAGAAATTACTTTACAAGTTTAATATGAAAGAAATGTTTAATTAACTATAAGGCTCCAAGAATATTAATAGTATATGTTGACCAGTTTTTGGTGGACTTTTATCTATGCTTTTTTTAGATTAAAGAAGTATGGAACAAGTGTATTCATGGATTTTATGGTCATTTTTCAAAATTAGAAATAAACAATAATGAAAAGAAGAAAAATAATTGGTAGTTGATGCATGAATAAGTGGTAGGTCATGCATGCATGGATAACATGCATTAACAAACAACCCTTTTTTTTTTTAACCATAGGAACAACAACCTCCCAAGGGTATATCCAAAGCGTGCAAGCCAGATATACCATAAACTTCTGAGTCAAGGGCCCATTTAACTAAAGAAGGTAACAGGACTATTGGGGTGTACTATTGTTTATCCATTTAACTAAATAAGGTAACAACCCATTTGGGGTGGACTATTGTCCATATTGATTCTATGGCAATTCAAAATTCGAAATAAACAATTATAGAAAAAAACTTAAAAAGTAAGTGGTAGGTGATGAATGGATAAATGGTAGCCAATGCTCATACATGATTAATGGATAACCAACAACTCATCACATATAACTAAAACAATGTGAGAGATAATATATATATATATATATATAAAATAAATGAGGGTTGATGCATGAATGTCGAATAACTAACCACTTTAATGCATAAATAACCAACAACAAATTAAGTAACTATACTATCCTAATAATATTATAATGAAAAGATGCTATATATACATTAATATAAAATATTGCTTTAATAATATTGTAGCTTGATAAAATTGTTATATATATGTATATATAATTTCAATAATAAAAACCATTAGATTAAGAAATTTCATTTCTTACCATACTTATAAATTCAAAATTTTTAAATATATTATATTTAAGTTAAATCAAGAAATAAGAGGCTTCCAACTTCTATTTGTTATGGGAATTTACTGTGATTCTATACTTTTCAACTACATTCAATGAAGATAATCACACGCACAGATTTTTTAGCTTTTATCCTATCTATCTGAATTTAATTTATGTCTAGAGAAAATACTGAAAAGAAAAACATTCCCTCCATATGGAGTTCTCGGATGGCAACCCAAAGAGACACATCCATTAATGTACTGCGACTCATTTAACCTACGTCGACTGCACCATCATTCATTTGCTGGCCAATCTGTCACGTGAAAAATTCATCTGCATACGCTGATCATCGTTCACGAATCACGGCCAGCTGTCATCTTGCCCTAACCATATATAAATGCATCATAAATCATTCTGACTATATAGCTGCGTTGTTAATGGCAATGACTGTTATGATCTATAAGGCAGCACTATCATATCTGCTATATACATGGTTGGTTTTTTAATGTTTCAAATCACTATCATATCTGCTATATACATTGTTGGTTTTTTAATGTTTCAAATCTAACATTGTATATCTCACTTTCTACATTCTTTATTACTTTATTTCAGGGTTCATAGTATTTGTGACTTATAAAACAATATAATAAATGGAAACAATATACGCTTTCCAACATAGTACTAAAAGCTTTATAAACAAAAATATACCCCTTTTCATTTAAAATATTTCAGATCGGGACATGTATATACCAGTCTATATTACCTATAAGATATTGTTGTGTAAATCATAAAAGTTATTGACAAGGTAGATAATCAAAATGATTCAGCAGACATATTTATTACATCGGGAGTACAAGATGAGGCTATTCAGTATGCTGCACCCAACAGCATTTTTATTTGTGCCAGCGTGAATCACGAGTTGTCATATTGTCCTCCGCAAAGATAAATATGTCTGCTGAATTATTCTGACTCCATAGCTGCGCTGCCAATGCCAATAACTGCAAATATGTCTGCTGAATTATTCTGACTCCACAGCTGCGCTGCCAATGCCAATAACTGTTATGATCTACCATAACGCAATATGATTTGGTATTTTGCACTCTGACCGCATTTTAATCTGGGCCGTTGCATTCAATAGTACAATTTTTTTCAACATCCATGTAGAAATGAGCATATTTTTATTTGGGCTACTGTGACTACGTAGCTGCAGTCTGAATCACAAGTTGTCATATTGCCCTGTCCCTATCATTCTTACTGCATGCCTGCTTTGACAATGGAAATAACTGTTATGATTTACCATAACCCAATATCATTGGGTACTATGGACTCTATCCACATTTTAATATGGACTCTATCCACATTTTAATTTGTGTAGATGCATTAAATATGAAAATTTTATTCAACATTTATAAAATAAGGTAGTCACTTAAGTAAACAGTTTTAGGTTACAAGTGTTATGAACAAGTTATTTATTACTTGTTCTCTCTCCTTAGTTGTAATGTCTTTTTTAGTTAAATGAGTTGCCTTCTTTAGTTAAATAGATTGTCTGTCACCACTACCTGTGTTCCATGTATGAGGTAGAGTTATCTATGTGTCAATTACCAGTTATTTTTTATATTTCTTTTTTTTTATAATTGTTTATTTTGAATTTTGAACAATCATAAAATTAATTTGGATAGTACAATTGTTCCATCCTCCTTCAATCTAAGAACATAGATAATAATCCACCTCAAATTCTAAGATATAAACACCTATAAATGTAAAAGTATTTTAACTAAAATGTAAATTATGCTTAGATTTATTTAACATCCACACAGAAATGTTTTGGGTAGAGCTTAAATTATCTCTATGTGCATTTTGTTCAGAGTATCTTAGTTTTGATCGTTGTGTTGTATGAAATACTCCAATTTTATTTAACATTTCATGTTAAAATGTTTTGGACATAGTCCAAAGTCAAACTCTGCTTGGATTATTATTGTTTCATCGTTTAAATTTTTAAATATGGTTAAATTCGATCATGTGTATTGAAATTTGGGCTTTCAGATTTTACCTCAATTTAAATACATATTTCTAAACTCAAGATTGGATAAATCATTTTACTTGATTAAAACGCTACAAATATAATTGCGGGCATCTATTTATCTTCACAAAACATTAATTTCTAAGTTTATCTATAGCTTTCACCGATACTTTAAATTGACGAAGGGAGGACCGTGGCAGTGGGGCTCTGCCTGGTGTACATGATTTTAATTCTCCAGAAGGTACAGCTCAACTACTGTTCTGTAAGTTGTTGCTGCAGTCATTGCATGGTTTGTCGATTTGTTCACTTCAATTTTGAAAATAAGTTGTTTAGTAGAAGAATAGTTATCTGCAATGAACGTTTCGAGTTGATTTATTTTATCTTGATATAATAATATTAATATATTTTTTCATTATTTTATAATATACATTCAGTATGCTTACAACAGAATTGTTACAGTGTTAAAGGACCATAGCCCTACTACTGTTTCAGTTAGCAACAGGAAGGATAGTTCTTTCACTTTTACTCACCAGAAACATGTGGCTTTTTTTTATGGGCAGCAAGTAATGGCTTATATGTAGTGGGGGGCGTTATTTATATCAGCAAGGATCATTTGTTCACTCTCCAGATGAATTGTGGAGTTGGCACTAACATAAAGGCCCAACTTCTTGCACTCTGGTGTGTGCTTAGGGTCTTTTTTTGTTTGGCTTTTATGAACTGGTTGTATTTGGAGATTGTAGGGTAACAATTAAATGGGCTCGGAGCTACTTCAATTTAAATGTTGTGTCACTTTATCACTGGTGCTGCAGGACTAAGGAAAAAATTATGTTGTTCAATAACATTACTTTCGAGCATATTTACATGTAGCATAATACTTTGGCCAACAATCTCATTAAGGCTGCTTATGATGGAGATGGAGTAATTTTTTGGGAAGAATTTTATAATTTGCAAGTTGAGAAGCAGGGATCCTTCAAAATCCTTTACGTATAGTTTCTTTTTGGATGACTATATTATTGTTGATGAGTTTTTTTTGCTGTATCTGTCTATTTCTATTTCAGTACATTTACGACGTTGATAATCAGTCCGGAGTTGTTGTCACTTCACAATATAATTTTAGTATGTTAAACCAATTTATTTGAACGTATCGTTAAATTTTATAAATATCTTGAAATTTATAAACATATATTAATTTGAATAAAGATTAATTTATAATTTATTTTTTTGTGTAATATATTTATACTTATAAAAACCATTAACCAAATACTCCTTTTATACTTGATTCAAGTATATTATTGATATAGTTTACTGCATTGTTAAGACTACATAAATATTATGAAATTATGAGTTATATAAATAGATTAATATATAGCACATTATACTTTAGGGTATAGTATATTGATGTAGTTGAGTAAAACTTAATAATTTTAACATATTATTGTTAACGTATTCATATAAGTGAATGTGTTTATAAATCTGAATTTTGAATAAATCTATACTGGTATATTAGCAATAATGTATTAATAATAAAATTAATATTTTTTCCTAAACTATATTAAATATAGTAAATACATATTAACATTTTTATTAATATGCTTGCTCCTAATTATTGGCATATGAATATAAGGTGAAAAAAATGTAATATTTAAAATATGCATCTAATTTTTTTATTGGCACATAAAGATATTATTAATTGTCACAAATTTATAGCACTTGTCACATTTTTAATATATAGAATATTTGCAATATTTTAATATTTATCTAGAAAAAGCTATAAAAATGTATATGTATAAGGTGGAGGCATAATCTATTATAAAGATAAATTAATAAAAAAATATTGTAAATAAATTATATTAATGTTATTAAAGGATAAATTATAAATAGTTCAATAATATTAATTTGATCTAATAAATTTTAAGAGAAGTAACTAGATATAAATTATTTGATTTGTTTTAAAATATTGTTTCTATATTCAAAAAGTTTAAAGAGAGGAGGGTTTTTACTTTGTCATAGTTTTGAGGAATTACAATGATAGAGAGGGAGATCTAATGTGGGTGTAGCTAGGGAAATTTAGGAGAAAGTGGTTTTCATCTTCAATGCTCATAGACTCACAAAGGGGGAAAATCCTTTGAGCCCACAACATTTTAGGGGTTGTCTAGTGCCTAGATTTACTATGAATCTCATGAGAGTTCATTCTAATCTTTGCAATATTAAATTTCTTTCAGCTGGTTAAGATATAAAGACAATTTTGATTCTCAAGATTATGGATAATGGTCTCTTTATAATATTGTAATTTCTTTAACCTCTAAATCTTCATTTCACCACATTGTCTCTTTGAACGTATAAGTAATAATGTTTGTAATGTTATGAATATTTTGTAAAGTGGCAGTTTCATCAATCCCCCAATAACTTAGTCAAGTCTTTGCATCATTAAGCCACCCTCTATTGAGGCATAGGTGGTTTGGGCTAGAGTGAAGAGAAATTTTAGGAAGTTGATGATCTCCTATATTGTTTAATTTGTGCTTGTACATTAGATATCTAATCATATCTATGCTTTCGATGGGGGAGATCCTCGCTTCTATGAGGAGAATATGATAGGGTTTATTGCTATTAATTTGGATATTATGAGTTATAAACCAAGTCTAGATTTGCTCAATTCTTCTCCATCATTCTCTCAAAATAGTGCATTTTGAGGCTTCATAGCCATATAAGATAGTCGGAGTTAGAAACATTTTAAAGAAGAATTTATTTATGTGATAAGATTTGTTGATTTACAGTTGTTTTCAAGACCGAAGTAGGATTTCCACCCCCCATTAATCCTCTTCTCAGGTTTCTATTGTCATAAAAAAAATTCTAATAAGTACCCTTATTAGATTTGATAACCATAAAGTCATCAAACAATTATTTGTCATAAATTCATACCAGAATTATATCTTATAACTCCATTAAATTAAGAACAATTATGAATAAAATATTATTACCCAAGTGATGAATGAAATATTTGTCACAAGTGGATCTTAACTCTTGCTCTATTAGGAGTTGAGAGGGATCAAATACGTGAGGTGCAAACCCTTTTTAGAGTGCTAAAATTAAGGAAAGGTTTTCACCTTAAGGGATTTCAATGGCCACACATCAAAACAATATTTATTAAAAACCAAAATTAACACAGCAAAATCATCTCATCCAAAATTTAAAAACAAAATATATTTACATGATCAAAATTGTAAATTGTAATAAAGTTATAATCATGTTCATTAATAATACATGTTATGGATTGTGAGCCCAAAGCAAGTTTCAATGGAAATTTTCCTCATCTACATCATTGGAACATTTTCTTCTATGAAATTTAATGATGAATTACGTGTTTATTTAACATAGTGATATCATACAAAATGTAATATTACTAAAATCAATGCATATTAACTATATTTAAATCAATGCATAATGCATATTAACAATATTATTAGATCATAATTCCTTTCCTAAAGAACAAATTTCAAAATAGAGTGATGTAAGATCATAATGCAAATATCCATCTAAAGATTCAACAATAGATCATAGATTCCCCTCAATGTAGGTGACACATCTTAACAATACTAAGAAAGAGCATTCATTAAATCAAAGCAATGCAACACACTTCAATTACTAAATTCCCACATTAAAATATTAGATGTTAATATATAGTCAAATTAGCATTTCTACTATTTAACTGTGGTGGTTCTATCTACTTGGCTAATTATGGTAACTCAATCAAATTAAGGTTTTCACTATTTAAGTGAATGATATCATACAAAATCGTCGAAATGGATGGATCAACCATGGGTTTTTTTGCTCTAAAAATGACCTAATGAATAAATCATAGATACCATTCTAGTTGGCTAACTATGGTGATTCTATCTACTCAATCAAATGTGCTAACTAAGTGATATTAGGGTTTAGACTATTTAAATGAATGATATCATACAAAAAGTAATGCCACTGAAATCAACAAACCTTAACAATAATATTAGATCATAATGCATTTCCCAATGCACATATTTGAAGTTAGAGGGTTGTTAGATAATAACATGAATCTCCATCTAAAGATATAGATTACTAGATAATAGATGTTCTTGAATCAATATAGGGTTGAACAACTATCTAACTGAACGATATCAAATGAATGGAACAATTTGGACAAAATGAATGGATCAACCATGGGGCATGGTTCTATCTATAGTTCTAGCTATTTATAAATATTACTTTTGAATTTGTATAGGTTGAAGATACTTAACAACAATTACTGCAAGTAAAACATTTCAGGTACAAACTTTGACTATTGATTAACCAAAGTATAATATTTTATGCAAATATATAGTCAATCATATTAGGGTTTTGACTACTTAACTATAGGTGATTCTATGTAATCAACTAGCTATGGTAAATGAGTTATATTAGGGTTTTAATTATTTAGCTATGGTGATTCTATATACTTGGCTACTTGGGGTAACTAAATCATATTAGGGTTCCAACTATCTAATTGTGGTGATTTAACTATTTAAATTTCAAAGTAGGGAGATGGTATATCATAATGCAAATGTCCATGTAAATACATATATCAATACATCAATACCAAGGATAATTTTAAGCATCCATAATTTCCTTAGAGTGTAAAAACCTTGGCAAATATTATTAATTCTTAAATTTCCAACTACAAAATTTTGGGTGATTTTTTTCTTAGAAAAATCAAATTTATAGGGATTTTATATAGTTTTTGGACAAGTTTCATGATTTTTAGAGTAAAAACGTTTTGTCCCATGGAATTTCAGGGAATCAATTTAGAAAAAAAAATGGAAAAAAATTAGCCCATGGGACAAATTTCACCCCTGGAATTTTCCCTGATCATAATGTCCCTTAGTATAAGCATTGCATCTTAACAATACTAAAAAAGTTGAACATGCCTAAATCAAAGTAAGAATAATATGAACCAAAATGTAATAACAATAAAATCAATGCATCTTAGCAATACTATTAGTCCATATTGCATTTCCCAATGAAGATATTTGATTAGAGGGATATTAGATCATAAGAAAAATATCCATCTAAAGTCATACATTAATATATCATCGATTCCTTTTGAGTGTAATCAACCTATATTTATTTCCTTTGCCTAATTGTACTTAGCAATTTACCCAATTATTATTACAAAAATAATATCTAACTCATTGTTCTATTATTAACATAACAATACATAATCCAATATATTTTCCATTATAATTTTTTTTTGAACTTTTGCATTATTAAATTAACAATATATAATTCCCTTTTTTTTGTGGGGGGGGGAAGTGGAGGAAGATATCTAAATTCCAAATGTATATGAGTTTATAAGCATATTTTATACTTTGAACATATATAGTATAGTACTATTTTATAGTTTGAAAACAAAACTTAACAATATATAATCCAATATATTTCCATTATAATATTCTAGGACAACTATTCCAATTTGGAATCGTGTTGTAAATGATAACACCTAAATATTACTAATAGATAAAAGTTGCATTCATTGATTAATTATGAAGTAAAAGAAGTGTAGTTTACCCAATTCTTGATTAATTTGCAATTATTACAAAACTTATATCCAATTCATTTTTTTATTATTAACTGAACAATACATAATCAAATATACCTTCCATTGCACCAAATATTCCATGATGGATCAAGATGTTGTAAATGATAATGCATAAATTCTACAAATAGGTAAAAGTTGCATTCATTATGTAATTATGAAATAAAATAGTTATGTACCCAAAACAAATATCTAACCCATTATTCTATTATTAACTTAATAATACACAATCCAATATGTTTTCCATTATAATATTCCAAGGACCAACTATTCCAATTTGGAATCGTATTGCAAGTGCTAACAATAAATCATACAAATAGGAAAAATTTGCATTCATTAATTACTTATTAAAAAAATAGTTGCAATTATAGTTTGCAATTATTAAAAACTAATATCTAACTCATTCTTCCATTATTAACATATCAATATATAATTCAATATATTTTCCATTATAATCACCATGCTTAACTATTCTAACTTGGAATCGTGTTGTAAGTGATAACAATAAATTTACAAATAGGCAAAAGTTGCATTCATTCATTTATTATGAAGTAAAACAATAATTCTTGATATGCGTTCCTTTTTTATACAAGGTTTTACTTTCTTTATACACACACACACACACACACACCATGCCTTATTCCATATGCAAGTATTATATTCTGAATATATTTTAATGTGTCTCTTGTAGAACAAATCAAGGCAAGACTAACTAAACACATAGATTTAGTTGCAGGTAAATAGATTTTCAAATTGAAATTATATATATGTGTGTGTGTGTGTGTGTTTTCTAATGTAGAAAATTCAAACATCTGCTTGGTTTTATTAAAAAAAATGTATACTTATTTTTTTGGAGACAACATGTGCCATGTTTGCATTACATAAATGACACATCTCACTCACTTGGTCTTCAGAAAGAACCACTCAACACAATAAAGTGATAAATGCAATTTTTCCATCACTACATATTGTCTTACTTGTGCCAAATTCCTATAATCTCTAATGGTTATGTTGTGTTTCGATGTTGAATAGGGGCTATATTAGGTTGAGCTTGGTTGGATTTTTTTTACCATTGTTTCTTACGGTTAACTATGATTGACAATGTTTGAATATTGATAAATATAGGAAACCATGTTTGAGTATAGTTTAATGTTGTTAAGAACGGTTGAGTTTGGTTTATTTCATTTGGTGATTGTCCTAAAAGGTTATGTTGGATTATGTTCCTCAATGGTTATGTGCCATTATGACGTTCTTCTCAGTTAACTTATGTTAAAGTTGTAAGTTGTATACAAACATTGCTTTTGGTGACTTTTATTGGCAATGGTCCTAAAGGGTTATGTTGGATTTCTATGTTACACAATAGTTATCTCTCATTACAACATTCATCTTGATTAAATTATTTTAAATTTCTACATTCTTAGATAGTTATGTTACATTGCAATGTTTAATAAGGGTTATGCTAGGCCACCCCTTGGTTCTGCATTCACGTTGCCTCCACGCCTAACCTTCATGGTTCCTTCACACTGCATCCACGCCCAAAATTCATGCTCAACACTCCTGACCTGAACTCACGCCCAACATTCATGCTCAACACTCCTGACCTGCACTCACGCCTAGCATCACGCTCTTCCTTCACACTCGGCATCACGTCCTTCCTCCACACGCATCATTCACGCTCTTCCTCCATGCTCAACATCACGCCCTTCCTCCACACGCATGATTCACACTCTTCATCCTATATGCGCCATGAATCCAACCCTGGCTCAACATCAAGCGCCCCCTTGAAGCGAGTGCGCTCTTCCTTTTTTTTTCTGTGTTGTGGCTCTATCTCTTGGAAGGCCTCCACCTTAGCGTGTTAATCTATCTTGTGAGCTATCCTAGATACTTGACAACCACCACTTCTAAGAAGATCTTCCCAGAAAATGAAGAAGGGCTATGCCTGGGTATTGCTCCATGTTTGAGACACCCAATATGTATAGATATGCATGTGAAGGGGATATATCTCCTTGAATCGTAGATCAATTGGTATAAGAGCTCCGACATCCGAAGGAGAAACAATAGAAGAGCAAGATCTGCAGTAAGGTTTTCAAACATCTTTTTTCTTTTTCCGAGTTTTTCAGGATTTTCACATATCTCACACCCTTCTCAAGCTTTCCTACAGTTGACATTGGATTCACAGATATTTCCCTAGGACTCGTCGATATCCACCATAGAGAGCAGATTCACAGATCTTCAGGCCCATAGATCTCTCCCTCTAGTAAATCCTTTGTTTCTTAAGCTCATAGCCCCCAGTGCATTACGCCCTCTGTACTGAACACAAAGCCTAAACTATATTTATATAAAAATAAAAATTTTGGCCTCCAATCCTTCATACTCCATAAGATGCCTCCTAGAAGAGATCCATTTGTCATTGAGTTTGATTCAAATGCCTCTAATCCAGTCTAGTACCTCACATCCGATCTCAATGAGTTAATGAGGATGCAACAACAGAACAACCCAGATCCATTCCGATTAGATACTCAGTTCAACCTCCTTAAGTTCGTTGGAAAAACCAATGGAGAGGTTGTCAATTCATGGATCTGCAACCTTTCCACCTATTTCAGGAGTTGCACAGGCCTTACCGAAGAGAGAAAGCTACAGATCGCGGAGTTACAGTTGGAAGGACTTGCTCAAACATAGTGAGACACAAAGCAGGAAAAGACCACCATGGTAATAGACACTGGATCCTCAACAAAGTCTTATTCTTCTCAACCGATCAGTTCTTGGGCTAGAATGTGTGAAGCATTGAGAGACCATTTTTACCCACCCAAGTATCTTTAGTCTTTATGGATCCGATGGAACCAGCTCTTCCAAATACCTACACAAGGGATACAAGCCTATATCGAATACTTCGCCAAGATTCGACTGTTGCTCCACATTCCAAACCTTGAATAAGAATTAATCCTTAAGTTTAATTCGATTTTATTGGTTCAATTCCATAGAGAAGTTGAGTTATTTGAAAATTATACATTAGATATAGATTTTGAAAGAGCATTGGCAGTCAAAAGGAATATAACTCCTCATGGTCGTACTCCTCAATCCCATCCCAACCAGAATCCCTCTACTTCACAAACTCCCACACCCAATACTTCATCTTGCTTTCCCTCCACTCATCCTACCAACCAAAATGCAAATACAGAGTGGTGTTCCTTCCAGAATACTAAATCCCACAACACTTCTGATTGTCTCATTTTAAAATCTCCCATTACCAACAAATCTCTCTGCACAGAAGCTACTTAATCCCAACCTATAGTTGGCATTGATGAGGTTTCTCTTCAGAATCATACTAAAGTAGATCCCTGATTGATCTTAATGACATCTGAAGATTCCAACTCATATAACCTACCCCTTTTTACTCATAAATTCCAAATAAAAAACTCCTTGGCCTTGCTTATCACGGATAACGACAGCCAGAAAAATTTGGTTTCACAAGAGCTAGTGCAGTGCCTCCATCTAGCCACGAATCCTCACCCGAAACCATATCATCTAGGATGGGTCCAAAAGGATGGTCCTCATCTATTGGTTTCTCATTATTGCTTGGTAACATTTTCGAATGGTCAATTTAAAGACTCCGTACTCTATGATGTATCACCATTAGATTGTGCTGATTTACTTCTCGGTATCCTTTACCAGGACAACCAAAATTCCATCTATACAACCAAATCTCGACAGTATAAACTTACCAAGGATGGCCACACCTATATCCTTACAGTAGCCCCACCCAAACCTAATCCCACAAAAGAAAAAATCCCTCATGTCCATCTCAAACAGTGGGTATCTCTTTGTCTGATCCACCTCATTCAAGAAAACAATGCCACTCATCCCATCCCACAAGCCATGTCTCCTCTCCTCCGAGAATTTTTCGATGTACTCCAACACCCTACTGGACTCCCCCCTATTGCCACATAGAACATTCTATTAACCTCATCTCAGGCGATGCTTTACCCAATGAACCTACATACTGCCTTGCTCTACGAGAAATAGAGGAAATTGAAAAGTAGTTGACTAAAATAATTAACTCAAGACACATCCAACCCTCATATTCTGCTTGTCCTTCCCCAACCTTCATAATACCCAATAAAGACACCCCAAAAATGCGTCTTGTCACTGATTATCGGGCCCTTAACAAGGCCACTATGAAGAACCCCTACCCCCTACCCCGGATTGAGGAGTTACTTGACACCCTACAAGGTGATAAATGGTTCAATAAGTTGGATTTCACAACAAGATACCGTCAGGTTTGAATGAGCCTAGTAGATGTGTAGAAGACAACATTCAAGACCAAATTTGGTCTTTTCGAATGGAAGGTCATGCCTTTTGGCCTGATTAATGCACGTGTCACCTTCATGAGGCTCACCAATGATATTTTCAGGAATCACTTGGGTCTCATTGTGATTATCTACTGAGATGACATTCTGATCTTCATTGAGTCATGGGAAACCCACCTTCAGCATGTTTGTCAATTTATCGAAATACTTAGAGAACACAAGTTGCAGGTTAAAGAAAATAAGTCATATTTTGGACAGTTCTTAGTTCCATACTTGGGATTTCTTGTCAACTCAGAAGGTATTTAACCTTATCCTTCCCGCCTCAAAGCATTGAAATAGTGGCCAACACATTCTTCTTCCAGCGAATTAATAAGCTTCCTCAGTGGCATAAATTTTTATCGTAATTTTGTTCTACATTTCTCTCAGATTGCTTGTCTATTGCATCAGCTATCCAATAGCAATTCCACCTTTTCTTGGAATAAAGAAGCCGCAACCAGTTTGTTTGTCTCAAGGAATCTCTCTGTTCTTCCCCAGTACGGCGTTTTCCAAACCTATCTCAACCATTTGAGATTAAGTCAGATGCCTCACAATATGCTATTGGTGGAGTTATTAAACAGGGAAGACATCATGTTGCTTACCACTCATGATCTCTTTTAGATGCTAAGAGAAACTATAACACCTATGACAAGGAATTATACAATCTATTTCAAGCTCTTAGGAAATGGTGCCATTATCTGTTGTGAAAGGAGACTATTCTACATACAGAACACCATCCGTTGATTTTCATTAATTCACAGTCCAAGATACAAGAACAAAGGAATATTAAATGATCATCCTACATTTAGTATCCTCCATCCTCCTACTCGGATTACACCTCCTACCTCCTGGAAAACATAGGACAAACTCCAACTCAAGCAAAGTAGATGACATCTAATATGGTGCAACGTCTATTTCCTCATCTTCTCACGGAAGCAGGGATGCTTCCAAATCTGGACAGGGAGGAATTTAGACACCCCTTGGTTCTTCATTCACGCCTAGTCTTCATGCTTCCTCCATGCCTAACCTTCACGCTTCCTTCACGCTGCATCCACGCCCAGCCTTCACGCGCAACACTCCTGGCCTACACTCATGTCCAACATCACGCCCTTCCTCCACGCTCAGCATCACGTGCTTCCTCCATGCAAAACATTCACGCTCTTCCTCCATGCTTAGCATCATGCCCTTCCTCCATGCACAACATTCACGATCTTCCTCTTCTATGCGCTATGAATCCATCCCTGGCTCAACATCAAGCACCCCCCTTGAAGCCAGTGCGCTCTTCCTTTTTTTTATGTGATGTGTCTCCATCTCTTGGAAGGCCTCCACCTCAGCGCGTTGACCTAGCCTGTGAGCTATCCTAGCTACTTGAAGGACACCACTTCTAAGACTATCTGCCTAGAAAATGAAGAGGGGATACGCCTGGGTATTGCGCCCCTTTTGAGCCACCCAATATGTACAGATCTACATGAGAAGGGGATAGATATCCTTGAATGGTAGATCATATGTTTCATTGTGTTTGGTGGAGTTTAGCTATCCATGGTTGTCTATCGTTGATCATGGTTAACTATTGTCAAATTATTATCTCACATTATGTTGTTCATGTCCTACCATATTGCGACATTCATCTTAGCTTATGTCAACTGCTACATTCTTGAATGGTTATGTTGCATTGCAACATTCAATAAGGGTTATCTTCCATTGATTTTGGTTGATTTGGTTGGAGATGGTTGTTTAGGGTTTGTCATGGTCGACTATGGTTGAATGGTTATTTCACATTGTTCATAAAGGGTTATGTTGATTGCAATGTTCATCACGGATTATGTTTCATGGTGACATTCCTTAATAGTTACGTTTCATTACATCACTCATGATATCTCTCATTTAAACATTCACCTTAGATTTCTTACATCAAATTAATACACTCTTGAATGATTATGTTGCAGCGTGATGTGCATTTAAGGTTATGTCACATTAAACTTGGTTGAATTTAGTTGGACATGGTTGTCAGCATTGGAGAATAGTTGATTATGGTTGAGTGATTTTCTTACATTATATTTTTTATTAAGGGTTATGTCAAACTGTGATGTTAATCTACAATTATGTGGCAATGTGATCTTCATCAAGGGTTATGTCACATTGTAATGTTCCTTAATGATTATGTCACATTATGACTATGGAATTCATATTTTTCTTACATATGTAAAATTGCTACATTTCTTAAAGGTTAGGTGGCATTCCAATGTTCATTTAGGGCTGTGTTTCATTTAATTTTACTGAATTTGGTTGTCCATTTCAGGTACATGATATCCTTCTATACATTGTGGAGACCACATTACAGGTATAACTCCCGAGATGATTTATTCCATTCACCAAGCATTCAATTTATACATAGTTTTTGTGACTTTTGGCATTCAGATTCCAAATGATCCTTTAGAGTCTCCAAGACTCTTTGGATTCCCTAACTGAAGTCATAATTATTTATTTACAAAATCCCGTAGGATTCTAACCAGGGTATTTTTTAAGGATTCTAATATTATACTTAAGGATAGTATTCTAGGCGATTATTTTGGATTGAAAAAAACATATATATAGATAGGTAGGTGAGTATCAAATATGAAACATACAATTTAATATCGAAATTTGTAACTTTTGGTGAAAATTATGATAAAAAAAAAACATATTTTATGTATATATAGGCGATATTAGAGACTAAAAATGATCAAATAACGAATTTATTTTTTGAAAAAAGTTCGAAAAATAGCCAATTGGCTAAATTTCGCCCCTAAAAATTACCCTGTTTCTAACATTCCCTCCTTAATCAACCACTTATACTATGAAACGAGAACTCGACACAGTTCTCGTTTTTCTCTCTCCTAATTTTAGTAGGTATTTTTAGCTCCGTTTCAAAAAGGGGTGATGCCAGTATCACACATTTTCATTTCGAGGCATTTTTTGGGACCTTTGAATTATCTTTATCGTAAAAAAAAATTAGTTTCCATTTTCAGGTACATTTTTAGAAATTTAGCAAAATAGCATACATTTCTAAGCAATTTATAATGAAAAACATATACATTTTGTAATTTTTTCTATAAAATAAGACATTTTTATGGACAAAATAAGACACTTTTATTGACAAAATTGTAAAAAATTCCAGACAATATAGACATTTAAAACCATTTTCAATCAATTTTCAGATATGTTTTGTATAAAAATGATACTATTTCATATTATTTTCCGAAAAGTGTTGATTCACATAAATTCAAGAAAAACTATACAAATTATTTGTAAAAAACATATTTCAAACATTATATATAGAAATTTTATTTCTAAAATTAAGTCTGAAAGTCAAAACATTACTAATATATCTTATCAAAATATTATCAAACTTAGCATTTTTTTCAAAACATGAAACTAATCAACAATATCATGGAGGCCAAATTCATGTCCTCTTCTGCTGCATGTTTCCCCCCTCTAACATTATAATAAAATAAATTAAAAAACAAATTAAACTAACCCCTAACAACATTATAATAAAAAATTCCTAACAAAATTATAATAAAAAATTTAAAGAAAAATTAAAAACAAATCAAACTAACCCCGTCGATGCCCGGCATCGAGGGGGCCGTGAGGGCCTCCCTTTGGCGCCCAAGCGAGTGACCTCCCTTGCTTGGGTGCCAAAGGGTGGCCCTCACGGCCTCCTCGATGCCGGGCATCGACGAGGGCCCTGAGGGCCGCCCTTTGGCACCCAAGCGAGCGACCTTTAAACAAAATTTAAAAATACATTAAAAAAAATACTAAATATCTATATACTAACCAAATTTACATTATAAATTTTTTTAAAAAAACTATAGAAAAACTTAAAAACAATTAAAACATAAATTTAAAAACAATAAAAAAATCTAACTATACAAAATTTTAAAATAAATTAAAAAACAAAAATAATTAAAAAAAAAATTAAACAAACTTTAAACAAAATTTATAAAAAATTAAACAAACTTTAAACAAAAAAATTAAACAAAATTTAAAAAAACATAAACTACACAACAATCAAACAAAATTTAAAAAAAAATAAAACAAAATTTAAAAAAAAAACAAAATTAGAAAAAACTATACAAAAATTAAACAAAATTAAAAAAAAAAAAAAAAAAATTTAAAAAAACATAAACTATACAACAATTAAACAAAATTAAAAAAAAAAAATAAAACAAAATTTAAAAAATAAAACAAAATTAAAAAAAACTATACAAAAATAAAACAAAATTAAAAAAATAAAACAAAATTAAAAAAAACTATACTAAAATTAAACAGAATTTAAAAAAAAATAAACAAAATTTAAAAATAAAACAAAATTTAAAAAATAAACAAAATTTAAAAAATAAAAAAAATCAAAACAATGCAATGGGCGGCTCTCGGGGCCCCGTCGATGCCCGGCATCGAGGGCCGGCCCCGAGGGCCACCCATTGGCGCCCGAGCGGCGGACGTCCGCCGCTCGGGCGCCAATGGGCGGCCCTCGGGGCCGGCCGTCGATGCCCGGCATCGAGGGCCGGCCCCGAGGGCCGCCCATTGGCGCCCGACCGGGGCGGACGTCCGCCTGCTCGGGCGCCAATGGGCGGCCCTCGGGGCCGGCCGTCGATGCCGGGCATCGACGGCCGGCCCCCGAGGGCCGCCCATTGGCGCCCGAGCGGCGGACGTCCGCCCCGGTCGGGCGCCAATGGGCGGCCCTCGGGGCCGGCCCTCGATGCCGGGCATCGACGGCCGGCCCCCGAGGGCCGCCCATTGGCGCCCGAGCGAGCGGACGTCCGCCGCTCGGGCGCCAATGGGCGGCCCTCGCGGGCCGGCCGTCGATGCCCGGCATCGAGGGCCAGCCCCGAGGGCCGCCCATTGGCGCCCGAGCAGGCGGACGTCCGCCGCCGTCGGGCGCCAATGGGCGGCCCTCGGGGCCGGCCGTCGATTCCCGGCATCGAGGGCCGGCCCCGAGGGCCGCCCATTGGCGCCCGAGCAGGCGGACGTCCCGCACCGCTCGGGCGCCAATGGGCGGCCCTCGGGGGCCGGCCGTCGATGCCGGGCATCGACGGCCGGCCCCGAGGGCCGCCCATTGGCGCCCGAGCGGCGGACGTCCGCTCGCTCGGGCGCCAATGGGCGGCCCTCGGGGCCGGCCCTCGATGCCGGGCATCGATGGCCGGCCCCGAGGGCCGCCCATTGGCGCCCGAGCGAGCGGACGTCCGCCGCTCGGGCGCCAATGGGCGGCCCTCGGGGCCGGCCCTCGATGCCCGGCATCGAGGGCCGCCCATTGCATTGTTTTGATTTTTTTTATTTTTTAGATTTTGTTTGTTTTTTAAATTTTGTTTTATTTTTTAAATTTTGTTTATTTTTTTTTAAATTTTGTTTATTTTTTTTTAAATTTTGTTTATTTTTTAAATTTTGTTTTATTTTTTAAATTTTGTTTTGATTTTTGTATAGTTTTTTTTTAATTTTTGTATAGTTTATGTTTTTTATAAATTTTATTTAAAGTTTGTTTAATTTTTTATAAATTTTATTTTGTTTAAAGTTTGTTTAATTTTTTATAAATTTTGTTTAAAGTTTGTTTAATTTTGTATAGTTTATTTTTTTTTTAATTATTTTATTTTTTAATTTATTTTAAAATTTTGCATAGTTTGATTTTTTATTGCTTTTAAATTTTTGTTTTAATTGCTTTTAAGTTTTTGTATAGTTTTTTTTAAATTTTTTATAATGTTAGTTTGGTTAGTATATAGATAGATAGTATTTTTTCTTAATGTATTTTTAAATTTTTAATTATAATGTTATCTTAGTTTAGTATAGATATATAGTATTTTTTTTTAATGTATTTTTAAATTTTTAATTATAATGTTATCTTAGTTTAGTTTGTTTTTAATTTTTTTTAAATTTTTAATTATAATATTAGTTTAAATGTTAGTTTAATTTGTTTTTTAAAACCCAAAGCTAATATTCGTGGAATAGGGAGCATTCGTGCAAGATGGGAGTGTATTAAACCAAGTCGTAGATCCCGAAGGAATATGACATCTGAAATGATGGGTATAGAGACTCAGATTGTGCGCCCATTGATAATAGAGAAGAGTATGGGTCATCTACATCTTCATCAAGTCCTTCATCTGCAGAATATGTAGATTCTGATGGGGTGTCAGAATCCATGGATGAATTTGAAGAAACAGTGTAGATACTTTTTATTAGTATGATTTTTTGTAATTGAAACTCTAGAGGAGTTTTTGATGATGGGGTGTTAGAATCCATGGATGAATTTGAAGAAGCAGTTTAGATGCTTTTTACTAGTATGATTTTTGTAATTGAAACTCTAGAGGAGTTTTTGAATATTTATATGAACCATTTGTTCTTGTATGGTCTAATATATTATCTCATTATGAATCGCATCATAATTCCTTTGTTTTTATATGGTTATAATGGTGAAATTATTAGAGAAATTTGTTTTTTTGTTTAATATGCAATTTTCCTGAAAGTTGTAATTTATCTCTTCAAGAAAAAGAAAAAATTCCAATTTAAGGTTGATTTTAAAGTTTTGTTAAACAACAATATGGGATGTTTAGGCCATGGCTCTATTTTTTACCCTAAAAAAAAATACGTGTATACTGGCATCAACACTTTTCTATTTGGGGGGTGTTTTTGGTGTTTTTTTTTGCAAAAATCATCGTTTTTATGGGTAGAGTTCTCGTTCATAGTATATAGTTCTCGTTTCATAGTATAAGTGGTTAATCCTAAGGGTTGTTTGTAAGTCCGAGCATGGTTCTAAATATTTCAAACTTTTCTCATCCAAGTGCTTTATTAAAGATATATGCAATTTGCTCATTTCTGGAACAATGATGTAAATGAACTATATTGGCCTCTACATGATGCTGAATTAGATGATACTTTGTGTTGATATGTTTGGATTGATCATGGAATCTAGGATTCTTGACCAACTTGATTGCAGAAGTATTGCCAATCAAAAGTGGAGTGGAGTTCGCTTGTTTCTCGTGCAAATCTTCAAGTATCTTCCTAAACCACACAATCTCTTTGGTTGCTTCTATAGAAGCTACATATTCTACATTTGTTGTTGAATCTGTTGGAACTGATTGTTTGCATGATCTCCAGGAGACAACTGTTGATCCAAGACTGATCGTATATCCAGAAGTGGACACTCCCATTTCTTTGTCACTATCAAAGTCTGAATCAGAGTACCCAATAAGTTTGAATTCATCCACCTTAGAATACTTGAGTCAAAATTCTCGAGTCCCTTTCAAGTATCTTCAAACTCTTTTTGCTACAAACCAATGTCCTTTACAAGGTTGGTGCGTAAACCATGAAAGAATGCTAACAACATAAGAAATATCTAGTCTGGTGGTAGTAAGGTAGATAAGGCTTCCGAAAAGCTATCAATACTTCGTTTCATATTCAAATTATTTTCCTTCACTTGATGTGAGATTTATCTTTTACTCGATTGGAGTTGAAAGCAGGTTGTAGTCTTTCATGCCAAATATGTTCAGCAGTTCTCCAATATACTTTTCTCTGAGAAATGAATATGTACTTAGGATGTTGAGTGACTTCAGTTCCTACATAATAGTGAAGATGTCCCAGATCAGTCATTTCAAATCATTTCTTTAAGTCTTTCTTTATGGATTCTATATCAATTTAATTTTTCCATGTCATCAAAAGATCATCCACATATACTACAAGAAACACACCAGATCTTCCAACTTTCTTTACAAATAATGTTGCATCATCAAGATTGTAATGTTTGAAATTCAACTTTAGAAGATGCTCAATTAGCTTTTCATACCATGCTTGAGCTACTTGTTTCAAGCCATATAATGAATTGACAAGTTTGCATACCTTGCATTCTGGTCCCTTCACAACAAAACCTTGTGGTTGAGACATGAAGACATTTTCTTTCAACTCTTCATTCAAGAATGTTGTCTTTACATCCATTTGATGAACTTTCCAACCATTTTGTGTGTCCAAGGAAAGTATAGTATGGATGGTTCTCCATTTTGTTGTGGGAGAGAATGTTTATTCATAGTCAATTCCTTCTTTCTATGCATAGCCTTTTCCATGAGCCTTGCTTTGTGTTTTTCAAGTGAGCCATCTTATTTATATTTGTTTTTGTATACCCACTTAATTCCAATTGGTTTGGTTCTAATTGGAGGGTCAACCAACATCCAAGTTTGACTCTTCATGAGTGAATCATACTCATTCTGCATGGATTCTTTCCACTCATCAAAAGTAGCATCCTCTTCAAAGGAAGTTGGTTCAAATTTAGTAGAAAAATTCAATTCACAATCAAATGAGACATCCATGTCATCACCTAAGTTATGTACATTTCCTCCATCTTCTTATATGGATAAGATTCTTGTTCTTGTCTTTCCTACTTCATATGCATCGATTATTTCAAGTGTCTTTGTGGCACATTTCGGAATCGTCCTTGATGGTCCAGGTTAATCAGTTGGTGGTGCATCATTCTGTTGTAGGTTCAATCTTTGAATCCTCTCGATTACATCATCCAGTTGAGTCTCTTTTTTAGTTGAAGTGGAAGGAACTTATTTTTCATAATTCTCTTCATGAGGGGGTGTTGGTGCTGCTTCAAATGGAAATTCCATCGATTGATAGTGGATTCATACAAGATAGCGATCCCCCCTTCAAGAAGCGGAATTTCATTATCACATTCATAATATGTCTTTAGATGAGAAAACCTCTCCAGATGATCAATTTATCTTTCAATAGACTGGTCATTTTTATTAGCTTCAAGAAAAATGACATCTCTGGAAACAACAAATTTCTTGTTTACCTCATCATAAAGACAATATGCCTTGGAAGTTTCTAAGTACCTGAAGAAAATGCATCTTCTGGTTGTAGCACCAAGCTTGTTTCTTTGCTCCTTTCGTATTAAGGCATAGCAGGTGGAACCAAAAAACCTGAGATGCATAACGAAAGGAAGGTGGCCAAACAACATTTCATGTGTAGTATTATCTTCAAGAACATCAGACGAACTTCTATTTCTGAAATATGCCACACATAGGGCTAAATCACCCGAAAACATTAGCTTTGCATTCTTGAAAAACATCATTGAGCGCTTTGTATTCATTAAAGTTATACTCATCCTTTCTACTACAGTATTTTGTTGGGGATTGTATGGAACTGATGTTTGATGTGTAATTCCATGTTTGCAAATATATTCTTCAAATGACTTAGATGCATATTCTTTACCATTATGAGATCTGAATGTACCAATATGTGCTTGTGCTTGATTTTCTATCAGTGCATGAAACTTCTTGAAAGTTTGAAATGATTTATATTTTGTCTTCAACAAGTATACCCAACACGTTCTAATATAGTCATCAACAAAGGTAATAATGTACCTATTACCATTTGCAGAAGGAATTGGCATGGGGCCACATAAGTCAAAGTGAACCAACTCTAACTTTCTACATGCTCTAGATTTAGACTCTGAAAATGGTTGCTTACTATGTTTTCCTTGTATGCATGCATCACATTTGATCTTTTGATTAGCAATGGCAGGAAAACCAAATGCACCATTATTTATTAACAATCTAAGACCGTTATAATTTAGATGACCAAATCTAGCATGCCATAGTAAATTGGATGACATATTACCTTCTTCATGCTGAGAGAGGTAGGAAGAAATTTTGAACTTTTGCAAAAGATCCTCTCAACTTCAACAACTGTCCACCTTCATAACCAGTCATGATGACCTTGGTGTCAGAGTATTTTCTTATCTCTACAATCATGTCGAACATGTCGATGGAATGGCCTTGCTGTCGAATCTGCACTCTGAAGAACAATATTCTCTACAACTCTTGAAGACAAAGAACATTCCTTAATATGAAATCAGGGAATCCAAGCAACTTTAGCTTAATTGAGCAAATTCCTTGTGTCTTAAGGCGAGATTTATCTACAAAGTACACTATGCCATTTGCAATGTCATTCAGTTCTTAAAAACAATCTTTTCTAAAATTCATATGAGATGTTGCACCAGTATCAAGCAACCAACAATCTTTGTAAGGTGAAAGAGAAGTTATTTCATTAATGTTGATGTATATGTAACTTTGGAATGTATTTCACATATATGTATATTGTATTCCTATAGAGATGTTATTATTCCTCTATACGGAAGTGTCGTCATTTATATTGTAAGTGTCGTAACTTATACTTGATGGGTTATTAGACCACCTTGTTGGGGTCGGCCCTGTATAAGTCATGTGGGTCAAAGGGTTATTAGAACACCCTATTGGGGGTCGGCCATGTGGGTCAAAGGGTTATTAGAGCACCCTAATGAGGGTCGGCCCAGTCAGCATTATGTTAAGTGGTTAAGTTGAGGCCGACGTAGTTGAGTAAAGGTCAAGTCAAGTTAGTGTATAAATAGAGAGTGTGTCTCTCTCATTTTACACATTCTATTCTCTCACTCACACTTGGGAGGGTGGCGCACTTGTGGAGGAGGAGGCTCTTCTGCTAGGAGAAGACTATCTCTTGTATTCTTGTTGTATAATTGCTCTATCTATCTCTGAGGAAGTTATTGGGGTTTTTCACCTTTATGGTTTTCCCCAAGTAAACTATGTGTCTCTTGTGTGCTTGCATTATTGTGTCCATGATTGATATGCTGTACATGTTGTTCTCTCAGTTAAGATCCTAGATCAGATTGAAGTAAATTCTGAAAATTTAACATGGTATTAGAGCTAGCTTGAAAGAAGGCATGATATGGCATGTATGACACTTGTTGCACTTATGATGCTAGGACTTGATATAGCAAAAACCAGTCATTGTAGCACTTTCGCTATAAATCCGTTTTGGAGAAGTTTTCAGATCTGAAACTTTTACAGGTCGAATATCAGATCCCCATGTACCTTGTGTCAAAAGGAAAACCTCTAATTCGTTGTGCTTTGTGATTTATGATCTATACAATATAGGGTTTCTGCCACTTCCATATCTGAGTCAAAATTAGGTGACCTTGGGAAAAATGTCATAACCTGGGATAGGAAGCTCCAAATGAAATTTCGTAAAACATGACAGGTAGTACACAGACTGTACTATCTCAGAAGCATTTTTCAGAGGCCGAATTTGAACCAATGACACGTGGAATTCCGTACAAGTTTGCTCTCCTATATTATCCCATAAATAGGTCACGTTGCAACACTGGGCATAACTCTCTCTTAGAGAATCCAATTTAGGTCAGACCTATCGGGATGGAAAGATAACAGGTCGGGCTCTCTCAGGAACATTTTTCAGACCCAGTGGATTGAAAAGTTCGAAGTTACACCAGAAACAATCAGGTACATATTTCTATCAAAACAGAATTATTTTTGAGCACCTTCATTCATGGCTTCCGGAATTTAGGGCTTTGGAGAAAGTTGGAATTTTTGTAATCGGAGACCATGGCTGGATGCTACTCATCAAAATAGAAATTTAGAGACCAAGATCATATTTTTTGGTTGGGAAGAAGGTCGGGCTTGATCAAACCCCAGTTCGGGACTTTGATTGGAAAGATGGAAAATTAGGGCTTCTGCAAAACTTGGAATTTTGGAAATCTGTGACCACGGATGGAAGATCATCAGAAAAATCAAAGCTTAGAGCTTTGAATCAAATCTTTTGGTTGGTTGAAGCTCCAGGAAACCCAAACCCTAATTCAGGGTCCTCCCTAGTGAATCCAGAAATCTAAAAGGCAATTTCGAGGGGTGAAACTTTGCAGTTTTGAAATTCTGAATATACCAACTTGATCAGCTCATCAAGGTGCATATTTCTATCCTTTCGGAAGTTTGAAATTCAAAGTTTGAATTTTTGGGGTTTCTTTGACAAACCCTAATCCAGCTCAAGGTCTAGCTCCTGCAAATCAAGTGGATTGGGTTAATCCTAGAAGAGGATGGATTGGTCACCTGCATAAGTGAAGAAGTTCCCGTTTCAGAGGGAGATGAGGCTAAGGCCTTCCATAAGAAGATTACAAGCAATCTTGACAGGTATGGCTTACAGCTATGTTTTGAATTCTGTTCATGGTTAAGTTTATGATATGTTTGTCTTCATATCATTACATTAGAATCTTGATTAATTACTAGACTTGTCGTATTACCTTAATAGAAGATATTCATTGATTAAGGTTTTGACACTTATGATTGTACTAATGCATTGTGATGTTGTATGACGTTTATGTTGTTCGCTAACATAAAAGGTACACCAAGAGAGACAAATCATGTTCTACTTCAAGGACATATGATCATGGTGACATGAAGACAAAGATTCATCCATTGTCATGGATCACATAAAATATCTACTTACGAGGTATGTATAACTTGGTTCTACAATGGTTAACTTATGAGACATGCAGGTTACTAGCACAAGTCACTAAAGAGAACTAGAAGACATTATCCGGGTATGTTAGACATAACTAGCTAACATGCTAATCCATGTATGTTTTCCTATATCAAGCTAGAATCCTACCTTGTGTTAGGATCTTATACTGTTGTGTTGTTGATAGTGATTATTCATGAAGTCATAGGTTTGATTAGTCATGGTTGTATGCATATTATGTTTCTTACCATAATTGATGACTTGACTAACCAGAAGAATCATGAAGGTATAGGTTTGAGTAATCACGGGTTTATGCATTGATGATTTAACTAGTTAGAAGAGTCCTATGATCAAATAAGAATATGTATGAGTAAAAGAAGACTTACCTGAAACCTTGAATACTAATGTTTATTATCTTTGAAATGATCTTGACTATACATGCTTTAGATTATTTTGTTTTGATAATATTAAGATTATACTAATGAATTTTTTATTATGTATGAGACCTAGAGGATAACACAATGATGATACTAACAAGCATGCATAGGGATCGACAATGAATATAAGTTCAAGGACAGGTAATCTAAGAAGCAAATATCAAGAGGGAGCACACTCCAGTAGTTTCTGCAAGGATGCAAATATTCAGAGGGATTTGACCACTTTTCACAATCCACATCAGAATGGAGTTGCAGAAAAGAAGCAAAGACTGAGAGGGAGTCAAACCAACAATCAAACAAAGATAATTATTTGAATTGTCATTTATTACATACTTGTTTGTTTAAATAATGTTATTCAATGATGTATATGCTTATGTTCCTAGAATTAGGTTGTGTATTATGCATATTATAATAGTTGCATTGATGAACAGTATACTACTAATATAGATGGGTAAGTGTCCTATGGCACTGTACAACATTCCATTGCTACTTATCTAGAATGAAACCTCTTTGCTGACATGTTAGGAGTTGTGCACACTCTTAACAATGTTTTGGTAGAGATTTGAAGGCATCTAGAAAGTTACGGAATATGGATAAATGTTGTATTGAAGCATTGGATAAGATAACTGCATGACTATATGACATATTTCTTTATGTGTAAGAATTTGTTCTGAAAACTATGAGATGTTTTCTAATCATGCAATTTAACTTGTTGTGTAGGAAAGACCGTATACCTTCACCTATAAAAGAAGGACTACAACATTTGTTCAAGCAACAAAATTATCTATTGAAGATATTGAAGTTCCCAGGATATGGGAAGAATGCCATGATCTGTTGATCATGAAGAACGATGTTTGGGATGCGGTCCCAAGAGTTGAAGGGAAGTCTGTTGTGACTTCTAAATGGAACTATCAGATCAAGAATGTTGCGGATGGAAGCATGGAGAAATATAAAAGTGATGAAATAGAAGATACACCAGGTGGATTTCAAGACAACCTTCTTGAATGATGTTGTCATATATGTGTGTAGAACTTGGTAGGATAGACAGCTTTCTATCCAGTTTGGGCTTTACCAAGAGTGAAGCGAATTCCAACCTTTACTACAAGGTTGAGGAAGGGATCCTGTGATTCTACTCCTGTATGTGGATGACCTGTTTGTAATAGGTGAGGACAGATTGATTGTCGACATACAGTGGAAGCTTGCTGCATAGTTTGAGTTGAAGAACTTGGGGATGATGCACTATTTGTTTTTGGCATAGAGGTGTGGCAGAGTGATGGAATCTTCCTTGAACAAGGGAAGTATGCAGTAGAGATCTTGAAGAGGTTCGGGATGATGGACTGCAAGGCTATGGCCACACTTATGCCATCGAGCCTGAAGCTTCTGTGTGATGCTTCATCTGAGCCGGTTGATATCACTATGTATCGTCAGATGATTGGGTCCTTGATGTACCTGACGAACACGAGACCAGATATTTGCTTTGCGGTGAACACATTGAGCAAGTTCCTGACGGATTCGAGAAGTGTTCACCTGGTTGCTGTAAAGCATGTTCTGAGGTACCTAAAGGGTACATTGGATTATGGGCTCAAGTATGAAGCGAATCAAAAGTTTAACCTGCAGGGTTATGTTAATTCTGATTGGGCTGGCAGTGCTGCAGATAGGAAGAGCACATCTGGATGCTACTTCAGTATGGGATCAGGTGTGATCTCTTGGTTTAGCAGGAAGGAGTCCTGCATAGCACTGAGTATAGCTGAGGCAGAGTATGTAGTAGCCTGTTCATCTAGTTGTGAGGCAGTATGGCTATGGAAACTACTGTCTGAGTTATTTGATCTCCCGTTGGATGCTACTGGTATCTTTTGTGATAACCAGAGTTGTGTGAAGCTTTCCGAGAACCCAGTGTTTCATGACAGGCCAAAACACATAGAGATCAAATATCACTATATCAGGCATATGGTGCAGAAAGGAGCTGTGAAGCTCCTGTATATTGCGATGGATGAGCAGATTGCAGATGTGCTAACGAAGCCACTAGCTAGGGTGAAGTTTGAGTACTTTAGGGAGAGGCTTGGTGTTCTTCAGATTGACGACACTTCGAGGAAGAACTGATGGACACATTTGCAGTAGCCATTCCTAGCATGGTGGAAGGGGGATCCTTCACATGGCTGTGGATGTAAGCGCTGGATGATGAGCATCGGGATGATGTTCTAGTTTCTACTCTGTATGATCAGTTGGATCATTTACATTTATGTATGTACGCATCATGTTGGATGCTGGATATGATCAGTTGGATCATTTATGTATGTACACATCATGTTGGATGTTGGATATGATCAATTGGATCATTTATGTATGTACGTATCATGTTGGATGTTGGATATGATCAGTTGGATCATTTATGTATGTATGCATCATGTTGGATGCTTGGACCATGTATCTGTATATGTATCAGGTATGATCAGGTAGATCATGTATGTTGATGGATACATTGTGTGGATCATGTATCTATGTATGTATCAGGTAGATACATTGTATATGATGATATGTATCAGGTAAATACTTGGTATGCATCAGGTGGATGCATTGTATGATATGGATGATCATGGATGACGAGCTTCTCCAGATGACATGCATCAGGACGATGCAGTGATGATGATCGGGATGATCATGTGTACATCAGGATGATGTATGGTGAATATCAGGATGATACTTTGTAGCCGTGGATCAGGTTGTGCAGATGAGCATGTCTGGGAGATCCTATAGGTCGGAGGTTTGTACCCATAACATCCTGGGATGCTCTTTCGAGACATTGCTCTGGGAGAACATGTAATTTGTGCCCTGGGAGATCTTCAGGTCGGAGTTGTGTACCTGTAACATCCTAAGATGCTCTTGCGAGGTTTTGTCCTATGGCATGTAATTTGCTCCTGAGAGATCTGGACAGGATGAAAAAGGCCTCAGATGCTTCAGCCAGGTTTTTCCATGACCACATGTAATTTTCTCCTGGGATATCTGGACAGGATGAAAAAGGCCTCAGATGCTTTAGCCAGGTTTTGTGGTGGACCACATGTAATGTGCTCTTGGGAGATCCGATAGGTAAAGATGTGTGCTCGTAACAGCCTAGGATGCTTCAGTCAGGATTTGTGGTGAGATCACATGTAATGTGCTCTTGGGAGATCCGACAGGTAGAGTTGTGTGCTCGTAACATCCTGGGATACTTCAGCTAGGTTTTGTGATGGGTCACATGTAATGTGCTCCTAGGAGATCCGATAGGTAGAGATGTGTGCTCGTAATAGCCTGGGATGCTGCAGCTAGGTTTTGTGATGCATGTGATAAGTCCTGAGGATTCCACAATATGGCTAGTGATGACGAAGACCTGCAGGTGGTGGGCCTACATCAAATATGAAAAAGGATTGGCTCTGTAGAACTTCCTATGACGATTAGATTCAGTGATTGATTGAGATAGCAGCAGCAGTGATGATGATGATGACACGATGATGATTATCCAGTGACGATGATCTAGAGAAGATGACTTGTGCTAGAAGACCTGTGTCAAGAAATACCTTCCTAGTTAAGAGGGAGTGTTGATGTATATGTAACTTCGGAATGTATTTCACATATATGTATATTGTATTCCTATAGAGATGTTATTATTCCTCTATACGAAAGTGTCATCATGTATATTGTAAGTGTCGTAACTTATACTTGATGGGTTATTAGACCACCTTGTTGGGTCCGGCCCTGTATAAGTCATGTGGGTCAAAGGGTTATTAGACCACCCTAGTGATGGTCGGCCCAGTCAGCATTATGTTAAGTGGTTAAGTTGAGGCCGACCTAGTTGAGTAAAGGTCAAGTCAAGTTAGTGTATAAATAGAGAGTGTGTCTCTCTCATTTTACACATTCTATTCTCTCACTCACACTTGGGAGAGTGGTGCACTTGTGGAGGAGGAGGCTCTGCTGCTAGGAGAAGACTATCTCTTGTATTCTAGTTGTATCATTGCTCTATCTATCTCTGAGGAAATTATTGGGGTTTTTCACCTTTATTGTTTTCCCCAAGTAAACTCTGTGTCTCTTGTGTGCTTGCATTATTGTGTCCATGATTGATATGTTGTAGATATGATGTACATGTTGTTCTCTCAGTTAAGATCCTAGATCAGATTGAAGTAAATTCTGAAAATTTAATTTTTAATTCCAAGATTGCAATGTGCAACAATACAATGGGAAGAATCGGGCACTTTACCACCCTCTTGGTTTTTATTTTTATCTTCTTTATTTTGATTATGTATACGTATGATGGAGTCCCAAGATTCCCAACACTGATCTTCTTCATGCCCAGTCTTTCTACATCGCTTGCACTTCAGATTTGGTCTTCTACTAGAGTTATTTCTTCCACCCCTTCCTATAAAATTTCTTCTTCATATTCCTCTTTTGCTGCTTGGTCTTCTACTAGAGTTATTTGGTCTTTAGGCTTGTTCTTTTATTTATGAGCAAATCAAATAGATTCTACAGTACTATCATTTGTCTTCTTTCCAAAATCTTTCTCTCTGTCAACAATATTCTCTACTAGGATGTCAAAGGTGAGGTATTTGAACTTGTTGCTTTCTTGCATGGATTCCATATAGTTTGAGTGAGTATGATAAAGCACTAAGTTTTTTTGACCCAAAATCCAACGGTGAAAAAGTTGAATTTTCTACAACTTATGGTTGCTCATCCGACAAGGCCATTCTTTTTTTACCGTCGGTGGCATATCGACTAAAATCCTACAAAGTTGTCGACGTCGGATATTCGATGGCCCTACCTCGTCAGTGATCCGACATCCTCCAGCTTGACAAGTAGTCTGATAACCGACAGCTTTAACCTCCAATATTGGTCCGATATCATCCTTTTTTCGTCGAATATGCGGCGCACATTTTGATGTCCCTTCCTTGATGGTGTCGGTTCAGTTATCGGTTATGCGACTCCCATACCATACAAGAAAAGGAGGATCCGACGTTTTGAGCCGTCAGAATCATGGCAAAGGCGTCAAAAAATACCATGTGGTTGTCGGTAAGGTCGTCGGTTACGCGACCCCCATACTATACAAAAAAAAGGTGGATCCGATGTTTCGATCCGTCGGAAGCATGGCAAAGGCGTCGAAAATTACCCTACATTCTTCGGCTAAGTCGTCAATTAAGCAACGTCTATGCCATACAAAAAAAGGCGGATCCGACGTTTTGAGCCGTCGAAAGCATGGGAAAGGCATCGGATATTACCCTACGGTCGTCAGTTAAGTCTTCGGTTAAGCGACTACCCAAAACATTTTTTTTTTTTAAAATAACATTTTTGAAATAAAACTTTTCATATTGAATACATGTTCTCTAATCCCTATGCTTATGTAACACTGTGGCATATTCGTCACAAAGAGATGGTTGGTAGTGTGCTTCCATTGTGTCAAGGTACTCTTACCTAACTTCTCTAATTTGGTATACTGAGGAGTTTGTATATTCATGTAGGAGATCATATTCTTTGAATAAGGCTCATTAGATAGTTAATGGGTAGTTATGTAATGTAAAAGGCTCATTTTTATTAAATAAGAACCAGTAGGTGGTTGGTAGTCATTAATTTTGAGATTGCATGTAGTTAGGGTTTTGTTTATTAAGAAACTATTTATAGTGCTAGAAGGATGTATATTGTTTTGTCAAAAATTGGTATTGTATTGAAGCTTTGCTCAAAGGAGCTCATCCTCTCAAAGAGGCCCATGAACATTACTCTCTCTTTTTGAATTTATTAATACTAGTGTTATATTTTGCAAGTTTAATCTCTTTCTTGCATTTTCTTTTGTTCACTTATATTTATTTGAGGTTAAGGATATTGATTCCAAGGAAATTAAAGAGAAGGTTAAGGATATTGATTCCAGTGCATCATTTACTCAACCTTTGAAGTTATGGAAACTCGAAATTGGTTATGAGGAGCAACCAAAAATCACAACAAGCACCAAGAAATTGTCAAAATTTAAACGACATGCGATTGGGTTGTAGAAAGCCAACATCTTAGCCATTCATTGAGCTTCTCTCTGTTTCGAGAATAATTTCATATTCTCTACTAAACAGGGCCAACCATGTGAAGGTGGAAGCTCTTATGGACCCTCCCCCACCTCACATCACTCTCAATTCCCCATACCCAATGCATGCACTTGAAAAAAACAAATATGTGCAAATTCATCAATATTTTATCATGAACTTTCATCCATTATTCATTCAATAAATGCTAACATTCACTAAACCATTGTTTCTTTCGATCCACACATTCATTCAATAAAATATAACATTTAATAAACCATTCATTAATAATTCAACCAACACATTCATTCAATAAAAGATGAAATTCAGTAAAGGTAACAGTTTACTACATTGAATCATTAAAACATTAGAAAATTCATTAAACCATTCATTCATTAATTAGGCCAAAAATCGTGGACGATATATTGTTATCAAAAGCATTTAGACAAGATTTGAACGTGTGACCTATGTCTAGTCCCAAGGATACCACCTTCAAGCTTGACCTTATCAATCAATTCCCGTCGCCATTTCCTCTCATACGACGTCCCAAAACCATTTCTCTCGACACCCATTCTTCATTTATTCAGCATGCATTTCACTATGCAACCATCTCAGATTCCCATTGTGTTTTCCATCAATTAGTTTATCAACTTAGTATGACCCACGTCCGCCGTCCAATGAGTGTTTCCATGGTCTTCAGTTTCAGCCTTGCAACGGTTGATGATTCATGGTATTACATTTCCCTTCGACTGCAAATGACAAACTCATAGTTCACTATGAAGGTTTGTCTGACAAATGTGATGGTCAGAGAAATATTGATAGTGAACTATGAGTTTGCCATATTGTAGCTTAAGGGAAACGTAACAGGATGAATCATCACCATTGTCAGGATGGAACTTAAGACTACGAAAACACTCCTCGGACGGCGGGCGTGGGTTATACCGAATTGATAAACTAATAGAGGTAAAACACAACGAGAATTTGAGACGATTGCATAGTGAAATGCATACAGAATGAATCAAGGTTGAATGTGGTAGCCTTCCATCTCCCATTGTGAAATGCATGCAGAATGAATCGAGCTTGAAGGTGGTCGCCCATTTCTAGCTGCACTTCAAGCTTGAAGGTGGTAGCCTTGGGACTAGACATAGGTCGCAGGTTCGAATCTCCTCAGTTCAGTTCGTACCCTGTTATTTTTTCGATGCAAACTATATTTTTTCTTTAATTTGTTGTTGACTTTAATTCCCTAGCGTAAGAGGAGCCATTGTGGTCAAGTTGCATTCGTAAAAAAAAGATGAACATTGACAACAAGCAGCATGTCTCTAATTGTTGTCGATGTATGCTAGCTTAGTTGCAAATATCATGCTTCAGAAGAAGCCAGCCTTGAATGGTAAATATACCAATTTGGAAGGGTTTAATGTGAGGTTAAGGATATTGATTCCAAGGAAATTAAAGAAAAGGTTAAGGATATTGATTACAGTGCATCATTTACTCAACCTTTGAAGTTGTGGAAACTGGAAATTGGTTATGAGGAGCAACCAAAAATCACAACAAGCTCCAAGAAATTGTCAAAATTTAGACAACACGCGAGTGGGTTGTAGAAAGCCAGGATCATAGCCATTCATTGATCTCCTCTCTATTTTGAGAATAGTTTCATATTCTCTACTAAACAGGGCAAACCACGTGAAGGTGGAAGCTCTTATTCCCCCCCCCCTCACATCAATCTCAATTCCCCATACCCAATGCATGTACTTGAAAAAAACAAATATGTGCAAATTCATCCATATTTCATCATGAAATTTCATCCATATATGTGCAAAATCCATATTTCATCATGTGGAAACTCGAAATTGGCTATGAGGAGCAACCAAAAATCACAACCAGCTCCAAGAAATTGACAAAATTTAGACGACACAAGAGTGGGTTCTAGAAAGCTGGCATTGTAGCCATTCATTGAGCTCCTCCCTGTTTCGAGAATAATTTCATATTCTCTAATGAACAGGGCCAACCACGTGAAGGTGGAAGCTCTTATGCACCCCCCCTCGCATCACTCTCAATTCCCCATATCCAATGCATGTACTTGAAAAAAACAAATATGTGCAAATTCATCCATATTTCATCATGAACTTTCATCCATTATTCATTCAATAAATGCTAACATTCACTAAACCATCATTTTAGTCGATCAACACATTCATTCAATAAAAGATAACATTCAATAAACCATTCATTAATCATTCAGTCAACACATTCATTCAATAAAAGTTGAAATTCAATGAAGGTAATAGTTTACTACACTGAATCATTAAAACATTAGAACATTCATTAAACCACTCATTCATTCATTAGACCAAAAATCGTGGACGATATATTGGTATCAAAAATATTTATACATCATTTTTCCCATCCTTTTTATAAGTTTTTCTTCTCTTCAGTAGTGGTACATAATCTATAAGAGGACCATCTACATCTGGACTTTCTCCTCCACTTCTTGGTTCTTTAGCAGGCGCTTTTGGTGATGTATGCAATATCCTAGCTGATTGTTGTTCTAGAAGTGGATTTTGTGGCAAGGGGTTCGGATTTGCTGCAACGATGTGAAAATGTTACATCATTATATTTTGCTATTGTAATGACAAGTTTTTCATTTAAAAAATTCATTACGAAGGTGTTTTTTTACCTGGTGTGACCAAATCATGTTGTTGATGTTCTTATCTAGTCTCAACCTGTACAGTTTCACCCTCTACATGCTCTGCAGTTGAAATACGGTGAACTACAATTAATGGTCACCATTTGCAATGCTATACATAAAATTGTAGCATATGAATAAATTCATTACCAGGATTCAAAGCTTGATCATCAATTTGTTGTTGTCCCTCCTTGACACTAATGGGATCATTGCTTTCTTGTTAAAAACAGAGTCAATATTTTACATCAAGTATTTGTAAAGAAAATATTCCACAAGCGACAAATATTCATTAAATTATATAGATTCTATATACCTATGCACCGGATGGATTGGTACCACAAGACTGTTTTTGCCCAGATAAGATTCTTTGATGTTGAACAACAGCTCCGAAGCCTTCCTGGAATCCAAGCTTCATGTCTTCCTCTGTGGGTACTTCATTCAATCGATCGGCCTACATATTTGCTTATCATCGTTAATTAACATTTTACGGTGCAATAAAATGAAAAATAATTTTCAATTTATTATTTGTATTCATTATTGGTTTCTCGAAACTTACAATCCATGTCACCAAATTCGAATAACCACCAGGGTCAAGCTTGTGCTGACCTACTTTTTCTAGTCTTGCCTTTGTGGCCTTTGATGTGTCTGATAGCCTATGCAAGTGTTGAAATACGTTAGATGTTCCAAGTTCGATATAAAAATCAAGGATAATAAGGTTTAGAATTACATTGCGGAAAATATTGCATACCTCCCTATGCCTGGTGTTAACTTTTCTTCTCTTCTCAGAGCCTTCTCCTTTCCATCTTCCACTAGAGCTCTCCACTCAATTGCTAGAATCATTGGTGGGCGCTGATACCTCTGGTTTTTTTTTATTTGTGTCCTATATTGGTCTCGGACAACCTTCACATGTTGACAAGCCTTTTTCAAGACATTGGCATGACTGAAGGTTTTGTCCCCGAACAGGCCAACCAACTGATTAGTGCGTTCATATTTTAAATGTTTTGGTTGTCTATCCCACCTTGTTCGGATGGTGGGCCCGTAGATATCCAAGCAAAAGTCATTCATATGTTTATAGAAAACATCATTTCCTGCACAACGATCATAATTAGTTGATAAAAAATGTTTTATCGGTATATTACAATGAAATTATAAACACTAATTAACCTGATCAACTATGATTAATTACCTGGGATCCTCGCTATCTTTATTGGGATGATATCTTCGTCCACCAAAAATGTTGTCTCCAGTGTTCCCGTGATTTTGAGATGGGAAGATCCTGGAAATGTAGCTTCTTCGACATCAAAATTAGTAGGGGACTCGGTGTCGATCCCTTCTTGTGGATGATCCGTTGTGTGTCAGTCAGTAGCAGCTGTTGTGCTCATAGTGGGGGTCCGTGGTGTTTCAGAATGTGTTGCCGACTGTTCAGTCAACAACAATGGCGAAGGATTCGAACTATGTGGAGTCATTTGATCGTGGTGCAAAGTCTCTCCACGAGCCTCGCTGGGGCCAACACCACCTTGACCACTATTGTGTGGTCCCTTATAATTCTTTAAATACACACCACGTCTTATACGTTCAATACTATCATATAAAAGAGAACATTATAAAGATTTAAACGAATTATTCTATGATTCAAGATTTCTCAACTTACTCGCAAGGTATTAGATCTATGTTCCAACAATGCAAACCTTTCTGTAATTGCGCTTGTCTGCGGAACCTGGATTAGTAGAGTAAGGATTTCCGCAGTATATCTATTCAACAATTTCTCTACCATCTTTAGCGGGTCTGTGGCTTCACAAATTTTTTCGTAATCATGAAGCACCTCTGCCACTTCAGGTTCTAACGAAAAATCTTGTGATGCTGATTCATACTGCGATTCACTAGTGGGCTGCAACAAACATATATAAAGCACTACTGAGTTCTCTATTGATAGATTCCAACTTTTATATAAATGTAACATATCTATCATGATAGATTCGTAAAATTACAACACTGTTTACATTATCATAACGAAACCAGTATACACACGAAAAATACATAACAAAATTAACATTATGCTATGTATTATATTGGTACAATTGAAATGAATTATACCTGCGACCTCGACAATCGTGATCCATTCATTGGATCAATGGTCATAGGCGACTTGCCCCGATCTACTAATATCTGGGAGATGCCCCTAACAACACCCTAATAAAAAAACATAGTGAAAGTCACCTAAACGAATCCAAAACTATTCATGAAAAAACACATAAAAAAATTATTATTCATATTAGATTTTTAATATTACAAAGATGTATAGCTGTTGCACGGACCCTGGTGTGGCCAACCTTACGGAATCGGCCGGCATATAAAACATAGACTAGAAAATTACGTAAAGGAAACCAAAATATTCATTGAAACATTAATATAATGCTAAAACATTTCGACATATTTTAATTGTACAATTCAAATCAGGTCTACCTGTTTCCCCGAGGGTGTTGTCGTCTGATCAACATTCAATGGGTGTATTTCCCAATCAACATTCTGCATCAAATATAAATAACATTATATAAAACAAACCAAGTTTTTAATAATGGAAAAAAAAACAAATAAAAACTCTTTTTTCTTATTATATTTGTACTCTTAGAAAGATGTATACTTGCTCTGTCAAGGAAGAAGTACTCCTCTAACCATTTGTTGGCAGGGATTTATCCCGATGACTGGCCTGCGAAGTAAATATGGGAAATTTAAAGGAAATATACTAACAAAAAATCCTTATGATGTTTAATTTATTACTAAAAGGTTGGGTAAAATGTTTTATAGTAACCTTGTTTGTATCTACTCAGTTCACAGGGTAATTAATAAGCAACTCATCCCCTGCAGATATTGTTTTAATAACAACTACAAAAACACAGTTTCCTTCACGCCCCTCAAATTCGCAATTTGGTTGCTTAATTGTAGACCCTGGTTGCGAACTGTTTATAAACCCTGCAATATTCCCTGTGGCCTTTGGCGTTCCGTCAATGTACAACGTTCCTCCTTTATTTTGATTTTTGTCTTTCAATTGTAAATAGTTTGTTGGCAATCCATAGCTACGCATACTTTTTGTATATCGAACAAGGCACATCCAATCATTGTAGTTGTATATGGGTCCAACAAACTCCATCAATTCTGTACATGTCCCGTAACCGACCAAGATGCAATCCATGGAAAACAACCTGAAACCATGTATTAATGACAGTGCAATTCGATATCTCCTCTCGTTCACACAAAAATCAGTGTTCGGTGGAGGAAGATCCTTCGGTACCCATTTTTTCACTAAATATTTGTACCTCAAGGGCACCTGTTCGTCGTCTTTTGTCTCATCACCATAGGAACATGGCCCCCCTTGACCATGAAAAAAATCATTGCATCTATGGAATATTCTTTTTGTTTTTTGACATCTAGTTGATACAATTCTTCTAGACCTACTGGATGTCTCACTTTCCTCTAGCCTTCCTAAACTCCCCTCGCTCGAGGAAGACAGATCAGATAAATATTTGTTTGGTTCTACCTGCACCATTGGAAAAAAGTTTAGATTCGACCACAAGGCATAGTGCCTCTTAAAAGTTTGCGTGTATCGCCTTTTATAATTTTACTTGATCCTCAGTCCCTTTGTCAACATGTCGGCATTCAAGTGATGATTGGAAGATGACCAATTTATCTTTCTTAAGAGTAGAAAGTCATGCAATATTTATGAGCTTTTTTTTACTATTTGATTTAATGCTACATCACACATGTAACACACATGAAACACTACACATACACATTACAGGATCTCCTCTAATGCCACAAGTCCTGGCTACTTAATGAAAACTATTTACCACATATTTGATTACCTTAGTGTAGATGTTTCCTGTAATATTATACTCAGAAGAGTTACTTTCAGAAATGATTGTGCCTCTTAGAGGCCAGTCAACTCTAGGAACCAAGTGACCCTATGATAGGGCTAGTACAAACCAAAGAGAGAGAGATGACTAGGCTATGGTACGGTCAATCAAAGAAATTAAGTGACAGTAAAAAGGCTCAGTACAAAGACCAACCAGTAAGGTACAAGTCAAAAGAAAAAATGGGTATAAAGACTCATAACCCTTGGGACTAAGGGGGTGTCCACTACCTCAAACATGGACAAACTACCATAGTTATAACCATAAGACCAAAAACATAAAAGGCAGTACAAATCAATATATGCAATATCTCCTTGTAACTACCTCATATATGCAATAGCTCCTTGTAACTACCTCTTATATGCAATATCTCCTTGTAACTACCTCATATATGCAATAGCTCCTTGTAACTACCTCTTGTAACTCAAATAGTACCACCAAAAGGTATGATAGCATGCAATCTTCCTAACTAAGGTCAGGAGGGTGGTACGAAGTGGGTATAAAGACTCATAACAATTTGGAGAAAGTGGGTGTACCTCAAATGTGGACAAACTACCATAGTACCCACAAGAGCTAAAACATAAAAGGTGGTACAAATCATAAGATTTCCCAATATCAGTAAAACACCCAAAAGGTAAAAGGCAAGGTACCAAAAAAATATTATCGACAAAATGAAAGCACCATAAGACAATCGACCAAGGTGGGGTACAACCATTCATCTCTCTCTCAAATGTACCATTGTTCCATATAAATTGAAAGACCATCATCACAATAAACGGAAAAGTCCACATGGGTGATGTGATCACGTGGTCCTCTAGACTAATCCTGCGGTCAAGCATTACTGGCTCCATGAAGGGGTGTTCAGTCCCTTCAGAAGACCATTTAACTCAACCATCTCGAAGACCTAGGAGAAGACGACATCACACATCATCAAATAAGTATTGGTAACTACCGTGTATGAACTCAAAAACCCTAAAGCAACTGAGCATGTCGAAGGGGAGCTATGAAAAGACAAGGCTCGTAGGCCAAAAAAACAAGCTCAAAAAATTGTACTGGGACCGATGTCACAGTAAGCGAGCTGAAACAAAAGTGGCCAGAATGCCAACAAGTAGCACTAAAAAGAAAAAGACCCTCTAAAAAGGTGATGATGCAAGTAAACTTCCTAACTAGGAGCTGGAGACCTCGACAAATCGTATCCTTCGCAAGGTGATGAAATCCAAGTTGAACAATATGAAGTGAGAGACCAAATTTGAAGGATATCCCTCTACCAAAAGGGATCCTGGGTAAAAGATCCCTAATAGAAAAGTCACTAAGCTACCTCATTCATGACACGTCGGAAAAGGTTTTCGGCACTTCTGCCTTATCACCCTTGTATCACCAGTATGGTGGCCGGAGAATACAAGGAAGACAATGATCGATGTTGCCTTAGGGCTAAGTGAAGTGTGGCATTCCGCAGAGTCCGTCTAGTTCTTAATCTCGCGGCGGTTTAACCCCTGAAACAACAGGAGGCCCCTCCATAAACTGCTTGTGACCGTGTCAATAAATACTAGAGGATTTTAGTTCCCTAAAGACAATGACTATGTCTCAGATGAAAAATGACAAGGGGAATTATTTGGATGCATTTCCCCGGTGTCCTACCTAACTAACAAATTCTTTTTATCCTCAAGCGAGGTTAAAGTGCGTTGAGTTAACGACTTAAATTTTAATGGTTGTATTACGCAGTCGGGTGATGGAAGTGAAACTCGTGGTGTGATGACTGACTCAAACCATGCAAATGCATATGAATAAAATAAGCCTTTCCTTTCAATCAATGATAGCTAAGGTAAGGAGAGAGTTCTTTCAAACTATAACTATTCTTTCAAATTAAATGAATCCAACAATAACTTTCTTCTACTTCTAATGACTAAAATGCATGACAATGTTTAAGCCTAATTAGCAAGCATAAGCATGACATTGTGATATTGTGAATAATTGTGTATGCTAGGACACATTATTTCAATTTAAAACCCATGTAATGTAGGCATATTTTGATATGAATCTTGAGATTTGAGATCTGGTAAGGCTTTAATGTTGAATAAAGTAGGAGATATAATATACAACACAAAGAAAAATCACAAGATCTTTCAATTTTACAAGTGAAGGAACAATGACGAAAACCATTAAAGATGATGCATGATAATGAATAAATAAATAAATAAGCATGACAACATGAGAGAGAGCGAGAGAAATGGGGTAGAATCGTATTCTATTAAGATGAACAATTAAAGGTAATGAGGTAAATTTGAGGACCTCTCTTCCAAATCTTAACTCTTTCTTTTTTGACATTTTATAATTGTAATAGGTTTACTAAGTCAACTTTGATTAAGTACACATTGAACAATTACATTTAACATGTCATATTCCTTTTTATATTTAATAAAAATATGTCTTGATAACTTATGGATCTAAAACATGGACTATAAACCCCCCAAGATTCAAATCAATCCATCCCCCTTACAAAATGATGGTCCTATTAATTTTAAAAATGTTACAAAAAAACCACATAATGTGTATGGAAATAAGATGTTTACAATTTGTTGATTGCAAATGAAGAGGGCTTTTTGTGGCTAAATTGTAACCATGGTTTTCTGGATCACACATAACTAACTTGGTAACAAAAGATTGACCTTGACATTGAATTCTAATGTGATGGTTTATTTTTACATGGAAAAAGTGGATTTGATATAATAGTAAAAAATCACAATGAAAAATAGTGATTCTAATAGTAATAGACCTCTTGTTGCAAATCTGTTCATAATTTTTACTATAAGTGAAGCAATCATATTCAATTAGATATCCATGTTCGATGTTTAAGATACATTTCCAGTCGTATATGGAACTCATACCTCCATGGCTTGTGGAGTGAGATATTGATTGTTGAAACCCAATGTAAAAACATTTGGTTTTAGTGCTTCTACTAATGATATCTCCCAAATTGAGCAACGGAACGAAATTCCACTTGCCAATTTCTTGAAGTAGATGTTGATGATGTTTGATGACATTAATGGTACATCACATGTTTTTTTAAATTTGTTTATACTACCCTGATATTCCCCCTAGGAATCAAGGGTAGCTCAGGCCCCCCACATGAATGGACCCCATGACCTATAAGCCCCCACCCCACCATAGGTATCATTGCACCATTCCATCAAGCCTAATGGTATTTTGGTGACGACCTCTAAATAACTATGCATACCTAAATTATGGTTACCATTTTCTTGAGATCAAATGCATGGGAAGGATTAAAAAGGAAAAAAGAAAAGGAGGAAGGGGTCTTCATTAGGTGTATCCTCTTTATTTTAAATGCCTAAAAATTTGGTTATTTTTCATGATTAATGACCTTTGATAATATGAAAAATATTTATGAAAACAAAATAGAAATAGATAAGCTACGTAGTGGATAGTCCCTGTCGAGCACAAAATGACAAGCATTTCAATGGATGGGCCATGTCAAATTAAGAACTAAAACCTTTGTTCTCAAATTCCTCAAAAGGAAAATGAAGATAGTGTTAAGGTGTGAGACATTGCATGCCAACATAATCCTTAAACATGGTTGCTACCAACATTCACATATATGAGCTACCAGGATCACCTAGAAAAAATGGGTGTTTTCCTATTTCCCATCACCTCCCTTGATATCGATATAGTTTGTATTGACTTCTAAATAGTTGGATTAAGAGAGTCTTGGTTAGTGTTGGGACAAATCCCCTCAAGCTCTCTTAGAGTAATGTTGTTCTACCTACAAATTACCTTGTACTTGTCTACAACTATGTTAATGAAGAATACTCTCTTAGAAGCCAATTGATGTTTCATGGGTACTCTTTCATTTGTTATTATGATAGTTGTTGAGTTGATAAGATTTAATATATTGCTCCTCTTATCAACTTTCTCTCTTTTTTTCAACCCCATTTTATTAATACTTTAAGGTACAAGTCAGATCTACATTAAAAAAGATTAATTTCAGTATTCGAAGTGTTTTCAGTTCATTGATTTTTAGATGCAAGTACACATATTTGCAATCTTCACATAGATTTGAGCATTTGTACTAAGTATTGGGTTTATCTAGTGATAAGCGACTAGTAAGCACGCACTTCTGGCCTGTCACATGGAAACTTCTGTTCTAGTCCTAAATAGGAAGGTTCATATAAAGAAAACTAATCTTCTGCATTTGTTCCATTTCTACGAACATTACTCTGATGCAAACTTCTGATGACAACATGGAAACTTAGCACGGCAAATGCAAGATCCTCTGGCACTATTCAGTGGAGGTCTGCCTTCTTGGTGTCACCAATTAACCAAAGCATGCCCATTCTTGTTTCCATTTGAGACAAGAAGGCAATACTTTTATTCACTTTCATTTGGGTTATCTCGTGCCCTACAGCGCTTGCAGTAGCAACAAAGTGCTGAAACTTCAAACTTCAATAATAATCTAGAAGTATGAATTGGTAGGGTGCAGTGTCAAAAGGTTCATGTTTATAGGCACCATATACTAGATTCAACTATGAAGGTAATGGAGATGTATGGTAGTAATAAGGTAGTTCTTGAAGTGGAGTACTTTGGAGAGGTTGGCACAGGTCTAGGTCCAACTTTGGAGTTCTATACTCTTTTTAGCCATGAATTACAAAAGAAATTGCTTGGAATGTGGAGGTCAGGTTCTTGTTCTAAGGAAGTTGTCGTGGCAGAAAATGTTGAGATGCAGGATGTTGAACACCATGGAGTATTTTTTCATACAAACAAAGTCAATCCAATCCCTACAGTTGAAACTGAAGAGTTTGTGCAAGCTCCTCAGGGGTTATTTCCTCACTCATGGCCACCTAATGGAGATTCTTTGCAGGGAAGTCAATTTTCCAAGGTAATAAATTATTTCCATCTTCTCGGACAAGTTATGGAAAAAGCTCTTCAGGATGAGTGGCTTCTAGATTTACCTCTTTCAACAACTTTTTATAAATTGGTTCGAGTCTCATAAACCCTGTTCAAATATGATTTCCAGGGTTCGAGTCTCATAAACCCCAAGTATTAGGGTCATCTCAGGCATAAGAAGTTTACACAGCCATTAACGATTTCAGTGATAAAAGCAAAGTGAAAAAGCGATTAGCCATAAGATAGAAATGAAAAATGGTTCATTCCATTAAAACATTAGAATAGAAACCAAAACAGTCATCCATCATTTAAAAAGGAAAATGCAGAAGCACATTCGGATGCCCAAACCTTAAATTTTATACACAGTTCAACATTTATACAAACACGGGGCCCCAAGGCCAAACCCCTTAGCATTTTGGGTATTAGTGGCATCCTCAAAAGCTTAACAAACATAGATATAGAGCCGAATCTTACCGATTTGGTAGGCATTGCAGTGCTCAGCTCCTCAACCTCGTCCACCGGCACTGGCTATCAACACTAGTTTTAGCTCCTCAACCGGCACTGGCTCAGCTCCTCAACCTCATCTCCTCAACCGGCACTAGCTCAGCTCCTCAACCTCAACTCCTCAACCGGCACTGGCTCAGCTCCTCAACCGACACTGGCTATCAATAGTACTAGGCTCTTATTGTAATGTAGGTTCGCGCTTGTCGGGAGGTTTCGAGCTCGTCGGGAGGAGCAGGCGTAAATTGGTAAGTTTTCTTTTTTTTTGAGTTTTTTTATGTTAGATTTGTAGTTTTTTAATATTTTTTATATTGCTACAGATTAATTTTAATTTTTATATATTTAATTTTAATTTTATATATTTAATTTTAATATTTATTAATTTGTAATTTTTATTTATTAATTTGTATAATTTTTATTTATTAATTTTAATATTTATGTATGTATTTTTTTTCATATAAAAAAATAAAATAAAAAATATTTAATATAAAAATAAAAATAAGGTTTAAAGTTTAAAAACATTTTTTTACTAAAAAAATAAATTAAAATTTTAATGATGAAGTCAGTGATAACGATGATGACAATGTCAGTAGTGATGACACTGACAATATCAGTGACGAAGATGATGATAATGATGATGATGATGTTGATAACTAGATCATCGTCATCATTGTTGTCATCACGACCATAATCTTCGTCATAGAGATGATCATCATCATCGTCTTCTTTTTCAAAAACAACAACATCTCTTTATCTTATGCCCATTACACCAAGGGCACCACAATTGGCAAGGATGAAATCTTTCCTCCCTACCATTGCCAAAGACATGTCCATGATCAGGTCATTGTCAGAAGAGCTTGCCATCCTTAAAGTACAATATCATCGGTATCACTTGATGTAAATATGATGGATGTATTTGACATCACCCTTTTCATAATCATTTATTGGGGGCATCTATTTTGAGGTTTTGGAAAAGACATATGGTCCTAGGTTAAAATATAGAGTCTTAGGAAAGTACAATTTCCTCTAGGGATCATGGGACTACATAAGGAATCTTTGGCCTATGAGTAGGTTATGTTGTCCATTTTTCTATTTAGAACGCCATGGAAGGTTATTTAGAACCATACGATGGTTTGAGGTAAAAAACTAGGATGTTAAACCATACAACCACCAGTGGGGATCATGTCTTGTACATAGTGCCTCAAATAACCCACGTATCGATAAGAAATTTAACCCACATATCAATAAGTACATTTTGGTTTCAAATGGGACATTGATACACCATTTCTAGCATGTTTAAACAATTTTGGACCTCCTCCATTCCCATAAGTTGTAATATAAAATGAAGAGAAATCAAGGTTTTTAAGGATTGGCCGCATACTCCCTCTGTTGCCAAGAATCTTAAGATGATTACGATGATCATGATGATGACGATGATGATGATCAAGATGGGGACGATGATGATGATGATGATGATGAAGATGACGATGACAATGATGATGATGATGATGATGATGATCATGATGATGATGATCATGATGACGAAGAATGGTGACAATGATGAAGACGAAGATGATGATGATCATGATGATGAAGATGATCATGATGCAGATTGATGATGATGATGATCATGATCATGATGAATGTGATGATTATGATGACGATGATGAAGATGATGGTGATGATGATGATGATGATGATGATGATGATGATGATGTTGGTGGTGATGACAACGATAATGATGATGAAGACAAAGATGATTACGATTATCATGATGATGATCAAGATGGGGACGATGATGATGATGATGATGAAGATGACGATGACGATGATGATGATGATGATGATGAATATGAATATTTCAAATGACGATGATGATCATGATGATGAATAATGGTGACAATGATGAAGACGAATATGATGATGATCATGATGATGAAGATGATCATGATGCAGATTGATGATGACGATGATGATGATCATGATGAATGTGATGATGATGATGATGATGATGACGATGATGAAGCTAATGGTGATGATGATGATGATGATGATGATGATGATGATGATGATGTTGGTGGTGATGACAACGACAATGATGATGAAGATGAAGATGATTACGATGATCATGATGATGACGATGATGATGATCAAGATGAGGACGGCGATGATGATGATGATGATGAAGATGACGATGACGATGACGATGATGATGATGATGATGATGAATATGAAGATGATCATGATGCAGATTGATGATGATGATGATGATGACGATGATAATGATCATGATGAATGTGATGATGACGATGATGATGATGACAATGATGAAGATGCTGGTGATGATGATGATGATGATGATGATATTGGTGGTGATGACAATGACAATGACGAAGATGATGATGATGATGTTGGTGGTGGATGACAACGACAATGATGAAGACGATGATGATCACAATCATGAAGATGATGATGATGATGATCATGAAGATGATGATGACAACGATGATGAAGAAGAAGATGATGATGATGATGATGATTATCCTGGTGATCATGATTAAGATGGTGATCATGATGAAGATGGTATTGATGATCAAGCAGTATGCCATTTGGGGTAGCATGATAATTGTACTGCATTTCCTTAATTATAAGCTTCTCTCTGTTTCGAGAATCGTTTAATATTCTCTACTAAACAGGGCCAACCACGTGAAGGTGGAAGCTCTTATGGCCCCTCCCCTCCCCTCTCATCACTCTCAATTCCCCAACAAAACCCGAAAAAGATATCTATGTACAAAAAAAATAAATGTCTTTTCTCATTCATACTAAATAACAAGAAAGGTTTCTAATTTTAACATACAGGAAAATGGAAATTAGCTAAGAAACAGTTAATAATTTATTATTAGTAATTCATACCTAGTCATAAACTTCAATGGTCTTCATCATCTTCTTCATCTAAGTGATCGTCTGTAGTATCATCCGATGATCCAGATTTAACATTGTAAGGATTGGCCATATCATCATCGTCGTCGATGTCAGTTACGATCATCATGTCATTGTCGATATCATCTTCATGGACATTGTCTAAATATACATCATGATCTAATTCAATAAGTTCTTCGACATCTTCTTTTGGAATAGGAATATCATCTAACTCTTTTGATCATGATCATCTTCAATGGCATCTTCTTCTTTGAGAATGTATTCATTACCTTCATCTACATTATACTTTACCGGCCTTCCCCTTGGATCATGTCTCACAACAAATAACCAACTTGCTCTACCTGGAACCTCAGAGTAAAATACCTATTCAGATTGGGTTGGAAGAACATAGGGCTCCGTTCCTGGCTCAAAAAACCTTGTATTTACCATGGTAAAACCATTATCATGTTCAATAATTATTTGATCGAGATCACGTTGATTCAATCGACACCTGTACCATTTGGCAACGAACAGAAATACCTTCAAGGAGTTAAAGTCACACTGAAGAATATCTTCCAGACACCCATCGTATCGATTTTCAGATAGTTCTGGATGTCTGTCACTTCTAGAAGAAACATTGGTCACCTCAAAGACTGCACATATCCCACAATCAGATGTTTTCTTTGTTTCATCCAAATTTTTGATGCGATATCTACATCCATTGTACCACATAGCCTTATGGTGTTTTACCTAGTACAACAAGCCATACAAAAAAATATTACCTAATGACACGATATTTATGATAAAGTAGTGCATGTTTATTATAATGCCATAAAAGGAAAATAGTCAGTGTGATGTACAACGACAATATTTAAAAAAATAAATAAATAGTGTTGTTTATTAATATGCTTACCTGCTTATGTTTTAAACCTCTTTCTAAATCGATTTCCCTTTGTGTTAGATTGGTGTCTCCATTGCGATGTGCAGCTTTAACCAATGAAGCCACACCTTCCCATGATATTCCATGACCAGATTGTTCACATTTTTCGATCCATACCTTCATCCAGTCAAGATTGTTTGCGATGTATAAATGAATCGCATCCCACTCTCGACCAACTATTTGATGACAATAAAATTAAAATTCAATGAGAATGTATATTAGTCACATAAAAAAGTATATAATTATAGTATAAAATGATGCAAAATACTAAATAAAAAAATCAAATATGTATGGTATAAAAACATAAAAATCACCAATGAATTGTGTTATATTACCTTTCACCTTCCTCGATCTACCTTTCCCCTTTGGGTACTCCCCTTCGAAATTGTTTTTGGAGTCTGGATCACAAATGCGGCGTAAATTGAGCTTTGACGCCAATATAGGAAGATATTCACTAATGTACAACATGTTTTGGTATACCATATATCCCTCCATCATAGAACCCTAAGCATATGCTCGTTGTCTGAACAAACCCTTCATAAATTTCAAGTGCCTCTCAACCATCGACATGGACCTTGAGTGCACAGGTCCACACAGTTCAATCTCCTCAACTTGGTGTATGAGGTAGTGTTCCTATGCATTGAAAAATGCTGAAGGTAGATGCTTCTGCATTTCACACATGAGATGAGGAATTTCTCTCCTCCAATACTTTATGTCTTCTTTATGGAATTCTATAGATGACAAGCATCTACAAGTGACATGACAACCCAATCAAGAGATTAAAGAAAAAATTCATTATATTACGTAACATGAAGTAGAGAATGAAAATCAAATTAAGAATAAGTTCTATGTTGAATTAAACAAATAGTAAGCACATGCAAAAATCACCACTTACCTCAAGTATTTCCCGAGACTATATATTATTTGCTTGACATTGTTGTCAAAGTTGTTCAGGATAGAGAGAGGTAGAACATACTGTAACAATAATATACAAATAGTTTCAATATATCAAAAAAGAGTACTAGACAAACAACAATACCAACCATATTCACTGGAAAAAGAAAAAAAAAATTATTAAATGCATACCATATTAATTATTACCTTCATGAACACATGCCAATCGTGCGTTTTCACCCCCGCGAAATCACCTTTCTTTGTTATGATATTCTTCATGTTCGCGCAAAATCCGATGGGAAATTTAATTTTTCGAATGACTTCTTTTACAACATTACTTTGCTGGTCCGTTAACATCCATGGAAGCGAGTTTATATTAATTTGCTCTCCGTTGCTATGAAATTGAATGGCATCTTTCATTGCATGGTTGTTATCTTGAATGTCTTTGCAAATTTTGACAATTTTTTCTTTGTCACTCCTTCCATCCAATATTCGCCATAATGTTTTAGTCACATTCTTTCCGATATGCATTGTATCAAATAGATGAGAAATTTGTAGGTGCTCATAGTAGGGAAACCTACTAAATTGTCTAGGATAACTTTTCATTCCTCATGGAAGCCCATTAATGCCTTCATGATGATCACATGAACGAAAATGATGAAATTAAATATTAAATCAATGTCAATTACACTAAACAACACACAATATAATAAAATACAATGTGATCATATACAATGATTGATTATACGTACCTTGACGATTTCTATTATATTGCAACTTCCATAGCTAATGTGTCATTCTCTTTGGTTTTAATGTAGTCTCTTGCTTGCCATTGAAAAGATGTATTTCGGTAGTTCGATACCTATGATTCTTGGAGAGGAAGTGCCTATACTCATCAAACACCTCCTTTCCTAAGCTTTTTGAACGACGAGATTTGATCTTAGGACCACAAACTGGACATGCAAATTTCCCCTTTGTCTGAAGACCTAAATATAAAGATGGAATATCAATATTGTCTATTATAATTATATAAAAAATGACTGGATTATTTAGAAAAACATGCATGCGTATTATATTAACTAGTAGTTCGTAAAATTAAATGCAACTAAAGTGGAACTTATAATTACATACCACAAAAATGGGTTAACCCTGGGGCATCATGTATTGTCCATACAAGCATTGCATGGAATTGGAATTTCCTTTGTCGTATTGGTCTAGATAAGTCATACATAGTGATGTCATTCCATAACTTCAGTAGCTCGTCAATAAGAGGTTTGATATATAAATTCATATCTTTGACTTGGTACTTACCTGATTGATTTGAACATATAAAATAAATATTCTGACTATGAGACGTACCATTTAGATATATAAACCATATTTCACAATAGAAAAACTTTAAATATATATATAACATTAAGAGACAAAAAATGACAAATGAGAATATACCACTGCATTAAAAAAAAACTACAGTGTTCGTACTTGGAATAATCATCGACAACATTATGTGCTCCCTCTTTATTGTCAACCATGGAGGAATGTTGTTGTTGATAACAAAAATAGGCCACACTGAGTAAATAGATCTCATCTGTGGAAAAGGCTTGACACCATCTGTGACCAAAGAAATGCTAAGATTACGAGGTTCGTCTTTAAAGTGAGGCCTATTTCCCTCCATATCTCTAAATTCAGACCCATCTGCAGGCATCCGAATAATGTCGTCTTGAATTCTGTTCCGTGCATGGTAATCCATAAACTGCGCTATGTTTTTGCACCTGAACAGTGGTTGCAAACGGGGAATAATGGGAATATAACATAGAACCTTGCGAGGCACCTTTTTAGTTACTTGATCTATGCGATATCTACTGATATGACATTCAGGACATTCTGTTGCAAATTCATGCTGGTTGTAATAAAGAACATGATCATCGAGGCATGCATGAATTGCTTCATACTGCATTCCAATTTCTTTCAGGATGGCAGATAAATCTCGATATGTGCGAGGTAAAATATTTGATGGTGGTAACAAATATTCACCTATCATGCTTCAACAAATTAAAATATAAGTCTAGTTAATATAATATAGAAATAATATTAATGAAACAAATTTCACCCATAGTAATTTGACTTATATATGAATTAACAATAAAATACATGACAATCATATATATTTTGTGATGTAATATATTACATACCTTAACATCCATGTGACTGATATGTTTGAAAGACCATTCATAACCTTCAAGTTCATTACCAACAATATAGCAGAGAGAAGATTTGTCTTGGAGCCGTCATAAAGGGGTTCGTATGCCTTGTCAAGAAGAGGTATATCATGAATATCATCAAAATGTCCATCATTTTCATAATCATGATCATCATCCATTCTAACATTAAATAAATCATGGATCAAAGTATTTGTAACATCATCTTCAACTATGTTATCAGTATGATCATCTTCTTCAATGTGATCATTAACTTGTTCTCCGTTAATATTCATAGCTCCATGTCCCTCCGGTACTTGTTCTGGAAGCACTTGCTGATCCGGACGATATGTCGTAGGATGTCTTTCCTTTATAATTACATGAAACAATCAATAGATAAAAGTTAATATAATAAATTCAAAAGCAAAATGTAAAAATTTATGTGATACATTAAAAATTTAACAAATTTTGTACTGTTGGGATGAAAAGAACAACGATCAATTGTACTGTTGGTCCAAAATAAGAAATATTATAACAATACATAAGAAATATTATAATAATACATAAATTTACAAAAGCAATCAAAATAAAAACATATATAATGCAAAACTTACAAACGGATGGTATTCATGTCCCCCCTCATCGTGCCCATGCTCCCTACAATGTTTTGTGGCTGTTGTGATCACAATTTTTCTCCTCTTAAAACCCCTGCATTGATTACATGGACAATAGCATTTACCATCACCCCTTCTTTCAACTCCTTCCCACAATCTAGCAAGCAATTGTCGATTTTGTTCATCTGGATCGGGAATATTTGTAGTTGACATTTTCTCATAAAGAGCTTAAATGAAGATTATCGATCTTAGAAAATGAAGCTCCATAGTACTTTGCTCACTTGAATAACAAAAAAAATGAAAAACGGTCTGCCGAACAAAAAAAACATCCGCAAACTGTCGCTGGTATGGCAAACATGTCGAAATGGTTGGATATTTATAAATTTTAAAAGTCAAAAAGTCAAACCGAGATCGGATATCCGACGACTCTAATCTAGTTACCGTTGGGAAAAATCCGTCAGATATCCGACTTCTTCGTGTTAGAAATGGAGTCAGTTATCCGACATCCAAAGCGTCGGTTATCTGAATAGGTGTCGGATATTTGCGGATCCGTCAGATATCCTACGTGCCTCGTCGGATATTCAAAATTACGTCGGATATCCGATGGACTCCTCACGAAATGAAAAACAAAAAAAGTAATTTTGAAAGAAAAATCCGACTACACAGTCCATTTCGTCGGAGGTCGTCGGATTTTCTCATCGGATTTTGGGTTCAAATCTGCTAGTGAAGAGACTTTACAAACTCTACAAGTGGAAGGTATGGTTTCATACCAGAGGCTTGAATCTTGTGCATGATTTCCCTTATCCAAGATGCAATTACCATGGGGTCATTATCTTTTACTTACACAATGAATAGCTTTAACATTAATTGGATCACTTCCATTTTAGAGTGTGATTCATACATATATTTTAGAGTTTTTAAATATTCATAACAAGACTTTGTAGGAAGAATACGTTGTCTCACCTCTTTACTCACAGCGGCAGAAATCATGGCTAAGGATTTCTTGTCTTCGGACTTCCAAATAGAAAGCTCTTTCTCTGATGTTGGAGGCTTTGGTTCTAAAGTGATGACAGTGAATTATGCTTTGAGAGTAGTCTTCCCTTCACAAATGCCATCCCACAAGTCATTGTAGATATATGCAGTTGTTGAGTATAATTGGCATTGATGACAAAAGTATTCGTTAATGACAAAATATATGATGACATGGCATGTATGATGATGTGGCATGGTTGATGAGGATGCAAATCCACCTAATGGTGCTCTAGTACCTTCATGATGTCATTATTACAATTTGACCTAATCATATAGATATTTGTCACTTTGGTGAAATTCTGGAAAATGGATAAGTGTTAGAAAATTAGTCCAAGTGGCCTTGGGAAAACGCCTGTCATACCTCATAGGAGAATGATAAAAATTATCTAAAAACTACCATGCTGTATATTTTTGAAGAGGACATCTTAAAATGATCTCAAATATCAAAGAGGGTGTTTGATGACAAATTTAAAGGCCTTCCAAAACAGGGTTTCAGGTTGTTTGTGCACCAATGGTAGTAAAACTGCTTAAGTGGCCTTAGGAAAATGCCCGCCATAAATCATAGGTTAAAGAAAATTCCTGCACCATATGGTTAGTCTATAAATTGTTGATTTGTATACCTGGACATGGTCTTAGTTTGTCTTGAGAGTGTATGAGCAGGAAGTTATGGCTCTTCCAAAAGAGTGTTTCAGATAGATTGCTCCAATCCAGAAAATGCAAAAATTGTCTAAGTGTTGAATTAGTAGTTTAAAAAGCTAGTTTCGAATTCGTGCCAAATGACATATGGGTATCAAAAAATTGAAAGGGTGACATGGATCTATTCCTTGTTGAAGTGATTATCCATCCATGCTTTCATTTTTCCTTATGATGGTCACATGTACAAGAAATCAATCTACCAAAGTAGGAAAAAACTTGTTTTGCATATTAAGAACAAGGGAAATTTGGATATGTTAAAATAACAAGGTTAAAGGGCCATTTGGAAATGTCCACAAGGAAGTGTCCTTGTGATAATAAAATTCATCAGTTGGCATGGTCTTGTTCTTTGATGAATTGATCATCTAGTCATATGCTCGAATTTTCCTCTGGAGCTCATATGTGCGAAATACAAGCCTGCAAAAATGTTTGTTTTGTTGTCCAAATGAAGGTTGAGAGGCATTTGGAAATGACTGCAATAAATTTCCCTTGTGCTAATGAATTCTCCTGATGGAATGGTTATGTTCCATGATGAACTGGATATCCATCCATGGAGTCAGATTCCTATTTGGTGCTCTCACGTGCAAGTTTTTGGTTTGCCAAAACAGAGAAAAATATGGTTATTAATAAGGGGCTAAAGATGTCCACAAGAGGATTTAAAGGATAGTCCCGCAAGGAATTAGGAGTATGCCCACAAGGGTTAAATATTCCCACAAGGGGCCTAAAGGATAAGCCCGCACAGGCTTAAGGTTATGCCCGCAGGACTAAGGTTATGCCTGCAGGGGCTAAGGTTATGGCTATAGGGGCTAAGGTTAAACTCCATAGGGGATTATGGATGCCCGCAGGGACTTAGGAATGCCCACAGGGGCTTAAGAATGCCCACAATGGGAATATTGCATGCAATGGGAGATGTCAACATGGAGGAAAATGCCGCAAAGGATGAAGCCCGCAATGAGCCCGGAAGGGAGAAAAGGTGATCTTGCAAAAGGAAGCCCACAAATTGAGATAGAGGAAGCCCATAGGATTGAGATGGAAGGATCCCACATGCCTGAGATGATCAAAGAATTTTTAATTAATTAATTAATTAAAAATTAATAATAAAAAGAGTTATAAATTAAATGTTAATTAACATATATTTGGAAAGACCTGAATGGGAAAGACACTAACTAAAGAGGCACGAAGATGAAAAGATGCGAGCTTAGGTTGAAAGAGATGCAATGTTTAAGGGATGATTTAGATAATATATAAACACGCATTTGATATGGAAGGAATATTTCTCGGTGGTTTAGGTTGAAGGAGCAACTAGAATAGGCCGAGACCAATGAAGAACCAGGATTGAAAAGATGTTCTGGAAATCTAAAGAAGACATAATAGGGTGGAAGGGTGGTTCTAGGGAAGGTTGCATCCTACTAAGGGTGTTGTAGCATCAAGTCAATTTTAGCTGACAAAACAGGGTGTTGGTGCATCCTTCAGTTGTAGCTAAAAAATTGGGTGTTGGTGCATCGAGCAAGTTGGAGCTTACAAATTAATTGTAAATATAATTTTGTAGTAATATAAAGTTTTGGTGGTTTTCCCAATTGGGATTCCACGATAAAATTGTGTCTTCTATATTCTTTGTTTATTCAGTTTTTAATTTTGATAAAATTTAAATATAGTGTAATCCTAATTCACCCCCCCCCTCTCAGTATTGCTTGATATTCCAACAATTGGTATCATAGCAGGATCTTCATTAAAATTTTAAACACTTGAAGAGAAACAATTTATCACTATGGGTCATCTTGTGAAAGTATCCTCCAAGGTTCCATTATTCAATGGAGAATATTATGATTTCTGGAGCATCAGGATGAGAAGCTATATAATGTCTCTCGGATTGGATATTTGGATGTCTATAGACAGGGTACACATATCCCAAAGACCCTCCTACGGACCTTGAAGGAATTGAAAGGTTTGGAAGCAATGCCAAAGCTGTTAATGCAATATTGGCAAGATTAGCCAGAATAGTCTTTGCCAAAGTGATGAATTGTAAGACAACAAAGGAAATCTGGGACAAATTACAGACCATCTATGAAGGAGACACTAAAGTAAAAAGAGCTAAACTCCAGAATTTTAAAACTCAATTTGAAATTCTAAAAATGAAGGAAGAAGAAAAAATTTCACAATACTTTGAGAGAGTGGATGAAATTGTGAATGCTATTCAAGGGCTAGGAGAAGAATTGGAAGAAAAAGAGATAATTGAGAAAGTACTAAGATCTCTTCCAATGATTTACAATCCTAAGATTTCCACACTAGAAGACAGAGAAAATCTTGACAAACTCACCATGGATGAGATATATGGAATTCTTATAGCTTATGAAATGAGGATTGGGAAATTCAATTCTCAAAAGAAGGAAGCATATTTTAAAGTATAAAAAATAGATAAGAAATTTAAAACAAAAATTCAACCAGAAGAGTCTGATGATGAAGAAGTACTTCTAGTTAAAAATCTTAAGAGAGGTACTGATAAGTTCAAAGGGAAATTTCCTTTGAAATGTCTTAACTGTGGAGGGATTGGTCACTTTGCTAACAAATGCCCTTATCCCAAACAAGAAGAAGAAAGTGAGTGCCCTGATAACTTCAAGGAAAAAAAAAAGGTTTTTAAGAAAAACAAAAAGAAGACCTTCTATTCCATGGATGACAGTGAGTCGATTGAAGATGAAGAAGCATAAATTCTATTCATGGGATTAGAACATAAAATACTTGAAGAAGATGAAAAAGGTGTAGCATATTTCAAAACAGAACTTAACAATGCTATTGAATAATTAGAAGGAATTGTTTTTAGCTTAAAAAGTCTGCTTCAGGAAACCTTTGAAGAAAAGGACGATCTAGAACAACAGCTCAAGTAACAATAAGAAAAATTAGAAAAACTCAAAGTTGAATTAAGCATGTTTAGAAAAAATACCTATGAAGAGTCTCTTCAATCAAAATTTAAGAGCACCTGAAAATCTCTAGATGAAATTCTAAGTTGTCAAAGGTCATTCAGTAATAAAATTGGACTAGGTTATGATAATGGAAATAAGTCAAAAGAATCCTCCCTCATAAACAAAGAAGGAAATACAATTAGTTATGTTGATGCACTTATGAAACCAGTTGTAAAGGATCACAGTAAAAAGTTGCTCACTTTCAAGATAGGGCAGATAATGTCCCTAGTAAACATCAACAACTCTTTTTGGGAAATTGTTATGCCTGTAACAACGTTGGACATTTCGCTAGAAATTATAAGTTAAATACTCCTATTGGGAAAAGGCCTACATCTCATTCTTTATCGTATAAGAAGAATGACGCTAGAAGTAATCCAAAAGGAAGAAGCTAAAACTACTTTGCTCCACTTCATAGTTATAGTATAGAATTCTATAAATGTGGTAAACCTAGGACATATAGCTAAAAAATGTAAAATGGTTATACCTATGAAGAATGATAATGAAAAAACTCAAGGAAATGGAGAAAAGAAGGTTTGGAAGAAGAAGGAATATTTGAAATGTTCAATAGTTTTATGTGCAACATAAAAAAAAATATGGCATGCAGATATTGGATGTTCAAAACATATGACAGGATATCCAAAGAAATTTATAAGTCTAAAAAGAAATCAGAAGGAAAAAGTCACTTTTGGAGATATCCTATCCTCTAAAATAATTGGGAAAGGTATAGTGGCTCTTATAGACAAGATGAAAGCTGAAAAATATTCTACTAGTAAAAGACTTGAAACCAAATCTAATAAGTGTAAGACAAACATGTGATCAAGGACACATATGTATATTTGATTCCCAAAAATGTGAAATCAGAAATAAGGATTCTGGAAAAATTGTTGGGATCACTAGTACAAAATGAGAGATAAGTGACAAAAAAAATGACCAAAATCCGCATATAAATGACCACTTTTGACTGGGTGACCACTGGTAGCAAATTAGTGGCCATATATCATGCGACCAAAAATGTGGTCATATTTAGCTTGGTCATTTATAGCTTATCCTGTGGTCATATATTTGGTCGTATATTTGGTCATTAATTTGGTAATGTATTTGGTCATTAATTGTCACAATTAATGACTACATTTTTTGTCATGTGATAAATGATCGTTAATTTGCTACCAGTGATCGCCAACTCAAAACTGGTCATTTATATGCATATTTTGGTCTTTTTTTGGTCACTTATCTCTCATGTTGTATTGGTGGTCATTTATATGCAAATTTTGGTCATTTTTTTAGTCATTTATCTCATTTTAGTGGTTTCAGAATATAAATAGGGCACAGTGGAATCGAACCACCAACCTCCTGCCTAGAAGGAAGGTGCTCTACCATTGAACTAGCACCCTTAAATAGATTTTCTTATGGATTGATATGAGAATAAAATTTTCAACAGTTAACACCATCTTGCCAAATTATGGAAAATGGTCACATACCTAGGTAAGAAACAAATATTACCCAATAGTCACCAAAAAGGGTAATGTTAATGATAACCTTTTTTTCCAAAATCTCTCAAAAATCAAGACTGCAGTTGTATTGTCAATTTTTTCTCCAAGTGGTACCAAATCAAGAATCACAATTATCTTTTCATGTCAAATTTTTCTCCAAGTAATACCAAATCAAGAATCACAATTGTCTTTTCGTGATCTTGGGCATCTACATTGCTCATATTTATTAAGAAAGTATAAGCACGCCATCTTGCAATACTGTAGAGGTAAAAATTGAAGTGAGAAATTGCACAAAATACATCAAAACTTTCACATAATTCACACAAACTGAAACTTTCTCTTACATTGTTCATGTTGGTACAAAAAACTACCTTATCAAAAATTTTAGCTTCTCGCAGCAAAATATTCAAAAGTGTTTGCTATGGAAAATTTCGACAGTGAAAGCCCTTTTAGTTTGTAGTGGATTTATGCATTGCATGCCAATTTTGTAGTCCATCAATTTCTTCGCACATCATGACGCAATATCTAACCTGTCACAATGCCTTTTAAATTGCATTTAGAAGTGGAAACTAACAACTAGACTCGCCAAACCAACAACCAGCCACAATATGGGGATCAAACAGATGCTAGATAGGCCCAGGTTAGAATTTAGTGAAGATTGATGCAGAGTATTATAAAGAAACCTTAGACCTGGCCCATGTCCCTCCTGGAAACCAATCCCCTGCCCCGAGAATGGAGATGTGCACATGATGCAGGTTGGAAGTGAACAACTTACCAATAGCGACACCAGTTAGAAAAAGGAAACATCTCTCCATAAGTACTATAACATCCCAATAAATAGCCACATCAACCCAATAATAATGTGGAATTTTCAATGAAAAAGAGGCATTAGACCTATTTTGATTGAAGAGAAATAAAGCGTTCTTACAAGTGAAGGCTTGAAATTACATATCTAAATTGTAGCATTGCTCATATTCAAACATGAATAAATCTAGATGAATAATTGAATATATACTTCTAGTGGCTCAGTTAATATCAAGGTCTATTTGGTATTTTTCTATTATTATAAGTTTTCAAGTTTCACAACCAACAGTAATACCCCTGCTTATCTGTTTTAACAGTAAGTATAGTTCATTTTTTGTAACTTTCTAAGAGTTAGTGGATTGGCCAATCTTCGGAGGCCCAAAGGAGATTATGGGGAAATAATGGTCAGAACCTTATCCATATTACCCCCAACATATTTTGTATATATGTACCTTCCCATCCAGTTTGGAACCCTTTAATATAAGCAGTTCTCATTTTCTTAGCAAAAAAGTGTTTAGTATGGCCCACTTCCATTTAGTGTTAAAAGGATTTAAATAAATCAAATTGTCAAATTTTGGAGAGTAAAATTTTCCCTGAGGATTGCTTTTTCATTCTATAGTTTTCCTTGAGCGTTAATAAAAAATGGACAATCAACTTTGTGGAGCCTCTATTGCATATAATAATGGGAAACTAACAAGAATAGGAATTTAACTTTTAGAGTAAAAACGCATGTGTGCAACTCAAGTTCATAAAGACTATCACCCAACAATAAAGGTAAGATGCATATGTAAACATATCAATAGTTATCAGTAAGGAATCCACTTGCTAAAATGATTTAATAAATATTAAAAAGAAAAGAGGAACTTGTTAAATTAGGGAATTGAACCATGAACCTCATGACATCATCATAAGAGTTGGCCGAGAATCCAAGACAACCTTATAGATAGAAAATAAATTTCAAGTTATTACTATCTTCATACCCGCTTAAAATTTGAGGCCAAGCACAAATGATAGAGCAACACCATGGTATCAAACAATTCTTCTTCCCTTAAGGAACCACATAACACTTGAGTTGAACTTGATCCAACATTTTTTTGGTGTTGAATAGGTTGATATCTAAGATCGGAATATGAATGCTCACTTGAACTAGGTTTATCTACTATCTCCTTACTGTAGCAACTTGAAGTACATTCTATGCTAACATTTGTTGGCCTTCTTAGAATAGCATTTCCATGACTACTAGAACACTTGTTGACAACTTTCACAAGTTTCTTCCCGCTACTCAAAGAAGTTGCACCAGCACCTGAACAACAACAAGGTTTTTTCCTTATAGAATTTGTAACACTGCTCTCCTAACCATCCAATTCACCTTCATCCCATTGGATTTCCTCAAAATATTCAATACCAATAGGATGAGTTTTAAGAAGATGAGTAAAATCCCCACCCAATCTAGAAAAGTCAATAGGATGTGAATCTGCTTTTAGAAATAAGCTTACAGGAAAACTTTGCTTCCCCCCGATGAAGAAATCCTATCCCATTGTCTACTTTCTGTCTTGGCCCCTTCATTAATTCACATGTATCATCCATACCAAAACACTCAAACAAAAAAAATAGTAGTATTGTGTATGCAGAAACAAGAATAGAGTTATTTGAAGGACCAGGTGGAGGCATGTTACAAGTTTCTCCTATATTCTTCCAAACAAGATGATGTAAAAAGTTCATGAACATTGAACCTGTTGATTGTGATGGTTTGGATAAGGGGCTGAATTTTATCAAAAGCCGACATAGTGGCCATTTTATTTTTGTGTTATACCAACAATACGAGATTGGTCAGCTCTACAACCTTGTTCTCAACAAAATCCCACAAATCATACTCCTCCAACAAGATCTGTACTCTTCCATGGGATAAAGTTATAGGGACCTTCCAATTTGTCTTTAGTATCTGACAGTGAATGTAGTCATGGTGCTGCTCCTAGAAGTTAGAACACCCTACAAGACAAAATAGATCATCAACTTATCACATGTCCACAATACTATTCTCAAGCATAGATCTTGGGCATCACCTCTTCAACCTCCCAAGCTCTCCCTCTCATAGGTAGTAGCCCTACTATCCATACATGGATTCCTCGAAGGTTTCAACGAATATGCTCACATACATTGTGAAAAATAAGACCATGGTGAGCAAATTATGTACTCTAAGACTAACCTAACAACTATAGATCATTAAAGCTAAAAAACGCTGATCAAAATTTCTGTTAGGAGTACTTTAACCTACAAACACAAATTGTTGATAAAATTAAACAACAACAAGGATTTCTAAACACTCAAAACAACATTGTAACTTTTTATTAAATCTAAAAACAAAAATCGAAAGCTACAAGCTCCAAACTTGAATTCTCGAACCACAAAATGGTGCACCCTACTTCTCCTTTATAAACTGGGAAGAGAGGTAAAATGAATCTGGACACATGCACAACAACACCTAGTCTCACAATAGGAACTCCCAACCCTAGTGTGCTTGGTTGCATGGATAACCAAGACAAAAGGGAAGTGTGATCTCCCAGAGATTTGCACCATTCACTAAGCTGGGAAACCTCAAACATAAGTGCCCTTCTATCTTAGGGAACTGGTTACTGCACCCTCTTCTTGTGCATACAAAACTAATTAAATCAAAATAGTGATTTATAACAGAACTGCTGAAAATAGAAAAGCATCTAAAATAGATAAGACTGAAGATGATGCATGCATGCCAAAAGCATAAATGTTGTATGGCTATTGAAGGAATGCACACTGTTGCTGTATGGAACTCTGCTGTAAGGACTGCTCAATCCGGGACATGTCCAAGCTACACAGGTAAACTAAAACAGTCTAGTAATATGGGACGTGATCAAGTTTCTGCAGTAAACCTAAATTTAAAGAATTGTACAATATCCCTTTTCTTTTATTATATGCAATGAAAATGAGAGCCAAGAAATGTAATATTATTCATATTGACTGGAATACATGCAGAAATTTAAATGCATACTTCAAATTGGTTTCCACTAACTCTAATTTATAACACCATGTACAATGTGTAATGGCATAGAGAAAACTTCCAAAAGCATTACACAATGTGAGCATGAACGAACATCATCGATACTCCATCCAAGAAACATTTTGAAACATTAGACATTGTGAACATGGGCTTCATGGATGCTCCATCCAGGTATCTTCTTTCAAACTTGGAGTTTCCCATCCATATATATTATATTCTATATGCTTTGCTCCAACTTCAGTCTATACAGTTCAAAGTCAAACATCAAAAGACATGGTTTTGTTGGATGCATGTTAGACTCTTAGAGAGAATCTGTCTTATTAAAAGAACACAGGGAATAAACAAGTGAGATTAAACATGGAATGGGTTCAAGAAATAGGATTGCATCATCATTCATCATTTCAAACTAAAATAATTTCACACATGAAAATAGTTGAGAGAGATATTGCTACTCTAACTATTCATAACACATGTTCTCTTGTCACAAATACAAGCTAACTTACAGGATTTGGAATTAGAAATGCCTTCAAAACTATGATCCTTTGAATTGTTGATAAGTATAGTTCTTATCCTTCATGGTAATAGCTGTAACAAACCTAAAATATATAAATTAATAATATTAACAATGTAACAACAAAATAATAGTAAATTAATATTAAATATTAATATTAATTTATTAATTAAACAATTATCAATAGTCATGACCTTTTGTCGAAAAGGTACATGACGGCCTTATAAAAGACCCAAAACTATGTAACCATTATCATCCATCATATTATTCATCTTTTACCTTACTACAAGTCATTTATGGATTTTTTACGTTACTTGTACTGGTTATTTACTTAGTAAGGAATTCTTGTTCCTTCAGTGGTATTTGCTCGATCCACGCTTGTAGCCACCAATTTAGGACCTTTTCCAAAACTACACTTGTGGCCCAAAGAAGTAAAAAAGAAAAAAAGAGAAAAAAGAAAAAGGAAAAAGTAAAAGAAAATAAAAAGAAGAAAAGAAAGACAAGTAAAAAAGAAGAAAATAAAATATAGAAATAAAATAAAAAAGAAGTGAGAAGAAGAAAAAAGGAAAAAAAAAAGTAAAAGTAAAGTTTAGAAGTGAGTAGAAGTGAAAAGTAAAAGTAAGAAGTAAAACCGTACATGGTTTTAAGGTGCACGTGGTTTTGTGAGAAGTGGGTTTGGTTTTATTCCCTAACAACAAACCAAAAGTGATATTTGAACTTGGGTGGGGAAGGTTACAATCATTCCTCCCAACCAACCAAAAAATGGATTTATACAATGTGAATCTATATTATGTGAAATAGCAAAGAAACAAAATGTGTATCTAGAAGAGAAGAAAAAGGAGTTCACGCAAATCATAGAATTAAAAAATGAGAATGATCGCAATTAGATATTGTTAAGGGAAAATGAATATTTCAAGAAGAAAGCTGACATAAATTTACTACAAAAAGATGAAGAGATCTCTCGTCTAAGAGATCATAATCAGAAATTACTTCTGCAAGTCAAGATGGCAAAGGATAAAGCACAAGGCAATCAAAAGTTAGAAGAGGATAATCGAGATCTTAAAAAAGAATTATTAGGCAAGGATGAAGAAATCTCTTCCTTAAAAAGGGTTAATCAAGAATTGCTAGAGCAAATAAAAATCTTAAAAGAAAGAGAACACAGAAGTCAAGACAATCAAAATGAAGTTGACAAGTCCAAGAAAGAACTCTTATGCTTAAAAAAACATAATCAAGACTTACTTATACAAGTTTGAAAGCTAAAGCATGATAAGAAATCTTTACACAAAGAGTTAGACCGCAAAGAATCATTAATCAACAAAATGATGACTTGTCCAATAGAGAAGTCATCAGACGCTCAAAATCAAACACCAATAGAAGGAGCCAATACATAGTCAATCAACGCTCAAGTTCAGAAGAATGCATATAGTGACAGATCACTAACATCAGAAGAAGATGGTTCTGAAGAACAATCACAAAAGGTTAATATGCCTTATTGTCACCCAAATCATATGAGTTGTTTTCACCAACAACAACATCAAGAGAAAAATATACAATACTCTATTCACATACAACCCGACTACAACATTAAGAAAGAAAACATACAAAATCGACAACCTACATGGAAGCCTAAACTGAGAAGTTCTATCCGAATAGTCAATTATTAAATAGATCCAATGAAGATAGATTTTGGGTGGATCACTCCCCAAAAGATGCAACACATAAGTTCGGGAATTCGGAAGTTATATCGTCTTGTTTCCTCAAGTGTCATAGTTACAAGCACTAAATATCTTGAGAAGACATTATGAACAAGAATAAGAGTTAAAGAGAAGTCTTTTCCAAATTATGCTTTGAGGACAAAGCATTCTTAAGGGGAAGGCAATGTAACAAACCTAAAATATATAAATTAATAATATTAACAATGTAGCAACAAAATAATAATAAATTAATATTAAATATTAATATTAATCTATTAATTAAAGAATTATCAATAGTCATGACCTTTTGTCGAAAGGGCACATGACGGGCCTATAAAAGCCCCAAAACTATGTAACCATTATCATCCATCATATTATTCCTCTTTTACTTTACTACAAGTCATTTATGGCTTTTTTACATTACTTGTACCAGTTATTTACTTAGTAAGGAATTCTTGTTCCTTCAATAGCAAACAAACATAGACCTTAAACAGGAAAAATAGCTCCCCTCCCTGAAATTCTTGGCATTGTTGAAATACAAAAGGTTGTGATTGTCACATTTGGAAAATCATAAAAACCTACAAGGAAAAGACCTAAAAGAGAACCACAATTTAGACAATCATCATTTCAGGTCTGCTTTTAATATTTCTAATATGTAAACACCATTGCACAGTTACAATAAAAATCAATGTAGCAAAGAACTAGTTGTCTACTTCAAGCGTCAAATTTCAGATTCAAAATTCCCTCATCCAACTTATTATTAATGGCTTGCATATGTCTGAAGAGGCTAGATCCTTTTTACAGCATTAAACTGATTGCACAAAGGCAAATGATTAGGACTCCAAAACATTGCTATATAGTATAAGAACTTAAATCATCCCCTCATATGAACTATTTATTATTTTCATCTATTTTCTCACACCTTGACATCATTTATATCTATCGTGGTTTTGTTTCTGCACTTATTGTGTACTTCTTCTAGCTATGTACTTAGTTCTTTGTTTCTGCTATTGAAAGAGTAGCACTAGGAACCGCTTTTGCACTCCCATAATATATTTACACTGAATGTACTTTTGATTCCCATGGACCTACAGACAAGTTGGGCATGTGGAACATTGTGGGAACAATATCAAGAGCATCCCACCCCTTTTGCCCAAAATCTTCCCTGCCAAACTCCCAGAACCACTCGCAATGCTTTTGGAATATTTCCTACAAGTACTAAAGCTCCTGGAACTTAGAAAACAAAGGGAACACTCCCAGGAGCAGTTCCTATGCAGCTAGAGGTAATGGCGATTTTAGTTCTGCATATTAAAAACAAACAAAAAATACATATGCTTAAACAATTCATGATTTTCTTACTTGGCCACATGCTAAGAGGAATTATTTATGTAACATTTTGCATGAGTTTCTTTTTCTAAGATCAATTAATTAAGAACTATTTAACTACAAAAGAAATATCATCAAGGATGGCGCTCTATTATATAACCTTTATAACAGATATGTAAGCTGAAATACATGCATACCGTGATTTATAAGAGTAGTATTGTTTGTGTTGTCATTTTCCAACTATGTTTCTTCAGCTTGGCTCGTGCTGCCAACCGATGGATTCCTTCACATTGAATGGGAATTTCTCACGTTTTTCTCCATATCCTCTGGGCTAGAAGACCACCAGTCCTTTTTCAGCAGAAACAGTCCTCTCACTCCCCTTATCGATAGATGCCTTCTTGAAGATCTTTCTATGTTGGTGGCTGGTGGGGGTTTAGCACATCCTCCAACACAACCACTGCTCTGTTTGAAAATAGTATTAATGAGAATGAAAAACAAATGGAGCTTAATATCTGGTGATTTACTACTCAGATAACAAATTTTATAAGACATAGACAACGTAAGTGACTCAATTTGTGCACCAAAAACTAAAATTTAACCATTATTATCTCATGGTATTGCAGTGGAGAAAAAATATTAAATCCAATATCCTGATATCATAACCTTATAGTCATTGTATAATACCGACCCCATGCAAGCACAGGAAACAGAGGACAAAAATATTAATTTCTTGCAGTGTTCTATAACAATAACAAATGTAAGCACGTCCTTAAGAAGTTAAGCTTAACAACCACGCCTGTCAAAGAAGTCCTTCAAGAAGTTCACTATATTGGATACTTGTTGAATGTCATGTCTCTTGTTTACAAATGGAGAAAAATGCTGCACATGGGTATGCTCTACTAAAATTTCAGCAATATTAACATGTAACAAAACGAAAAACAAAGATCCGGCTTAAGCTTTGTGACCTCCCAAAACAAGATTAACTTATCAACTGATGTAGACAAAAGATAGATGGGACTGAACTCGATATAATCATAGATAAACACCAGGGCCAAATTATGATTGAAAAGAATTTCAAAAACAGTGCAATAACCCAATTATTTGGAATATTACAAGATCACATATAGAGATCGGGAAGTTAGTATAATTCTACAAAAAGCGAGGAATCTAATGAGCAAATTCGATACAAATTGTAATTAAAAAAAACCCAAACATATCAAACTATAAGCAAGACAAAAAAATGCAAAGAGATACAAGGATTTGAGAGGATTTGATATAGGGGGGGCTCAGAGAGACATTGGCCCAAGTGACGTTCCAGCATAGACTGAGGGAAGTAGTTTGCATTGGATAACCTGGTGTGTCCGTATAAATAGGAGTCCCGGTTCTGTAATTGTGGGATAGTCATCGAATCTTTGATAGAGTATTTGCAAGAAGAAAAGAGGAATCATAATCAGGAAAAGGAAGAAAACAGAAAGGGAAAGAAAACAACAATTTAAGATTTCTAAGAATCACGCTGTGAAGTTGCTTTACCAAAGTTAGACATGCAAGCTACCACGTCTCTTTTCGATATAGAGACAACTTGAGTATTAATATTCCTCTTCATTGTTGTTTTAGTGGATTCCTCGACTGTGTGTACTGGATTAGGGTATTCAATTGTAGCAAAAAACATTCCAAAATAGTCCAATTGGGAAAAGAAGGCAGTTTAGCTAAAGTCAGTTTGAATAACTCGACCTTGTTTCCTTCGTCATGGCCACAAGTTGGGAGAGTCATAGTCAGGTTTTAATGAGTTATTAACACTTGATTGTAGTTGAATAACCAATAGCAGATCCAACAACAATGGAAACGAAAGCGAAGGCATAATATGTAAAGCTAACCAATTACAACTTTACAGATTTACTGAGATTTGGAGTAATATTTTATGGAGATTTGGAGCAAAAATATTTTACAAATTCAATCCTTTAATAATATTAAGAAATAGAAGTATATCTTACTGTAACAACAACAGCACTGGATCTGACTGTAGCGACCGCAGCATAGGATCGATTCTGGGGCATCTATATGAAACAACCCTGCATCAATGTAGCTGTCACAAAGTTTTGTCATTTGAATATGAAGTTTTTTTCTATTGAGGACATATGTCATTGCTTGTAACTAAATTTCATCTTTGATATGATCTTCCTTACTGCTATGAACTCTTCATTCATACTACTGGTCGCTTAAGTCATTTTAGTCAAAAGATTTAAGGATTTCAAAATATGCGGCCCATTTAATGTATGCTCTGGAGGTTGAGACTGTTCAAAAAGAGATTATGAGAAAGAATATCAAGAATTGTCAATGTCTATGGAACATTTACCTCTTGCGTTAACACAAGATGAATGGTTTAAGCAAGGTTGTTTAAGGATTTTTAGATATCTTTGAAGAATTTTGACATATAATAAGGAGAAAAAAACACTCCTCAAAACATAGTTTCCCTATTGCGATACAGTAATGCTATTCAAGCAAGAGGATTTCTTTATATACTGTGAGACTCTTACCTTTTGCTGTTGAAAATATTTCCTAGCAGGAGAAAAAAACAAGCAATGAAACATTTAAATTGCAGAGACAATTATACACAAAATGGCTACCTTTATTGATTTTCCTTGCAAATGCTAGAGCTTTGGGTGCCAAATATGCAATGTTCAAATTATGGCAGTAAATCATGTTATTCAAGAAGTCATCGGAAGCTTATTGTTTAAAACATTCTCATCATCATAATATTGCTGAACTAGATTTTATTTTTTATCATAAAAGAATGAAGATGGAGAGCACCCAATGGGCCAAACTACTGCTTGCAATGAAACTGATAACCCCTGATTGTACATAGGTTGACTAGTTACATAAGATTTTCAAGCGCTATGGTGACAGTTCCTTAGAAACATAAGATGGAGGAATCCATAGCTAAGCTTGAAGAAGAAAACTCAAATTACAGAAGAGCAATAATATTTTACAAATTCAATCCTTTAATAGTATTAAGAAATAGAATTATATCTTACTGTAACAACAACGACACTGGATCTAACTGTAGCGACCACAATATAGATCGATTCTGGGACATCCATCTGAAACAGGCAAAGAAACATTTAAATTGCAGAGACAATTATACACAGAATGGCTTCCTTTATCGATTTTCCTTGCAAATGCTAGAGCTTTGGGTGCCAAATATGCAATGTCCAAATTATGGAAAGAAAACATGTTATTCAAGAAGTCATCAGAAGCATATTGTTTAAAACATTGTCATCATCATAATATTTATTGTTGAACTAGATTTTATTTTTTATCATAAAAGAATGAAGACGGAGAGCACCAAATGGGCCAAACTACTACTTGCAAGGAAACTGATCACGCCTGATTGTACAGAGGTTGATTGTACAAATATTGAGCAGTTACATAATATTTTCAAGCGCTGTGGTGTTCGTTAGAAACATAAGACGGAGGAATCCATAGCGAAGCTAGAAGAAGAGAGCTCAAATTACAGAAGAGCAATAATATTTTACAAATTCAATCCTTTAATAATAATAAGAAATAGATGTATATCTTACTGTAACAACAACGGCACTGGATCTGACTGTAGTGACCACAGCACGAGATCGATCTTGGGGCATCCATCTGAAACAACCCTGCATTAATGTAAAAAAGTTTTGTTAGCTTTGAATCAAGGGTTTTGTAATAAAAATAATGACATAGAATTAGCCCCAAATCCTAATGCAAAATGGAATTAAAGATAAAAGACTCTAAAGTCTTTAATAATGGCAAACAATTAGCCTAGCGAATTTGCAATAGGATAAAACACTTCGAAGTCTTAGTCACATTGGGATTTAAATGTTTTTTTGAATTTTCATTTTCATTTAACTTCTTTTCCCTCCTAATTTTTTTTGCCATTATTTTTTCCCTATTTAATTATTTATTTATTTAGTTTCCTTCACTTATATTTATTTCATTATTTATATTCTCATTTTTTTATTTCTTAAATAATTAATTATTACATATAATAATTATATTATATTAATATTACAAATTAACTATATATTATATTAACATATAATAACTATATATTATTAAATTGATATTTACAATTTGAATAATCCATGAGAATGATCTATAGTCAAGTAAATGGAGCAAGCTAAATATCATGCAGCATTCATCACTTTTGGTAAGTTATTTGATTATCTATCCAAAATTTTAAAATTTCGTAAATTTTGGAGTTTACGGAATTGTAAAAAAAAAAAAATCATTTTAGAGTCCCTCTTGAAAGGGGGTCTTTGAATCCATCTGTAATGCAAAAAATTATGAAATTGTAAGAAAAAAATAATTTCACTAATTTTAACATTGCAGACAGATTCAGATGGCATGAAATGCTAGCTTGTGTGGAGTCCTTAGCTTCGAGCAGATAATTAACATGCATTAAATGACTAATTATGGTCATGTGATGTTTGAAGGAAATCCCACCATCCAACATTTTGTATAAGGGAGATAGAACCAAGATATGCTTGGACAACTCCAGTTCCATCAGGCTCATATCGAACCACAAGAGCCATGAGAAAATTGAAAAGCTTAACGTGAATGACACAAAGAAGGGTTTCAAGCCATAATAGATAGCATGCAAAACTCAACGAGAAACAGAGCGCATCCAAGGGATAAGTCCAAAGAATCAATATTTATTACCTCATGAATTAGCAATTAATTGACCAAGAAGCTACGACATATTTGTAGAACCCCAACCCAGGTCTCCTTTGTCTCTTAATAAAGTCAGATATTTCACTTTTTGTCAAAATTTTTGTTTCTGTTTTTGTTCTCATTTCTAGTTTTGGCTGTAAAAATGTAGCATTTACATTTACAGATTTGAACAATTATAATTATGTTTTATCTACTTCTAACCATTTATAGTTTGTGCAAGAGTAGCAGAATATAATAACAGCATATAATCTTTTATAATTAAATTTTTAAATAATTTGACAAGGTAGAAATGATAAATATACCTGTTGGAAAATACCTGTAGTTAGCTAGTAGATCCACACTTGTTGTTGTCCCCATTTGTTGTTTCCCTTTGCTTTTCCCTGCAACCAAACCTTCCCCAAAACTCTGAAACTCAACCATCCCAAAACAACTTTGCCACCCTGCCAACTAGCGAGGTCTCGCCAACCACCCAGCTCCAAAGGTACCCCTTTGGAACCCCGAGCCCAAACCGAGTATAAGCCAACCTGCTCTCCCTTCTGAATTCTCTCCGGCAAAAAAACCCCCTTCTCCTCTTCTCTGTAATTTCTATCTCTGCTCTCAAATTTTCCCCGATATTTTCTTAAGGTGAAGATCACCATTTTTCTACTCTTCTTCCCCTTTATCCCCTCCTTCCTGCTGACTCTATCCTCCTCATTAATAACCCTATCCCTTCATTAATGGGGTCCCAACCCATTCATGCCTACTCATTCAGGCTCCCTCGAACCAATCCATGGAAATATTATTAATTTAATCATCCATCATTTTAATATTTACCCCTCTTTATGAGGTTTACCGACACAACTTACAACAATCATTTTTAAACATTTGTTTCTTATTCAAAGTACAATTTTAATTAATAATAAATGTTATATTATTTTTATAATAAATTTTCGGGTTGGGGTTGGTTCACCCACCAACCGTAAGAGTTTTAAACTTACAGGCTTCACCAATTCAATTAATTAACAATAATTGTCAATTGATTAATTACTATTAACCTAATCATTTAATTAATGGTTTCTAATATTTATAATATGCTAATTCCCTCTAATTATAAATTCAACTAATTAAATTTATCAATTATGAACAATAATCCTATCAAGGTAAATCATAACATTATCAATGTGTAATTATATTAATTAAATAAAATTAACTAAGATTTACTGGACTCATTTACCTGGTTCCATTTTAATTACACCTTAGTTTGTAATTAAACTAATTAACAATCATTACTAAAGATAAGCATAGTCTCTTTAAAATTAATTAACATCATTAACACATAATTAATTTAAGGGATCAAGTTACCATTAACTTATGTAACATTACAATTACATTTTTAACATTTCAACCTTTAGTCCTCGCTAATTAAACTCGTTAACAATCAATCGACCATTCTAATCAATTGCATTAGTCACTAACTAGGTTAACCATAGCTTTGTTTATTAATCAACAATAATTAATTATTAATGGAAAATGATTAACCATTAATCAACATTATTAACCCTAATCATCATTATTAACTTTAATCGACATTATTAACATTGATGAACAATAATTAATTATTGATTGACAATAATTAACAATATATTCATTAGTATTTCATGAAATCATAAATATGTAGGCGAGTTATGTAAGCGTAGCTACTGCTTACATACCTTGCGTAAGTACACTACAGTAATGACTCACACACATCAATCATAATCATGAAACTGACTCTTTACTGACACATGTTTTAACATAGTTTGCAAGATGTCTCCTTTTACCTAACTGCATTTTATTAAGTTACGACAACTCATACATTACAGAGTTACGACACATAATCAATCAAGGTCTTACACACATACAGTTAGATCTTGTTTTTATCATGACTTCAAGCTACAACCATCTACCTACATCATCACTAACTTCCACATCCTATCTTGTCCTCTGCTGGACTACCCTGAAATGTCAAGTCATGACCGGTTCTAGCTAGAACCCGTAAGTGGAAGTGTCGACTACATCGACCAAGCTTCCCCAAAAGGAAACCACCGGTCATCATCACACACCTTGGGGAGCGTGCCGTAGCACATCCCTCCCATGACTCTGGGTTTTGGGAATAAACGGTGGGTAAAGCCTCCACCCACCTAATGGAACAAGGGACTATGTCTACCTGAAATAACAACAACGTTGCACTTGTACTCGGTATGTCATCGTATAACCAATCTGGGCGGTTGAGTTTCCTGAAACCCTACCCCACCCATGTCATAATAATAATCATGCAAAAGTAATTAATGCATCACTCGCATACCATTTATCTTTTGAAGTCCATGTCCCCGAGGCTCTCCCACCTCGTAGAATCCAGCTATTATGTAGCCTTTTAACCTGTAAGTTAGTCTCTGACATACAGTCTAGGATATCGTGCATAAATCATCAACATGCACACATACATTTCATCATAACATAACAACAATAAATTCATTTATTCGCCATGCACCTGACATAACATTCATTTATTCAACATATAATTGTAATGGTATCCACGTACCCTTCATTCTGTAACTTGCATATATAATTAACACATGATAGATATCTAACATGACTACATATCCTAATACTAACATCACACACACATACATATATACATTAGAAAAATAATAGAACCACATGTCCACAGCATCGTCAATCCAAAGAAGTCTCATAATCAAGCATATATAACATATAATAATAGTTTAGGTAGAAATGTCAAAATGGGGCATTACATACACCCACCCTTCAGGAAACTTCATCCCGAAGTTATGGTCAAAACAGTGTGGGATAACCACGATGCATGATCGGTGCATCCTCCCAGGTGGAAGAACCTAGGGTATACTTGCCTTACTGGGCCACCTCCTAATTATACATAATGGCATCTAAAAAATTTACTCATTTAATCTTATTGGAGGTGTTCTTATATTTTGTTTAACGTTTGCAAGGTTGTTGGATTGACTACTCAAGGTTCGTTACCACCTTAATTCATAGAATAGTCAACGTCCTTGTTAAATTAAATTAATTTGTACGTTCTATAATGTGATTCATAAGAATACCATGTCTTATATATATAACTTTCAATTTGATTGTAAGTCATTGCCATGACTCTTTAATTGGATCTCATCTTTAGTTAATTCCACATTGACTTACACCATTTCTCTATATCAAGATTTATTATTAGTGATAAATTATGAAGTCAACATGCTCTTTGTTTAAAGGTTGTTGCCTTAAATGATACACCCTTAAGACTATATGTTGGGTAAAATTATCACTAGTTAATTTACCTTCAATTCATTGTCAACCAGGGTACGTATACTTTGAGCTGCTACAATATATGTGTGGGCAAGGCAGTTTTAATGCTCGTGCTGACAGAAATGCTAATCTACTTCAAACAAAGCAATGAAATAGATGCAACTATTGCTATCCTGGATGATCTATACTAAGAACTCCTAAATCTGTTATAAAGAAACAGAAATCAATTTGCCTACAACAACCTATAGCAAAAGGTAACTACAGTAATCTTTGAAACAGCCCTAATCTCTCAAAGAAATCTTGACTACAGCAATCTCTTAAAGTAATTACCAGTCTCTACAGCAATCCTAATGCTACAGTAAGTAAAGTTTACTTTCAAAACAATCAACCTGTCAAATGCACATGCTCAATTGATCTCAATATATCTGAATTCCAATTAGTAACTCTGCCAAGTATAATACTTCAATCCACACAAACACTCCTGGAATCACTGCTGAGATAAAACCTGTTAACTTGTTCACGAGCAGTCCATCAAAGACAGGTTGGTTTACTGCTGCTGTCTAGATATACCATGCTTGTGTTTTGTGTCTATAAATGCACATAACAGAATGTTGGAATTTTCAGAAAATGCTCACCATCGAATAATAGAACTGTTCAGGAAGGATTCAGAAAATATATATTATGAAGCTTAATGTTCAACCCTAGGAAACAGCGTTGTAAACTATAACTCTTTCCCTTCGTTCAATGCCAAATTCCAACTCCTATCTAGTCATTTATAAACCCTAGATGTTTGGTAAATCAACAGATTCAAACCTTTTGCTATTGCAATTCTTTTTAATCCACACTCTACAATGCAAGAATACCCTATAGTTCTGCAAGCTCAATAATCGAAAGCATGGCGGTATTCACCAGTTACTCTAGTGCTACAGCAAAAAAAAGGAAATACAAAATACAATCTATTCTTTATGAAATTGATTCTACAGCACTAAAATCAAGTTCACTACCAATTTTCCAATATCACTATTCATACTGGAAATCAAAAGGAAAATTGAAATACACACCATTTCTCCATCTATACTACAGTTTTGCAAATTCGATAACAAGAGGGATTATAAATCAATCCTATAACCATTCGATGATCACTTCAATACTAGTGGTAAAGGAAAGGTAAAACTTCAATCTACTAGCAATCTCACTAAATCGATTCTATAATGGATCCAATCAAAACTATCACACATTTCATCACTACCTTAACCATTAATAAATAACTTATATTAAAAACCAAGGAAGATCTTAACTACAGATCACTCTTCAGTCTATTCTTTGTGCTAAATCAAAATGCAAATGCAATTAATTAATAACCTGCAGGAATCCATTCTATTTCCACTCACAGATAAGCAAAACCATCACTATTCCATAAAACACTGCCAAAAGAAGAAACCATTACATCTATTACTATAAAATGCACAATGCTAGAATACCAGGGATAGGTGTTGAAGGGGGCCCTGCCCTCAATGCCTTCAAGTCTTAAAATCAAAACCTTAAAGGAGATAAACGTTGATTTTATTGATGAAATAAAGTGTTACAGTCTTCTCCTCCTCGAGTATCCATCCTAAGGATTATTTATAGATGGATAGATGAACAAGATCCATCCCAGAATGAAGAGATTTGAGCAACTACCCAAAAAACGGCCAACACAAAATCTGGCAAAACCACGTCTGTTCCAGAAGCGATTTCTCCACATCCGTTCAGAAATTCTGAAAACTGCCCGCGGTTAGGGGTAAATGGGGCCATTTGTGAAGTGGGTTTCGAACCGTTTTGAAAAATTCCCAACCGTTTGTTCAGAAATTGAGCCCGAAATTAGGGTCCTGATCAAGGACGGAAATGACATTGCCAGATTGCTTGAGATCCATACACTGCTAAAAATGGAGGGTAACAGCTCTTTGAACGAAGGAAATCCATGAAACAGCACCGGAATAAACTTCATAGGCATCTGGAAGGCGATGAAAGCTCAAGAGACACCCCAAATGTGGATCGAAGCCCCCGAATCACTGGTGCAGCTAACGTGAACCTGCCCTAGAGCACCGAAAACCTTGCACAAAGAAATAATGAGCCATCAGGTTACCAGATATATATATGTGGAGATTTAAAAACCCAATTTATGCATAAAACAATGTAAAATAACCAAAAAATCACTTACCAAGCCTTTGTCCACGTTGGTCTCTACGAAAGCATAACCATACACAAATAAACATTAATAAAACTAATTTATCATGTGGTCTTATAGGTTTTATGCTGGAAAATAATGTATTGGACAGCCAATAATAGGAGACCAACATCTCCCCCAACCCAAAGATCTTGCATGTCCCTATGCAAGAAAACCTCATACAACACGAATTGAAACTCGAAGTAAAGTCTGATAGAATTAAAGTCTGATTTTGCAGACTTTACTCATCATTCCCGCATTTAGCAGGTCAGATATGCTGATGAACATCGGTGGTGATCAACAATCAAGTGTTCTAGGAGCAAAACTTGCTAGCAGAAGGACTTAATCCAAAACAAATCATGAGAAAAATACATAAAGCTGATGGCACAAAGCTGAGAAACTCAGCATCTAAAATAGAAGAAAGTAGCCCTCATTAATGGCCTTGCCATCCAAAAACTCAAAGAAGTAACCATGGCCCAAATCCAAATTCAGGGCCTTCTTGGAAAGTCCAGCTACTAGAGAATTATGCTCCCAGAAAACGTGATTGAAAATCACTTGAGGAGCCATGTGGATCAAATATTTTATATCTTTGCACCAAGGCATCAGAAAATAACATCAAATGCCAACAGTCGATTGAGTCATGAAATAACTATCAAGGAGTCTCCATAAATTAGCTGAATTGGAACAGCTAACCTCATCACACCTAAAAAACCCCAATTGCAATAAAACAAGGTTATGATTTTTATTACAGGTTGCCAATCAATAATAAAGGATGAAACATTGTCCAAATTAACAACATGAAAGGAAAACCGTGATGTATCAATTAAATGAATGCCAAAGTTATTATGATAGTTCATAGCTCATCAACTTTTTTAGTAATGGCAAAAGCATTTAATTATAACCATAAACCTCAATACATAGCAATTAAAACTTACCCAATCATGCCATGTGCATTACCTTTATCAGCATTTCTTACCTTTGCCATGTCAATTTGCAAAAAATTTATATTCCGGTACTTCATTCAGTATTTAATCCAGTACTTCAGCCAATGTAAAATACAGCAGTGCTTTCTAATTGATAAAAATAAACAAAAGTTACCATCCTAGTAGTAATTACCAGCATCTTGAGCAGCAGCTGTACTATTCGAGTAAAGGCACTCACACAGTGATGTTAAACCATTAACTTTCCCAATATGCAACACTCAAATGAGTTGATAAACAAATAAACTGAATTAAAATTGGTTTGACCAAAACAGTTTATAGCATAATTACCTCATTTCCAGCTTACTGCTGCTCCTAATCACACAAGAAACCAAACTATGCCATGAAATCAATTTCTATTAATAATACAAAACAAACAATCAGGAACGCAGACCTCAATCAATCACCCTTATTTCTATGTAACTCAAACAATCTGAAATTCAGACTTCATCAATCACTCGTAACTCAAACAATCTAAAATTCAGACTTCATCAATCACTCTTGTTTCTATGTAACTCAAACAATCTGAAATTCAAACTTCATCAATCACTCGTAACTCAAACAATCAGAAGTTTAGACTTCATCCTTGTCATCCATACAGAACTTTTTCCACCAGGACATATGCCATAGGACAAGGAAAATATCAACAGAAGCTAATGGGGTACTGGTCCATTTTGACTCAGCTTCACACAGGATAATTTGAGTAGTGGAACAAATAGTACTAAATTTCTCAGCTATGTTTAGGCATCAAGCATAAACCCTTTTTTTTCTAGAATCAGGTAACCCAAAATGCAGAACAGTTGGAGATGATTATCAACTGGCTATCATTTTATTTTTTTAATGAATTTATTAAATTTTAATTAACCATCCTTATGGCCTCTCTTTTACCTTCACATAGGTACGTTGTTCATATAGACAAGTATAGATGAGGCTGTTAAAGAAGATATTAGAGTTAGAACCCACTGCCGGCAAGCCTGGTCAGTACTCCGGTGGGGTAACTGTAACATCTTAAGAAGCTTCTTCCCCAGACAGATGCCCCATTGCCAACAGGCCTGTTCAGCACCCTGATGGGTTTGCCTGTTCATACCACAGGTCGGTACCCGCTGCCAGCAGACCTGTTCAGTATCCCGACGGGTTAACCTCTTACACCCTTTTTCTATCAGAGGCTCTTGTCCCAATTTCATCTTAAAGATAAAATTTATGATTTGCTCAAGCATAGATGAGTGGGGGAGCTGCTCTGAAAACCATCTAGGAGTGGGATGGTACCAGAATTGGAAGAGTATTCTTTGTATATGCCTGTAAAGATTTGCCCATATGAACAACTAACCTTTGTAACTATAGAAAGTGAAAGTCATAAAGTGGCTAAAGACAATGTATATATATATGTGTTTAGTATTATAACAGCCAAGAGATAATAACCCCCAAACTGCCCGGTCCTGGACACCTTTTTAACATGATGCCTATCTTAAAAACAATTTCATGCCCATAGCTGTAACTAACATCGATTCCCTCTCTCTATCTAGTGTGAAACCAAATCAAATGGTCCTAGCAGCCCATAGGTTCATAAACATAAAATATTTGGGAAGCTTAAAGCATTAATGTAGGCAATGCCTGGTGGGCAAGTACTCTTATGAATAGCCAAAACAGTTCTAAAAAATCTGACACACACAGATATTGACCTAATGCAGACATTCCAATAAATCAGTGAAACTCAGAAATTGACCCAAATTTACACAGTACTTAAAAAAAATGTTTTGCAAAAATAATCAAAAGGCTGAAATAGAGTAGTGATAAAACACTTCCCTTAGGTTTCAAAACATTCTGAGCCTTACTGAAAAAAATATCTGCACCCCTTTTAAAAAGAGACCTAATAAAACAAATTCCTGTACATATGTACAAAAAACAATTTTATTGAATGTTATTATGAGGAAGTGGGAGATGAAGTCATTCCTCCACCTACCAGCTCTAGCTCAGATTGCTGATTCATGTTATGAAGGAATTCTTGCTTAAAAAGAGGTTTGTGATATATCTTTAACCAATATCCATTACCACAAATGCAACCTGTTCACCAATTGGTCTTATGCTTATAGAACCATTATTAAAAACAACAGTCACAATTTCATATTACCTTCTGGCATTTTTTCCTTGCTATGGGCTGCTGTTATAATAAATTTTCTGAAAGTATGGACTGGAGAGAAGGTCTAAATTCTGGTTAAAGATCTTATCATTTTATTGAAAAGAAAGAAAAACAACGAAGTTGCATTAATTTCTAAACTAAACATGCAACTTTTTTTATTTATATACATATTTTCCTATTCTACTTAAGAAGAAAGAAAACATTTCTATTCAAGTATAGGAATTTTTCCAATGCAACCAAGTGCGAAGTAAAATTAAAAATATACCTTTATCCATATACGAAAAAGTTATTGCAATGATTACCTGGATAAGGAGAACCAACTGACTTACTTGCTTCTGCAACAAAAGGTGTTGAAGGAGGAAATGGTGTTGTAGTCTGGTTGCCTCTTGGAACCAACTTTCGAAGTAGTCCTGGTACTCACCTTCCTTCATCATATCATATAGATCCCCTTCTTCTGATTGATTGATTTCGGAAGTACATAGAGAATTTGCTGATACCTCCTCAATTTTCAGCTGCTTTCCATCCAATGTAACACCCAAGTTGTCAATTTCCTCTGCAATTTGGCAAGGAATATATTTTTGTGGCTCTTGGGACTTTGGTTCATTTGTTATCTCAGGAGATGTAGATAAACTCTTAACTTCTGTCAGGATGTGTTCTACCTGATAAGAAGAATTCCCAACTGCAGCTAGGATTTGAGAAAGTTTTCCCAAATTGATGGTTACTTCTGTATCCATTTCTGTCAGTTGTTTTGTTCATGTTTCGCACAAGGATCAATGTCTGGGACTCTTACAGCACCCAAGTTTTTATTTTTATTTAATTCAGATGTGTTTTAAATGATTCTAATCAAGACTACACGCTGCTCTTGCATAAAATGAAACACTCTTGAAATTAAATTGCGGAAAGTAAACACTCTTTTCAGGAAAGGTAAATACACTTTTTGCATAAAATAAAGCAAACATGCGAAGAAAAATAACCACACTTACCAGAAGGAAACAACAAGAATTTGGGGTAACCCACTAAAGTGGATGCGGCAGGCTGTTACACCATGGGAATCCCATCGTGAATTCATCTTTGCGTCTTAATGTTTCCCCTCCACCTTGTTGTGTACTGTAAAAGGGATCCTATCTACCTGAACTTCTCAATCAAATTCAAAAAAAATGAGCAAAATACCAGCTTACCTGGAAGCAACTCCCCGGCAATGGCACCAAAATGTTGGGTAAAATTATCACTAGTTAATTTACCTTCAATTCATTGTCAACCAGGGTACGTATACTTTGAGCTGCTACAATATATGTGCGGGCAAGGCAGTTTTAATGCTCGTGCTGACAGAAATGCTAATCTACTTCAAACAAAGCAATGAAATAGATGCAACTATTGCTATCCTGGATGATCTATACTAAGAACTCCTAAATCTGTTATAAAGAAACAGAAATCAATTTGCCTACAGCAACCTATAGCAAAAGGTAACTACAGTAATCTTTGAAACAACCCTAATCTCTCAAAGAAATCCTGACTACAGCAATCTCTTAAAGTAATTACCAGTCTCTACAGCAATCTTAATGTTACAGTAACTAAAGTTTACTTTCAAAACAATCAACCTGTCAAATGCACATGCTCAATTGATCTCAATATATCTGAATTCCAATTAGTAACTCTGCCAAGTATAATACTTCAATCCACACAAACACTCCTGGAATCACTGCTGAGATAAAACCTGTTAACTTGTTCACGAGCAGTCCATCAAAGACAGGTTGGTTTACTGCTGCTGTCTAGATATACCATGCTTGTGTTTTGTGTCTATAAATGCACATAACAGAATGTTGGAATTTTCAGAAAATGCTCACCATCGAATAATAGAACTGTTCAGGAAGGATTCAGAAAATATATATTATGAAGCTTAATGTTCAACCCTAGGAAACAGCGTTGTAAACTATAACTCTTTCCCTTCGTTCAATGCCAAATTCCAACTCCTATCTAGTCATTTATAAACCCTAGATGTTTGGTAAATCAACAGATTCAAACCTTTTGCTATTGCAATTCTTTTTAATCCACACTCTACAATGCAAGAATACCCTATAGTTCTGCAAGCTCAATAATCGAAAGCATGGCTGTATTCACCAGTTACTCTAGTGCTACAGCAAAGAAAAGGAAATACAAAATACAATCTATTCTTTATGAAATTGATTCTACAGCACTAAAATCAAGTTCACTACCAATTTGCCAATATCACTATTCATACTGGAAATCAAAAGGAAAATTGAAATACACACTATTTCTCCATCTATACTACAGTTTTGCAAATTCGATAACAAGAGGGATTATAAATCAATCCTGTAACCATTCGATGATCACTTCAATACTAGTGGTAAAGGAAAGGTAAAACTTCAATCTACTAGCAATCTCACTAAATCGATTCTATAATGGATCCAATCAAAACTATGACACATTTCATCACTACCTTAACCATTAATAAATAACTTATATTAAAAACCAAGGAAGATCTTAACTACAGATCACTCTTCAGTCTATTCTTTGTGCTAAATCAAAATGCAAATGCAATTAATTAATAACCTGCAGGCATCCATTCTATTTCCACTCACAGATAAGCAAAACCATCACTATTCCATAAAACACTGCCAAAAGAAGAAACCATTACATCTATTACTGTAAAATGCACAATGCTAGAATACCAGGGATAGGTGTTGAAGGGGGCCCTGCCCTCAACGCCTTCCAGTCTTAAAATCAAAACCTTAAAGGAGATAAACGCTGATTTTATTGATGAAATAAAGTGTTACAGTCTTCTCCTCCTCGAGTATCCATCCTAAGGATTATTTATAGATGGATAGATGAACAAGATCCATCCCAGAATGCAGAGATTTGAGCAACTACCCAGAAAACGGCCAACACAAAATCTGGCAAAACCACGTCTGTTCCAGAAGCGATTTCTCCACATCCATTCAGAAATTCTGAAAACTGCCTGCGGTTAGGGGTAAATGGGGCCATTTGTGAAGTGGGTTTCGAACCGTTTTGAAAAATTCCCAACCGTTTGTTCCGAAATTGAGCCCGAAATTAGGGTCCTGATCAAGGACGGAAATGACATTGCCAGATTGTTTGAGATCCATACACTGCTAAAAATGGAGGGTAACAGCTCTTTGAACGAAGGAAATCCATGAAACAGCACCGGAATAAACTTCATAGGCATCTGGAAGGCGATGAAAGCTCAAGAGACACCCCAAATGTGGATCGAATCCCCCGAATCACTGGTGCAGCTAACGTGAACCTGCCCTAGAGCACCAAAAACCCTGCACAAAGAAATAACGAGCCATCAGGTTACCGGATATATATATGTGGAGATTTAAAAACCCAATTTATGCATAAAACAATGTAAAATAACCAAAAAATCACTTACCAAGCCTTTGTCCACGTTGGTCTCTACGAAAGCATAACCATACACAAATAAACATTAATAAAAATAATTTATCATGTGGTCATATAGGTTTTATGTTGGAAAATAATGTATTGGACAGCCAATAATAGGAGACCAACACTATAGTTTAAACATTATGGAGAAATTTCCATATCATCATTAACAACTTCTACAAGTTCAACTAGAACTTATCTTCTATTGTATTTCCATTTATCTTGTAATCCTTACATCATTGTCCTATGTTTGGTACTATTTTGTTAACTATCCCTTACCTTGATATACTCATTTCCTTCATTCACATCTTTATGTTGACCCACTAATCCTGTCAACTCTATTACCTTTAGTATCTAAGTTACACTTATTAGTTCTTCTTATTTATAATCCATTAATTACACAAGATGATGACTCTTACTTATTTGTGCACACTAACATTACAGTCCTTACTCATCATTACTTATACTATATTAAACAATACTCTCATCACAACATGCAGATGAGCTCATCATTTATTACCACACCTTACCAAATACTATGGTTGTTTCTCATGTTGTTTAACCCCTTTTTACTTATCTTAATGGTCTTTTGTCATTGATGTGCCTATAATTGATATGTTGCAATTGTGTTGTTGTTCTTAAACATACATAAATTTAGTTGGACCTCAAGACATTACCATGATTCTATCATTTAAATTACACATTTTTGGTTACAACTTATATTTGATACAAGGTCACTCCCTTCCACGATAACATCACTCCACCATGTAATGTTAAATTTTAAGAATTTACTTCAATCTGATCTAGGATCTTAACTGAGAGAACAACATGTACAGCATATCTACAGCATATCAATCATGGAGACAATAATGCAAGCACACAAGAGACACAAAGATTTACTTGGCGAAAACCATAAAGGTGAAAAACCCCAATAACTTCCTCAGAGATAGATAGAGTAATGATACAACCCAAACATGAGAGATAGACATAACCTAGCAGCAGATCCTCCTCCTCCATAAGTGTGCCACTCCTCCTTGAGTGCATGAGTGAGAAGTGAGTGAACAAATAGAGTGCCTCTTGCACTCTATTTATACTTGACTTGACTTGCCTTTTACATAAATCATGTATGCTCGAACTTAACCACATAACATAATGCTGACTGGGCCGACCCCCAATAGGGTGGTCTAATAACCCTTCGAACCACATGGCCGACCCCCAATAGGGTGGTCTAATAACCCTTTGACCCACATGACTTATACAGGGCCGACCCCAACAAGGTGGTCTAATAACCCATCAAGTATAAGTTACGACATTTACAATATAAATGACGACACTTCCATATAGAGGAATAATACCATCTCTATAGGAGTACATACAACATACATATATGAAACACATTCCAAAGTTACATATACATCAACACTCCCTCTTAACTAGGAAGGTATTTCTCAGCACAGGTCTTCTAGCATAAGTCTTCTTCTCTGGATCATCGTCACTGGATAATCGTCATCGAGACATCATCATCGTCACTACTGCTGCTATCTCAATCAATCTATGAATCTACTCGTCATAGGAAGTTCTACAGAGACAGTCCTTTTTCATACTAGATGTAGGGCCACCACCTGCAGGTCTTCATCATCACTGGCCATACTATGGAAACCTCAGCACTTATTACGTGCATCACAAGACCTTAAAAGAGTCTCTTGACTAGCAAGAACTCTAAAGAGCATCTAAGGATTTTTTCATCCTGTCCAGATCTCCAGGACTTATTACATGTGACCCCACCACAAAACCTCGCAAGAGCATCCCAGGCTGTTACGAGCACGCAGCTCTACCTATAGGATCTACCAGGGCACGAATTACATGTGGTCATGGCAAAACCTCGCAAGAGCATCCCAGGACTGATTACGGGCACACAGCCCAACCTATCGGATATCCCAGGGAACCGAATTACATGCCGTAGGACAAAACCTCGAAAGAGCATCTGCCAGATATCCTAGGGAACCGAATTACATGCCATAGGAAAAACCTCGAAAGACTATCTGCAGATCTCCCAAGGCACCGAATTACATGTCCTCCCAGAGCAAAACCTTGAAAGAGCATTTGCCAGATATCCTAGGGAACCGAATTACATGCCATAGGAAAAACCTCGAAAGACTATCTGCAAATCTCCCAGGGCACCGAATTACATGCTCATTTGCACAACCTAATACTCACCATACATCATCCTGATGTACTCATGATCATCCTGATCATCATCACTGCAACATCTTGATGCATGTCATCTGGAGCAACATCCTGAAGCTCGTTATCCATGATCATCCTGATCATCATCACTGCAACATCCTGCTGCATGTCATCTGGAGCAACATCCTGAAGCTCATCATCCATGATCATCTTGATCATATAATGCATCTACCTGATGCATACCAAGTATCTACCTGATACATATCATCATACATGATCCACCTGATCATACAATGTATCCACCTGATACAAATACAAATACATGATACATATCACCATACATGATCCACCTGATCATACAATGTATCCACCTGATACATATACAAATACATGTTCCAAGCATCCAACATGATGCATATACAAAAATACATACACATGATCCAACCGATCATATCCAGCATCCAACATGATGCGTACATACATATAAATAATCCAACTGATCATATCCAGCATCCAACATGATGCATACATACATACATAAAAATGATCCAACTGATCATATCCAGCAGAAACCAGAACATCATCCTGATGCTCATCATTCAGCGCTTACATCCACAGCCATGTGAAGGATCCTTCTTCCAACATGCTTGGAATGGCTTCAGCAGATGTGTCCATCACTTCTTCCTCGAAGTGTCCTCGATCTGAAGAACGCCAAGGCTCTCTCTGAAATACTTGAACTTCACCCTAGCTAGTGGCTTCGTCAGCAGATCTGCAATCTGCTCGTCCGTCGCAACATACAGGAGCTTCACAGCTCCTCTCTGCACCATATCCCTGATATAGTGATATTTGATCTCTATGTGTTTCAACCTGTCATGAAACACTGGATTCTCGAATAGTTTCACACAACTCTAGTTATCACAGAAGATACCAGTAGCATCGAACGGGAGATCAAATAACTCAAACAGTATCTTCCATAGCCATACTGCCTCACAACTAGCTGAACAGGCTGCAACATACTCTACCTCAGCTGTACTCAGTGCTACGCAGGACTGCTTCCTGTGAAACCAAGAGATCACACCTGATCCCATACTGAAGCACCCAGATCTGCTCTTCCTATCTGCAGCACTACCAGCCCAATCTGAATCAACATAACCCTGGAGGTTAAAATTTTGATTCGCCTCATACTTGAGCCCATAATCCACTGTACCCTTCAGGTACCTCAGAACATGCTTTACAGCAACCAGGTGAACACTCCTCGGATCTGTCAGGAACTGACACAATGTGTTCACAGCAAAGAAAATGTCTGGTCTCATGTTCGTCAGGTACATCAAGGACCCAATCATTTGACGATACATAGAGACATCAACCGGGTCAGATGAAGCATCACATAGAAGCTTCAGATTCGATGCCATAGGTGTGGCCATATCCTTGCAGTCCATCATCCTGAACCTCTTCAGGATCTCTACTTCATACTTCCCTTATCTAAGGAGGATTCCATCTGCACTCTGCCACACCTCCATGCCAAAAACAAATAGTGCATCATCCCCAATTTCTTCATCTCGAACTCGACAGCAAGCTTCTGCTGCGTGTCGGTAATCAATCTATCTTCACCTGTAACAAATAGGTTATCCCCATACAAAATTAGTATCACTGGATTTCCTTCCTCAACCTTGTAGTAAAGGTTGGAATCCACTTTACTCTTGGTAAAGCCCAAACTGGATAGAAAGTTGTCTATCCTACCAAGTTCTGCACACATATATGACTACACCATTCAACAAGGCTTTCTTGAAATCCATCTGGTGTATCTTTTATTTCATCACTTTTATTTTTCTCTATGCTGTCATCAGCAGCATGCTTGATCTGATAGTTCCATTTGGAAGTCACAACAGAATTTCCTTCATCTCTTGGGACCGCATCCCAAACATCATTCTTCATGATCGACGGATCATGGCATTCTTCCCGTATCCTGGGAACTTCAATATCTTCAGTAGATAATTTTGTTGCTGAACAAATGTTGTAGTTCTTCATTTGTAGGTGATGGCATACGATCTTTCCTACACAACAAGTTAAATTGCATGATTAGAAAACATCTCATAGTTTTCAGAACAAATTCTTACACATAAAGAAATATGTCATACAGTCATGCAATTATCTTAGCCAGTGCTTCAATACAACATTTATCCATATCCCGTAACTTTCTAGATGCCTTCCAATCTCTACCAGAACATTGTTAAGAGTGTGCACAACTCCCAACATGTCAGCAAAGAGGTTTCATTCTAGATAAGTAGCAATGGAATGTTGTACATGCCATAGGCCACTTACCGATGCATATTAGTAGTATATTGTTCATCAATGCAATTATTCTAATATGCATAATACACAACCTAATTCTAGGAACATCAGTATATACATTATTGAAAAGTACTATTTAAGAAATGACAATTCAAATACTTATCTTTGTTTGTTCGTTGGGTGGACTCCCTCTGAGTCTTCGCTTCCTTGCAGGAGCTACTGGATTCCTAATCTGAAGTGGCTTCTTCTACACCTTTCTGTTGTGGAATGTAGAGAGATGGTCAACTCCCTCTGAATATCTGCATCCTTGCAGAAACCACTGGAGTGTACTCCCTCTTGATCTTTGCTTCCTGGATTACTTGTCCTTGAACTTATATTCATTCTCGATCCCTATGCATGCTTGTTAGTATCATCATTGTGTTATCCTCTAGGTCTCATACGTAATCAAACATTCATTAGTATAATCTTAATATTATCAAAACACAATAATTTCAAGCATGTATAGTCAGGATCATTTCAAACACAGATAATAAACATTGGTATTCAAGGTTTCAGGGAAGTCTTCTTTTACTCATGCATATTCTTATTTGATCATAGGACTCTTTTGGTTAGTTAAATCATCAATCAAGATAAGAGATATAATATGTATAAAACCCGTGATTACTCAAACCTATACCTTCATGATTCTTCTGGTTAGTCATATCATCAATTATGGTAAGAAACATAAGATGCATACAACCATGACTATTCAAACCTATGACTTCATGAATAATCATTATCAACAACACAACAGTATAAGATCCTAACACAAGGTAGGATTCTATCTTGATATAGGAAAAACATACCTGGATTAGCATGCTGGCTAGTTATGTCTAACATACTCGCATGATGTCTTCTTGTTCTTCTTCAATGACTTGTGCTAGTAACCTGTATATCTCATAGGTTAACCATTATAAAACCGAGTTATACATACCTCGTAAATGGATCTTCTATGAGATCCATGACAATGGATGAATCTTTGTCCTCATGTCATCATGATCATATGTTCTTGAACCAGAACATGATTTTTCTTTCTTGGTGTACCTTTCATGTTAGTAGACAACATAAACCTCATACAACACCATAATTCATTAGTACAATCATAAGTGTCAACACCCTAATCAATGAATATTTTCTATCGTGCATTCATAATTTTATTAAGGTGATACGACAAGTCTAAAATCAAGATTGTACTAACCATAATAACATGAAGACAAACATACCATAAACTTAATCATGAACAAATCTCAAAACATACCTCAATGAGTCATACCTGTCAAGATTGCTTGTAATCTTTTTATAGAAGGCCTTAGCCTCATCTCCCTCTGAAACAGGAACTTCTTCACTTATGCAGGTGACCAATCCATCATCTTCTAGGATTAACCCAATCCACTTGATTTGCAGGAACTGGACCTGGAGCTCGATATGGGTTTGTCAGAGAAACCCCAAAAATTCAAACTTTGAATTTCAAACTTCTGAAAGGAAAGAAATATGTTCCTTGATGAGCTGATCAAACTGGTATATTCAGAATTTGAAAACTGCAAAGTTTCACTCCTCAATTTTGCCTTTGAAACTTTCAGATTCGCTGGACGTGACCACGAACTAGGGTTTGATGAAGCCCACTCTTCTGCCCAATCAAAAGGTTTGATCCAAAGCACCAAGCTTCTATTTTTATGAGGAGCTTCTAGCCGTGATCACACATCTCAAAAATTCTCATTTTTTGCAGAAGCCCTCATTTTCCACTTTTCTGATCAAAGTACCGAACTAGGGTCTGATCAAGCCCGTCCTTCTGCCCAACCAAAAATTCTGATCTTGGTCTCTAAATTTTTATTTTGATGAGTAGCATTCAAAAGTGGTATCTGATTACAAAAATTCCAACTTTCTCCAAAGCCCTAAATTCCGGAAGCCATGAATGAAGGTACAAAAAAAATAATTTTGTTTTGACAGAAATATGTACTTGATTTTTTCTGGTGTAACTCCGAACTTTTCAATCCACAGGGTCTGAAAATGTTTCCTGAGATAGCCTGACCTGTTATCTTTCTATCCTGATAGGTCTTACCTCAATTGGATTCTCTGAGAGAGAGTTATGCCAAGTGTCGCAACGTGACCTGTTTTGGGATAATACAGGAGAGCGAACGTGTACGGCGTGCCACGTGTCACTGTTTGAACTTCGGCCTCTAAACTTTTTTCCTGACATAGCTCACCCTATTAGCTTTCCATACTGATAGGTCTGACCTCAATTGGACTCTCTGAGAGATCATTATGCCAACTGTCGCAACGTGACCTGTTTATGGGATAATACAGGAGAGATAACTTGTACGGTGTTCCACGTGTCAATGGTTCAACTTCGGCCTCTAAAAATGTTTCCTGAGATAGTACAGTCTGTGTACTACATGTCGTTTGTTATGAAATTTCATTTGGATCTTCCTAGCCCAAGTTATGACCTTTTTCCCAAGGTCACCTGATTTTGACTCAGATCTGGAAGAGGCAGAAACCCTATATTGTACAGATCATAAATCACAAAGTACAACGAATTAGAGGTTTTCCTTTGGAAAAAAGGTACACGGGGATTTAATATTTGACCTGTAAAGATTTCAGATCCGAAAACTTCGCCAAAATGGATTTATATCAAAAGTGCTACGATGACTGGTTTTTGCTATATCAAGCCCTAGCATCGTAAGTGCAATAGGTGTCATACATGCCATATCATGCCTTCTTTCAGGCTAGCTCTGATACCATGTTAAATTTTCAGAATTTACTTGAATCTGATCTAGGATCTTAACTGAGAGAACAACATGTACAGCATATCAATCATGAAGACAATAATGCAATCACAGAAGAGACACAAAGATTTACTTGGGGAAAACCATAAAGGTCAAAAACCCCAATAACTTCCTCAGAGATAGATAGAGCAATGATACAACCCAAACATGAGATATAGACATAACCTAGCAGCAGATTCTCCTCCTCCATAAGTGCGCCACTCCTCCTTGAGTGCATGAGTGAGAAGTGAGTGAAGAAATAGAGTGCCTCCCACACTCTATTTATACTTGACTTGACTTGCCTTTTACATAAATCATGTAGGCTCGAACTTAACCACATAACATAATGCTAACTGGGCGGACCCCCAATAGGGTGGTCTAATAACCCTTCGACCCACATGGCCAACCCCCAATAGGGTGGTCTAATAACACTTTGACCCACATGGCTTATATAGGGCCAACCCCAACAAGGTGGTCTAATAACCCATCAAGTATAAGTTACGACATTTACAATATAAATGACGACACTTCTGTATAGAGGAATAATACCATCTCTATAGGAGTACATACATAATACATATATGAAATACATTCCGAAGTTACATATACATCAACATGTATTTCTAGCATGTCCACATAGGTTACTCATAAAGTTTTACGATTCGACAACCCCATGCATTGGTAAAAGCATGTGCACACATTTATTCTACTATGCTTTAATCCTTATTATTATCGTTGCATATTATATTTGCCTCATTATTTTATTATTAACTTACTAATACATCATGTGTCTTTGCACTATCACTGGCAGGGACTAAGTTATATTCCCTAAATGCATTTGTGTTACCTTATACTATTGCTACTTCATACAATCGTTGGTTTGATATCCATACTCTTCATACATTTTAGACATAATGATAATGCCACTTATATTTTGTTATTCCTAGTCTTTATATGTACATCATTCGCCAACTACTGATCCTTATTTGATTATCTCATTGTTTATGTTATTATCAAATCCTATCCCACCCACGCTTTTGAGTACTTTTCTTGCATAACTCTATCCTTTGATGTGGTGTTAGTTCCGTTCTCTACCTTCATTACAACTATCATATCTCCTATTATTTCTATAATGTCACCCAACAACTACCACATATCTATTAGTAACTTCAACAATGACCACACTTTCTATATTATTTTGTTTAGCTTGCATGCCTACCATATCATTTTGTCGTAACGAAATTTATAATTCACTTATCCATTCACCTCCTTCCACACTAATTCTAATATGATCAATACAACATGCTCACAACACTAGCTATGGCAGGGTAGATTCCATACCCTACTAGGTCAAGGCTCGTACCTATCTACACATTTAAGTACAAGGGAAACTCATGTGTTGAAGCTACTCTCTTGACCTTAACCCTATCCAAAATTTCATAATCTTGGTGGTGACTTGCCTGTTAATAGAATGCCATTATCTACCGTATATACCCTTATTAACATATTGTATCTATTTCATTAATCACACTTTCACAATTAATAAAACTTCCATTAATTATATTCATTTATTCTCTTATACTATTATACTATTGTTTATCACCATTTCCACCTCTACTTTCTATCTTAACATGTACATCTCCCTACCATTGACACACTCCTTAGCATAGTCCTCCATAACACTACACTTATTAATTTTACTATTATTAAATCAATAATAATTAAACTACCTTGCAATGTTTACTTATTACCCACTATCATCTATTTATTTATTCTCTCTCTTTTTGTTTCTTTCTCTCTCTATATAATTATAATTTTTACTTAGCATACATTTTACCTTTTACTTGTGTTATCATATAATCTAGATCATTATTACTGAGTCTCATTATAATAACCTCAAATTTATAAACACTTATTCATTTATCATTAATTTTTTTTTTCTTTCATCGATTATTTATACTTTATATTATTAATATTACTCATATATATATATATATATATTCCTTACCTTTTACGTGCTTAACCACATTTAATTACACTCACTTGTTGCTATGCTCTTTTATCGATCATACTATATTTTTAGGAATTAATATCAATAAAGATAACCTACAATACTATGATATGTCCTTACATAACTATATTTAAAATTTTGTTTCCAAATGTATATACAATATTAAAATTAAAAATTATATATCTATATATTTATATATATATATATATATATATATATATATATATATATATATATATATATAAACCCCTATCTTATGCTTACTACAGGATTGACATAAATATATAACAAATGCATTACTTGTGCTCATATACAACATAATAATTATATACTATTTCCCTTTTTGTGTGTTTATTCCATTCAAACTACACCATATCAACAGGTTGTATCTTTCTATTATCTCCTAATGTTATTTCACAATTATACCTAACATTTCAAGCTGCATACATGAACCTTATCTTTTTTATCCTTCATTATTCAAAATTATAATCATTTTTATTTTCTTTTCATTATTTGTTATTTTGTATTATTATTTAACTCTTATATATATATAATACTCAATCCTTACTTTTCAACATCTATACTGTTATTATTTTAATGACCTATATCATACTTGGCCAAATAATTACTTTCCATATATATGGAATAAAATGGAAATGATTTAAAAGTGATGAGTAGATAGTCCACTTGTTCGGGTATCCACATCATCTTTTTCAGGATCTTGCATGCAATTAGGTTTTGCATGCACTTTGCATGCATCCCAGTCACCAGGTTGATGCCTCCAACACCTTAGCCACCTCTTTCTAGCACCTGGGAGCCACTTACTTCAGATTTTTAGCCCTCCTAGTCTGGAAGGTGCCCACTTCTCACCTACTGCCAGAGAAGGGCGCACTTCTTCACCTACCACTGCAGTTCCACTTCAGTTACATTCAGTTAGCTCCGATTCTCCCTGATTTGAGGCTAGTTTCACTCCTGACTGACTGTTTCACTTCCGTTGGACCTCTAGATTGACTAGATGACTTGTTCTGACTTCAGTTAGCCTCCCATGCACCCCCCACTGAGCCTCCTTCCCTTAATCAGTGATACACACTTCAGTTACACTTGTTACACTCAGTTAGACTCAGATTGACACTTGGATGACTGGTTCTTGTGCATTGATGAGCACCACCGATTGATGATGAGGACTCCTAGTTGGAGTCAAGCTACTCCATTCAGTGATTCGAATGGCCTACTTAGTCAATTCGAATTGCTCACTCACATTGTCATATTGTATTCTATTGTAATTCATTCACCCTTTCTGGGATATTCAGCACTGCTGCATGTTTTGCACAGTTTTACACCATATTTTCTATGTTCATCTGTTGTGATTGATTTACTTGTTCATTAGATATGCTGTGACTAATTTTACATGGTATCAGAGCCATGGCAGGGACAAGATTTCTTTTCTACAGGTGTTCTACATGAAGAGAGAGCAATCTTTGCTCACCAATATATTTCAGCAGCGGCATGCAAAATCTCATGTGCATTCGCTCATGTGCATGCAAGGCTGAAAACATAGTGTTTGTTTGTGTGTGATTTGCAGGTTTCTTACTTCCTCCATGTGCATTCGCTAATGCAAAGATGGAGATTTCTTCTTCACAAAATATTCTTACTCCATTCAACTATGATGAATGGAAACCAAAGATGATTGCATTCTTGAAGAGACAATGTCTTTTTGATATGTGCATTGGTAATACAAGAGATTTTGATTCCGATGAAGAGGAGAATGATTGGCTCAATGATTGTGATAGAGCTTTTGGAGCAATATGTCTTGCTATGTCTCCTTGTATGCGCTACCTCAGTAAGACTGCTGAAAATCCAAGTGATCTATGGGTCCAACTTGACAGAGAATTTGGAAAGCAGGAAGAAGAGGATCATGCTAGCCTTTTGGAGAACAAGCCCAGTGAGATCTCCTTATGTGTTCTTTCCGATAATGTGTTGGCCTCAACAATTGTTCAAGATGAAGAAGAAACTGTAGATTCAATACTCATTCTCTCAAAGTCTTCTATTTCGAATTCTGAGCAAGATAAACAAGCTCATACTCTAGATTCCGAAGAGGTTCTTGAATCCTCTCTTTCACATGAGTTTGCCAGCATGCAGAATAATGATCTACTTGATGTTTTGGAGGTAAAATCTGATTTTGGAGGTGAAGCATTCGTCCTCCTTGATTGCATGCCTCCTATAGACTTATGTTCTATCATTTGCAAAGTTTCTCAGATTTTTAATGAAGATGAAGAGAACTACCATTCGCTTGAGTTCAATTCTCATGCACTTTTTGCTGAATTTGGTTTTGATCTCACCCTTGTTGGTTCAAAGGAGATCTCAAGAAACCATTCATCTATTTTTGGAGCTGATTTAACTTTTATTGATAAGAAGTTCAAGTTTCAAGATCTATTTTATCCGATTGGAGCTATTCCTACCTCACTTGGTTCGAATCACAGGTTCCAAGATCATCCTTATATTTTCAGATTTGTTCTCACCATTTTCGGTATGAAGAGCAAGTTCTTAAAGTCTCCACATTCGCTTGCATCCATTGATGGAGAATTCAAGCACATGTTTTTGGAGCATAATCCATTTACTCCCAAGAGTAAGATACCTCCAGACATATCTATTTTAGCTTGGAGCAGTTAAATCTTTTGGTGTGTTACAGTTCATTTTGAGGGGGGGTATTTTTCCCATGAGGTTTTCCCCATTTCCTCGGTTTATTTACTGTTATTAGTTTGGATTATTATTGTATTGGGGTGACCTTTGGTCTTAGTTACCAGGGCCCCACATTATTTTTTGCACATCATGGGGGTGTTCGGATATCCACATCATCTTTTTCAGGATCTTGCATGCAATTAGGTTTTGCATGCACTTTGCATGCATCCCAGTCACCAGGTTGATGCCTCCAACACCTTAGCCACCTCTTTCTAGCACCTGGGAGCCACTTACTTCAGATTTTTAGCCCTCCTAGTCTGGAAGGCGCCCACTTCTCACCTACTGCCAGAGAAGGGCGCACTTCTTCACCTACCACTGCAGCTCCACTTCAGTTACATTCAGTTAGCTCCGATTCTCCCTGATTTGAGGCTAGTTTCACTCCCGACTGACTGTTTCACTTCCGTTGGACCTCTAGATTGACTAGATGACTTGTTCTGACTTCAGTTAGCCTCCCATGCGCCCCCCACTGAGCCTCCTTCCCTTAATCAGTGCTACACACTCCAGTTACACTTGTTACACTCAGTTAGACTCAGATTGACACCTGGATGACTGGTTCTTGTGCATTTATGAGCACCACCAATTGATGATGAGGACTCCTAGTTGGAGTCAAGCTACTCCATTCAGTGATTCGAATGGCCTACTTAGTCAATTCGAATTGCTCACTCACATTCTCAGATTGTATTCTATTGTAATTCATTCACCCTTTCTGGGATATTTAGCACTGCTGCATGTTTTGCACAGTTTTACACCATATTTTTTATGTTCATTTGTTGTGATTGATTTACTTGTTCATTAGATATCCTGTGACTAATTTTACACCACTCCTTATTTAAAATAACTATTAAATTACAATGGGTGACTTTCTTAGCCCTTAATATTTTCCATGATGTTTGCATTCCGTAATAAACTCTTATTCATTAATAATAATAAGAGTTAAAAAAAAAAACATTTCTCATTCACTTCTCATTGGTTTTGGTTGGTATAGAAATACGGGCGATCCAAGTCCAACAACTAGATTATGAACTCCTGCCAAGTTTTCATACTCAATCTTGATGGATATCTCTAATATTACACTTTTAAATGTTAATCAAAAATCATAGGTGGGTAGTGTTACCTGAACCTAGTGAGATTTAACTCGCTGGTATGAGTGAAGAAGGTCTGGTCAGTAGGCTGAAATTGAAACATGTGCTAGAGGATTTTGTCAAATAGGCGCCCCCATTATTGCAACTGACTAATGGTGATTTTTTTTTTCCGCTTGTCTAGAGGTGGAGACAATATCACAATTAATCAGCTAACCTACCGGATACGAGGTCACACCCACTTCGTTTTCAACAATAATGGTCTTTACAGTCAAAGCCATGTAGGTTTATATTGTAACTTATTTTATTTTTCTTTTTACCGAATAAACTTATGATGATTTTTTTTTTACTTAAATAAATGTATTTTTAATACATGTTTGAATTGTCGTAAATTGTCGCTGTCCACATGCAAGGGCATGTGGCCATATTTTTGGCATGTATGATGACGCGTAAATCAATATGATGGAAGGATTCTCCCATTATTACACCTCGTAATCAATTTTTATTGTTAGGGCATTTAATACTTGACTACATTTGCATGTTACCGCCGTTCCACCTGGAATCCATGATGTGAACAAAAGTAAAATGAGTCATGCATCTTTCCACCTCGTGGGATGTTCTGCTATAGAATGGACTCCATATTTATTACTCTTACGAAGTATTAAGTAGTCATCGCAATTTGCAATGTAATGGTCAATGCCACTCGACTAGTTTAGGTTTTTTTTTGGCTCACGCATTTAAAAAAAATTAATTATATAGTTCATATATTTATCAACATAAGGAATTTTTATTTTATTTATTTATTTATCTAACACGTTATTCACCTATAATCGAAATTGGGTGGAGCCGATGGCCTTGCATGAGGGCCATGCGCCCTTCCTCCCTTAGCCCACGAAACCATGAGATAATATTAAAATAATAACGTCATAAAAGGGAACAAAAACATGTGCAGAAACCTTTCAATCAGTTCATTTTTTTTTTCTTTCCATAGGTTAGGTCTGCAAGTGAGCGCTGCAACTCGTCCCACTATGATATTCAGCTAGTCTTAGCTCCACCACTCCGTAGCAAGAAGAAGGTCTATTCCTTCTCTTCAGTAATTTTTTTTTGGTTAGGTTTTTATTTTTATTTATTTACTTTTTTTCATTATTTTCTTTATTACAACTCTATGTTTTGTAGGTTTGTCAGTTATTTTCTTGTCAAGCGAACGTCCCTTTGGTGTACAAGGATTGAAGACAAAAGGAGGGCACTGTAAAAGATGCAAGTATGGAAACATTGGTATCTTTGCACGTAGCAGAAGGGGTTGGCGCATCTTTTGGATGTGTGGTCCAGGTGGCCTCCCAACAGCGTCCCCCTCTCTGATTCTAGAGTGGCGGATTTGCAAGCAATTGGTGGCATCTGGAATTGGACAAGACAGTATAGGCGGTGAATTTGTGACATTAATTGCAACTTATGGTTTTTATTAATAGAACTGCTTCTGTATCTCTAGTATCTACTCTAAGTATTCTAGGTAGAATTGCACAATTTTTTTGTTATTTTCAAATTGCATAATCCAAAATAATGAGATATATATATATATATCAGAAACCTGAGACGCGTTGAAGGTAGTGACGCTCTCCAAAATATTTGACTTGTATAGGGCATTACTTGTGAACTTTGAGCTAGGTCGATGGCTTGAAAAGCATTTGGGTGGATTTTTTTTTTTTTTTAACAATTAGTGCGCTACCCTTGTAAATGCGAGCTCCATTAATCGCTTTAGCACCATGGATTGATACCAAGTAGCTATAGCATAGTCCCAACCTTCTATAACTAGGATGTCAGGTCATTTTCTTACATATTTTCATTCCCTTGAATCAGTTTTACGCCTTCTAGGTTTCCAAACTCTGCAAAAATTGTTGTTGTTGTTGTTGTTTTTGAAATCTCAGAGAATAAATAGATCAGAAGGATTTAGGGTTTAAAGGTAAAACTTCAAAGTTATGGTTCAACAAAGTAAAGAAAGGGGTTCCATATCAATCCCCAATGCATAAAGGTCATGCTTAAGGTGGTCCACAAGCTCCTCTCTACCTTGGACGAAGCTGTCCTTATAAACATAGATGCCTGCAAGAAATTCTCTGAAATCACCAGCACTTCTCTTCGGTGGTTCAGGGTAGTCCAGGAAAATTTGTATATAGTTACATACCTCTTTTGTTTTATTTTAAATATTTATTTTTTTTTTTTTTTTTGCATATAACACGAGCTTCATACCTTTGTTGTTTTATTTTAAATAAAATTTATTTTGCATATAATTCGAGCTTAATCTATGGCAGCAGTACATAATTTAAATAAAATTGAATTTGAACCATTTTATAGACAAGTTTTTTTTTGTTAATTATTCCTTTCTATTTTTCTGAGTTTATCTCTTTTATTAAAGGAAGCAAGCGTTGTCTACACTAGAACAAAGAATATGTAGGTTTGAATCGAGAGGGTTGAAGTTTTTGTTGTTGTTGTTTTTTATTATTCCTCTTGTGTAGGCCTATGGTTCCAGTGCTTGAACCATGGCTTTAATACCATGTGTAGAACCTCAACCCGAGTCTCCTTTGTCTCTTAATAAAGTTAGATATTTCACTTTTTGTGAAAAATTTCGTTTTTGTTTTTGTTCTCATTTCTCGTTTTGGGTGTAAAAATGTAGCATTTACATTTATAGATTTGAACAATTATAATTCTGTTTTATCTACTTCTAACTATTTATTGTTTGTGCAAAAGTAGCGGAATATAATAACAGCATATAATCTTTTATAATTAAATTTTTACATAATTTGACAAGGTACAAATGATAAATATACCTGCTGGAAAATACATGTAGTTAGTTAGTAGATCCACTCTTGTTGTTGTCCCCGTTTGTTGTTTCCCTTTGCTTTTCCCTGCAACCAAACCTTCCCCAAAACTCTGAAAGTCAACCAGCCCAAAACAACTTTTCCACCCTGCTAACTGGTGAGGTCTCGCCGACCACCCAACTCCAAAGGTACCCCTTTGGACCCCCGAGCCCAAACCGAGTATAAGCCAACCTGCTTTCCCTTCTGAATTCTCTCCAGCAAAAAAAACCCCTTCTCCTCTTCTCTATAATTTCTATCTCTGCTCTCAAATTTTCCCCCAAATTCTCCTAAGGTGAAGATCCCCATTTTTCTACTCTTCTTCCCTTTTATCCCCTCCTTCTTGCCGAATCTATCCTCCTCATTAATAACCCTATCCCTTCATTAATGGGGTCCCAACCCATTCATGCCTACTCATTCAGGCTCCCTCGAACCAATCCATGGAAATATTATTAATTTAATCAACCATCATTTTAATAATTACCCCTCTTTATGAGGTTTATGGACACAACTTACAACAATCATTTTTAAACATTTGTTTCTTATTTAAAGTACAATTTTAATAAATAATAAATGTTATATTATTTTTATAATAAAGTTTTGGGTTGGGGTTGGTTCACCCACCAACCGTAAGAGTTTTAAACTTACACGCTTCACCAATTCAATTAATTAACAATAATTGTCAATTGATTAATTATTATTAACCTAATCATTTAATTAATGATTTCTAATATTTATAATATGCTAATTCCCTCTAATTATAAATTCAACTAATTCAATTTATCAATTATGAACAATAAACCTATCAATGTAAATCATAACATTATCAATGTGTAATTATATTAATTAAATAAAATTAACTAAGATTTACTCGACTCATTTACCTGGTTCCATTTTAATTACACCTTAGTTTGTAATTAAACTAATTAACAATCATTACTAAAGATGAGCATAGTCTCTTTAAAACTAATTAACATCATTAACACATAATTAATTTAAGGGATCAAGTTACCATTAACTTATGTAACATTACAATTACATTTTTATCATTTCAACCTTTAGTCCTCGCTAATTAAACTCGTTAACAATCAATCGAGCATTCTAATCAATTGCATTAGTCACTACCTAGGTTAACCATAGCTTTGTTTATTAATCAACAATAATTAATTATTGATCGACAATAATTAACAATATATTCATTAGTATTTCACGAAATCATAAATATGTAGGCAAGTTATGTAAACGTAGCTACTGCATACATACCTCACGTAAGTACACTACAGTAATAACTCACACACGTCAATCATAATCATGAAACTTAATATTTACTGACACATGTTTTAACATAGTTTGCAAGATGTCTCCTTTTACCTAACTGCATTTTATTAAGTTATGACAACTCATACATTATAGAGTTACGACACATAATCAATCAAGGTATTACACACATACAGTTAGATCTTGTTTTTATCACGGCTTCAAGCTACAACCATCTACCTACATCATCACTAACTTCCACATCCTATCCTGTCCTCTACTGGATTACCCTGAAATGTTAAGTCATGACCGGTTACAGCTAGAACCCGTAAGCGGAAGTGTCGACTACATCGACCAAGCTTCCCCAGCAGGCAACCACCAGTCATCATCACACACCTTGGGGAGCACGACGTAGCACATCCCTCCCATGACTCTGGGTTTCAGGGCTAAACGGTGGGTAAATACTCCACCCCCCTAATGGAACAAGGGACTATGTCCACCTGACATAAAAAAAGCGTTTCACTTGTACTCGGTCTATCATCGTATAACCAATCTAGGTGGTTGAGTTTCCTCAAACCCTACCCCACCGATGTCATAATAATAATCATGCGAAAGTAATTAATGCATCACTCGCATACCATTTATCTTTTGAAGTCCATGTCCCCGAAGCTCTCCCACCTCATAGAATCCAGCTATTACATAGCCTTTTAACCTGTAAGTTAGTCTCTGACATACAGTCTAGGATATCGTGCATAAATCATCAACATGCACACATACATTTAATCATAACATAACAACAATAAATTCATTTATTCGCCATGCACCTGGCATAACATTCATTTATTCAACATATAACTATAATGGTATCCACGTACCCATCATTCAGTAACTTGCATATATAATTAACACATGATACATATCTAACATGACTACCTATCCTAATACTATCACACACACACACATATACATTGGAAAAATAATAGAACCACATGTCCACAGCATCGTCAATCCAAAGAAGTCTTGTAATTAAGCATATACAACATATAATAATAGTTTAGGTAGAAATGTCAAAATGGGGCATTACAATATTCATGTATTTTGCATCAACTGATCTCCTTGTTCAAAAACTCATTAATTTGAAAGGCAGTTGACTAGGTAAATTGAAGGCAGGTGACGTTGTGGGGGTTGCTAGCTGGTCGGTATGACCCTAATTGATATACATGGCCATTACAAAATTATGCATATGAACACGTATGTTAATGATGGGTATAATAATGACGTTGCAAGTCAACATATCATGCAAATGATCAATTTGGTGTTTAATTCGTCGCTATATGTCGTTATATGATCATGTAAATTATGTCACAGCTCGAATTACAATTTCTTACATGCATTGTCTGCGTTAACTGACACAATTTACTTGATCACTCGTGTCTCTGAATCCATGATCTACAATGTTACAATTTACTAAATTTTAACACTCTAGATGGATTCAGAGACCCCCTATAGTAAATTGTACAAATTCATTGTCAAAATTGTAATTTTGATCCATTGTCGGAGTGAGACAGCTAAAAATGACCAAATAAATGACCAATTGTTATGTGGTCATTTTTAGCTTAGTTCTTATCCCATAACCAAATTGGTCATTTATCTTGCTCATTTTTAGTTTAGTGCTTATCCAGTGACCAGATTGGTCATTTATATTGGTCATTTCTAGTTAGCTCACTTAAAATTTCTCAATTTTGGTCATTTATCCATTGAAAAAATTGTGGTGACCAAATTTTTTGGTTGCCTAGTCATTTATATCTCATTTTGTACTAGTGGACTACTGTGAGAACTTCTAGCAATGTGTATATCCTAGAAAATGAAGAACAATGTCACATGAGTTAAATTAATGAAAGCTTGCTATTGCATAGAAGGATGGGACACTTGAACTTTGACAATCTTGTAAAAATTAGTAAGAAGGGTGGTGTAAGAAATTTACCAAGGATCATAAAACCACCAAACCATGTTTGTAGACATTGTCTTCATGGGAAGCAAAAAGGAACAAGCTTCGGGGTCGAAGAGCATACAACTTCTCAGCCATTAGAAATAATTCATACTAATATTTGTGGGCCTACAAGGACTAAAAGCTTTCAAGGTGAGTTTTACTTCATGTTATTTATTGATGATTATACTAGTATGACTTGGGTTTCATTTCTTAAAGTATAATCAGATGCTTTCATGAAGTTCAAAGCCTTCAAATCAATTATTGAAAATGAAGCAAATATCAAGATCAAATGTCTAAGATCAGATAATGGTGGTGAGTTCACCTCAAATGAATTCTATGATTTTTGTGAAAATCATGGAATCAAAGGATAGTTTTCAACTCCCAAAACACCTCAACAATATGGAGTGGCCGAGAGGAAAAAAAGGACTGCTCAAGAAGCAGCCAAAACTATGTTGAATGAAGAAAAACTTCCTGATAGCTATTGGAGAGAAGAAATATATACAACTGTCTATGTACAAAATAGAGGGAAGCTGAAAGTAAATAGTGACAAAACTCCTTATGAGCTATGGTATCGAATACCAAGTATAGTAAAATACTTTAGAGTTTTTGGAAGTAAGTGCTCCATAAAAAGAGATGATGATAACCTAGGGAAGTTTGATTCTAGAACAGATGAAGGCATATTTCATGGATATTCTTCTACCAAAAGATATTATAGATGTTATAATCTAAGGTTGCACAAGTTCATAGAAAATGAACATGTAACTATAGATGACACTAAACCTAGAAAAATACAAATCCAAGAAAATGTGGACATTGAATAAACTGATGATGAAAAAAAAAAAAAAGTTCACAAGAAGAAGGTATTCTTGAAGAGGAAGAAAAAGAAAAAGAAGAGAATGGAGACTCACCCAGATTAGACACAAAAACACCATCCAGACAAGTTCAAAAGAATCACCTTGAAAGTCAAATTATTGGTGACAAAAATTCAGGAGTTCAAACAAGGAAAAGGTTGTTTTATGGTGAAGAACAAGCATTGCTTTCGATAGTAGAACCTAAAAACTTTAAATAAGCTTGAAAACGTGAGGATTGGATCAATTCTATGAATGAAGAACTTGATCAAATAGAAAAGATCCAAACTTGTGAACTTGTCCCAAGGACTAAGGACATGAATTTCATAGTGACCAAATGGATCTTTAAAAACAAGTTCAATGAGGATGGTCATGTAATAAGGAACAAGGCAAGATTAGTATGCAAAGGATATGCACAAGTGGAAGTTGTTGATTTTGAACAAACTTATGCACCTGTGGCAAGACTGAATCCATTACAATGTTCCACGGGGGGTTCACCAGTGAGGCAATATCATATCACGTCCATTCATATTGGGGGGTTGAATACTCTTAAAAACCTCAAAAATATATTGCCCCATATTAAGGGGTCAAGGGGTTTTTTTAATTTGACATAGTAATATAAATATTGTGGGTTATTTTATTTGGGAGTGATGAGGAATAACCTCCAAATCATCGGATTGATTCATACATCCAAATCACGGGCTCAATTCATAACCACCTAAAACTTAAGGACCTTCCATTTTTATTTGATATTGCTTATGATCCTAAGGTTTGCATAAATTTGATAATAGTGTACCAATGATAATATCGATGGAAGTCTCTTTGGATTATTGGCCTTCAACAATCCTTATTTAATAGATTATTTAGGCTTGGTTTGAATTGATGTTATATTGTTTTCCATCTTTAAGTTAAGAGATATAGTTAAATGGGAATTCCAGACTTGAATTGTACTTTTTGTAGGCATCAGGTAAAAGATTTACATCTTCATTTTTTAGGTTGGGGTTTAGGTGGGCATTGAGATTCAATTAAACCTTGCTCCACCACAACCAAGAAAAGTGAGACCAATCTTTCTTGGCTCACTAGAACCAAGAAAAGTTAGATCAATGTTTCTTGACTAATTATTTTTTTCAACCGTTTGTATTCTTCTTTAATATTTTCACATTGCCACTTAGGAATATTTGTTAGATTGAGTTATATTCGACAAGTTCATAATTGTAATTTCAATTCTTATATGGAAGGCATTTGTCTTAATATTGTATTGGAATTAACATGAACATAGATGAAAATATAAATCCTTATTTACATACCCTATGTGTTATCGTTACCATGAAATGGTATCATATAAGTTTCACTATTTGTGTATCTTTTAACTATTGCATGCTTGAAACCTAACAATGGAGATTTTTCCCTATCCTTTAAAGATAAAAAAACTAGATATAACCCAAGAAAAGGTAACTAAATGTTGTTAATTCCCGTGATTGCAACAATAAATGTAGAGGAACTGGAGGCAATTCATTGGATATTGTGAATGACCCAAATCCAAGATATGCACATGATCATACGGTGTTATTGAAAAGTAAAAGGAATTTGTCTATGTTCATTTGGGTTCAGACATCAATGATGGTAGGGGTGTCCCTCCACAAAAGGGTTTCAATTTTGCATGTTTATGGAGTTTAATTTATTAATCTTATAGAAAACATGAGTTCTCTATGGCTATATTTGTATTTACATGATATAAAATTGGTAGATTGGCAGGTTGTGGTGTGAAACATTTTCAATTCTCATATTTTCTAAGAATTGCACTAACAATTGGACTATCAGTCTTTTACATTCTGTGTTATGTTGATCTCTTGACTAGGTTGTGTTTTATGCATTTTTCCTTTGCAAGTACTATTTCTTTGGGTGTTTCGCTATCCAATGCTACAAATTGATTAGTCGCCCTTGGAATCCTAGTGGGATCATTATTAGCATTATACTATTATTTTATTTAGCATCATGTTTACTTATACTAAGATGTGTTAGGGCTCCTATTTGTTACAACTTGGTAATATGATATAAAGGGGGTGTTAAAAATGGGTTGATAAAAATGGATACCTACAATATCTGGTGAAACTAGGGGTTTTCTTAATTAGAAAGGCATATTGGGAGGGGGGTTCAACAATACAATTTTATGATGCATTTTCCAATATTTAGTGAAAATAGGGGTATTCTTTAATATCATGCGAACGATCGTGCTATGTAACAAGTTCACTGAGTGAACCCCCCGTGCAATGTTCTTATCTTTTGCATGCTACAAAGACTTCAAAGTGTATCAAATGGATGTAAAATATTAATTTCTTAATGGAGAAATTGAAGAAGAAGTATATGTAGAGAATCCTGAAGGTTTTCTCTTATCAGGAAATACAGATTATGTTTGCAAACTCAAGAAGGCACTCTATGGTCTTAAACAAGCCCCAAGAGCATGGTTTTCAAGACTTGACAAGTATTTAAAATAACAAGGATATAAGAGAGGGGCTAGTGATAGTAATTTGTACATAATGTTTGAAAAAAAATATGATCATCATTGTGGTCTACGTAGATGATATCATATTTGGAAGTAATCTACAAATTTTGACTGTAAACTTTGCTTCAGAAATGAAAAAGGAATTTGAAATGTCAATTTTGGGGGAACTAACATTCTTTATAGGTTTATAAGTATCTCAATCAGAAAAAGGGATCTTGATCTCTTAAACTAGGTATATCAAAGAGATGTTGAAAAAATTCAAAATGGAAGAATCAAAACTGTTAGTACTCCTATGGTTACTGGTTGAAAATTAAGAAAAAATAATGAATCCTTAGAAGTAGACCATACCATGCACACGTCAATGATTGGTAGCTTATTATATGTAACAGCTACAAGACCAGATGTAATGCAAGATGTAGGTTTGGCTGCTAGATTTCAGTCATCCCCAAAAGAAACACATGTGTCTACAGTAAAAATAATTCTCATATATCTAAAAGGTACTTTGGATAATGGACTATGGTATCCAAAGAACAATGACTTCTCTCTAAAAGAATTCACAGATGCAGATTGGGAAAGAAGTATTGCTGACAGAAGAAGCACTAGTGGAGCAACATTTTACTTAGGAAATTGCTTGGTATCATGGCTAAGAAAAAAACAATCTTCCATTTCACTATCTACAACAGGAGCTGAGTATATTGCTGCTGCATCATTTTGTACACAAGTCATCTCGATGAAACAAACATTGGAAGACCGACTTGTAAAATATGAAGATCCCATAGTTATATATTGTGACAATACAAGTGTCATTAACATATCCAAAAATCTTTTCATGCACTCCAAGAAAAAACATATTCGAATCAAATATCACTTCTTAAGAGAACAAGTGTCACAAAAGACTATCAAACTGGAGTATGTTGACACAAAGGATCAAATAGCTTATATTTTTACTAAACCCCTTCGTAGAGAGTTATTTGCATATCTTAGGAAAAAACTGGGAGTTATCTCTCTTCATTAAAATAAAATGAAGATTGTAACCTTGTCAAAAAAGGGGACATAGTTGACACAGGGAGAAATAATGACATGGGGAGAACTAAGAATCTGTCATTAATGTCAAAAGGGGGAGAGAAAAAAAAAAAGTTTTTTTTTTCATCAATGACAAAGGGGGAGAATGTTGAGTATAATTGTCATTAATGACAAAAGTATTCATTAATGAAAAAATATATGATGACATGGCATGTATGATGATGTGGCATGGTTAATGAGGATGAAAATACACCTAATGGTGCTCTAGTACCTTCATGATGTCATTATTACAATTTGAACTAATCATATAGAGATTTGTCAATTTGGAGAAATTCTTGAAAATCGTTAAGTGTTGGAAAATATTGTCCAAATGGCCTTGGGAAAATTCCCGTCGTACCTCATAGGAGAATGATAAAAATTATCTGAAAACTACCATGCTATAGCTTGTTCAAGAGGCCATCTTACCATGGTCTCAGTTCTAAAAGAGGGTGTTTGATGACAAAGTTAAAGGCCTGCCAAAACAGGGTTTCAGGTTGTTTGTGCACCAGTGGTAGTAAAACTGCCTAAGTGGCCTCAAGAAAATGCCCGCTATAAATCATAGGTTAAAGTAAATCCCCGCACCATATGGTCAGTCTGTAACTTGCTAATAACTTGCTAATTTTACTACCTGACCATGCTCTCATTTTTTCTTGAGAGTGTCCGAGGAGGAAGTTATGGGTCTCCCAAAAAAATGTTTCAGACAAATTGCTCCAGTCGAGGAAAATGCAAAAATTGTCTAAGTGTTGAATTAGTACTTTAAAAGACTAGTTTCAAATTCCCGCCGAGATGCTGTATGAGTATCAAAAAATTTAAAGGGTGATATGGATATGTTCCTTGTTAAATTAGTTATCCATCCATGCTTTCAATTTTCCTTATGATGGTCACATGTGCAAGAAATCAATTTGTCAAAGTAGAAAAAAACTTGTTTTGCATATTAAGAACAAGGGAAATTTGGTTGTGTTAAAATCTCAATGTTAAATAACCATTTGGAAATGCCCACGAGGAAGTGTCCTTGTGATGATGAAATTCATCAGTTGTCATGGTCTTGTTCTTGGATGAACTGGTCATCTAGTCATACACTCAAAGTTTCCTCTACAGCTCACACGTGTGAAATACAAGCCTTCCAAAATGAGAAAATTTTTGTTTTGTTGTCCAAATGAAGGTTTAGAGGCATTTGGAAATGCCCGCCATAAATTGTCCTTGTGCTGATGAATTGTCATGATGGGATGGGTATGTTCCATGATGAATTGGCTATCCAACCATGGATTTAGATTCCTATTTGGTACTCTCACGTGCAAGTTTTTGGTATGCCAAAATAAAGAAAAATATGGTTATTCATAAGGGGCTAAAGATGTCCACAAGAGGGTTTAAAGGATAATCCTGCAAGGGATTTGGAGTATGGAGTATGCCTGTAAGGGATAAATATACCCACAAGGGCCCTAAAGGATAAGGCCGCAAAGGATTAAGGTTATGCCCACAGGGGCTAAGGTTAAAGCCCGCAGGGGATTAGGAATTCCTGCAGGGGCTTAAGAATGCTCAAGATGGGAAGCTCGCATGCAATGGGAGATGTCTGCATCGAGGAAAATCCCACAAAGGATGAATCCCGCAATTAGCCCCCAAGGGAGGAAAGGTCAGCCCGTGAAAGGAAGCCCACATCGTGAGATAAAGGAAGCCTGCATGCTTGAGATGGAAGGATCCTGTATGCCTGAGATGATCAAAGAAGCTTTAATTAACTAATTAATTAAAAATTAGTAATAAACAAAGTTATAAATTAAATGTTAATTGACATATATTTGGAAAGACATGAATGGGAAAGACACGAACTTAAGAGGCACGAAGATGAAAAGACGTGAGCTCAGGTTGAAAGACAAGCAATGGTTAAGGGATGAGTTAGATAATATATAAACACACATTCCAGATGGAAGGAAGATGTCTCGGTGGTCCACGTTAAAGGAGCAACTAGAACAGGCCTTGACCAATGAACAACCAGAATTGAAAAGAAGTTCTGAAAATCTGAAGAAGACAAAATAGGGTGGAAGGGTGGTGCTAGGGTAGGTTGCATCCTGCTAAGGGTTTTGTAGCTTGCAAATTAATTATAAATATAATTTTGGAGTAATAGAGAGTTTTGGTTGTTTTCCCAATTGGGATTCCATGATAAAATTGTGTCTTCTATCTTCTTTGTTGATTCGGTTTTTAATTGTGATAAAATTTAAAAATAGTGTAATATTGATTCACCCCCTTCTTAGTATTGCTTGATATTCCAACAATAGCCTTGGTATTTCTCCACCATTCTCGAAATGTGTCTTTGTCGGTGAATGTGGCACCAACAACATATGCTTAGAATGCATCTTCTTCAATCTAGAACGTGCAACTTATACAACACTAGAAAAAATATAGGATGCAGGTTTAAATTCCTACTCCTTTGCTTACAAATTACAATTTTTAATTCAGCCGCTCTCTATTCAATTCTGTAGTGCTCTCATTTGCAGCACTATACAAATTTTCTCCTCTCAAATAGAAATATTTTTTACAAGTACATAGAGTCTCTCCTTCTCACAATGATTCTCAAAATGAGTACTCATTCTCACTCAATAATTTTTACGTTGACACATTTACAGTTGAATCTTGGCCCAAAATAAAAAACACTCTTTCGTGGTCTCGACGTCATCACACGAATTGCAAAAAAAAGTATATGGTAACACTTATACCTTGACTCAAATTGTAGGGTTTCTCTGTCTCATGAAACCACGCAGCTTGAATAGTGAGTTTCAATTCTCGATGGGAAGATTGCATTTCTCTTAGCTCTTCTTCACAATCCTCACTATCTTCAATGCGGAACCAAGGGCGTAGTTATACAAATGGGTGCAATACTCAACTCTACAATCTTGTCGCAATCACTCAACGCAACTCCCCTGGATTGCATCTCGTAGATTGTAGCTCCACACACAATCAACAGATCCCACAAGTCACACAGGTCACAGCTTGCACACGGTCTTCAATGCGATCGTAGCACGCAGCAATGTGCAGTATATTTAACTCAAGCTATATATAAATGTTGAAGTCACAACCTTCAACAAAGGAACACAATCTCCAAACGGAGTCTTCCAGGCAGGTCACAACACAACAAGAAGCAAAAAATCACAGGCAAGGTTCTTCACGTTATTTTTTCCCTTCAATCTCCACACAAGCTCCACAAAGGCATAAACAATAAGTTGGATGCAGCTTTCAACACAGTTCAGGTCACATCTCTTCACAGCTGAGACACAACACTTCAACGTCTGTATACAAAGAAATGATCCAACACATTCATTGCTTCACGTAGCAATGCAAAATGTAGCTTTTCACTTGTCTTAATCGTGGTATGTAGGTGAGGACAGGAGCCGCAGCTTTCAACACTTCTCACCAACTCCCATATCTCAAGTCATAGCATGCAGCTCCAATGAGATGGTGAATGGATAATTTATTCCACGTAGAGGCTATGGAAGGAGTGATATTGCAAAAAAACGCGGATGGAGCGTGTAGTGTCAGCTCCTCGAGGGATATCTCAAGACAAGGCAGGTCGAAGTTCCAAAACGAAGATATGGTAGGTTGCAACTCCAAAAAAATTGATAACCGTTAGAAAAAATTAAGGTCGAGTGCTCGAAGAGCGTTAACTGCAGATTTCACACGTTTCACAAAGAATGATGAAAGGATGTAGGGAGAAGAGGGCAGGTTAACGGATAGCAGGCCTCAGATAGTGCATAGGGAAGGCATGAGAGACAGGAAGAACGCAGAGCCAAAAATAGGCAATCTGACAATGGCACAACAGGAGTTATGTAGGTAGCTCTGATACCAATGTAGGTATAATTCCCGAGATGATTTATTCCATTCACCAAGCATTCAATTTATCCATAGTTTTTGTGACTTTTGGAATTCGAATTCCAAATGATCCATTAGAGTCTCCAAGACTCTTTGGCTTCCCCAACTGAAGTCATAATTATTTTTTTACAAAATCTAGTAGGATTATAACATTCAATTCCATACACAAATTCTATTGGTGATTCAAAACTTCAGATTTTCGTTTGTAGCACAACTAAACATAATTTTTTTTAAGGGAAATGTACCCATTCTATTTTATTGGATTAGTCTACCATGAATGTATTGAAACCATTATCAATAATTCATGCACATAAACAATTCAATTACAATAATTTAACAAACACATAACATAAATATATTTCATGGAATTCAAACACATTTGGCAATTATATTTTAATTGTCCTCCAACCAACAACATGCAATGAATGTTTCTCCAATCAATCAGAAACCAATCAAGCTATCTCTTTATTTGATATATGCCACCCTTAAGATAGGGATATAAATCCACAAGGGCATAACTATCAATTCTTCACTTTACAACCACATTTTTCTCAAAGTACTCTTCACCAAAGGGAACCTACCCTCTACCCAAGTTGTGTAGGTAACCTCATCCATAGATGACCCCAACATCTCACACATTCCCCATGAACATGCACAATGACATAGAAAGTACCCCCTGATCTCGTTTGCAATCCCTCGGGCTATATCCTTCTCGTTTTAGCACTATAGTACAGGTTGGCCAAGAAGTATCATTGAAAAGGCTCCTAGAATGTCACACTAAAAGCCATGTTTCCTAATCTCTAGGAACTAGTTTATAAAGGTATCTAGGTTGTTGTTTATTAGGGTGAGATCGAGTGATAAATTATGGAAAAAATCACCTAATTATTTTATCACAATATATATGAATAATTATGGCTTGACAAGTAGATTTCCCAAAAGTGGCAAATTTTCCCTTTTTTATCTAACTTAGGATAATTGATCGCATACTTAATTAAAGAGACAAACCAACTAATGTTCAGGATCTTTTGTTAAAAAGGATTAATGAAGGATCAATACATTAGCTATGGTAATCACCCTTTGGCCCCTCTCACTTCCCGCACTTGTGTAATCATAACACCCTATCTGTTCTTCATCCTTCTTAACTTGTAACTATCATGGATTTTTATATTTAAAAGAAAACGTACATATTTACAATATATTCTTTATCCTTCTTAACTTGTAACTATCATGGATTTTTATATTTAAAAGAAAACGTACATATTTACAATATATTCTTTCATCCTAGAACATTCATGTCCATCTTCTCGCATTTACATAAATACATCATATTTACATCATTGGGTAAAAAGTAAGGCGTTACAAGTTATGATTATCTATGGTTCACTATGGTTGATGGTGGTTGAATGGTTATGTCACATTAGATTTTTCATCAAAAGTTATGTATATTGCTATATTCATTAGGGGTTGTGTTGCATTGTTACATTCCTCAATTATTATGTCACAGTCATAATAGCTTACATATGTCTAATTGGTACATTATCGAAAGGTTATGTAGTAATGTGGCATTGAATAAGGGTTACGTAACATTCACTTTGGTTGGACATGGATTTCTATGGTGGTTCATGGTTGACTATGGTTTAATGGTTATGGGGTCTAATGTCCATCATCAAGAGGTATACAGAATTTAAATTTTATTTAACATTGTTGATTCCTTGATTGTTATGTAGCAATGTAACATATTTCTCAATCGTTGTGTGGCATTGTGTTGTTCATTAAGGGTTATTTTACATTGACTTTGGTAAAATTTTGTAGATCGTGGTTGTATATGGTTGACCATAATTGTTTATGATTGAATAGTTAGGTCATATTACGTTGTTAATTAATGGTTATGTCACATTGTGATTTTAAAAAACGGTTATGTCACATTGTGATGCTAATCAATAGTTATATCAGATTGTGGTACTAATCAATGGTTATGTCACATTTCCATGCTAATCAATAGTTATATCAGATTGTGGTACTAATCAATGGTTATGTCACATTTCCATGTTTATCAATAGTTCTTTTGCAATGTGATGTTGCTTAATGGTTATTTCAAATTTTGACTATATGAGAAGCATCTTGGATTTCATCCTTGCTTACTTATGTATAATTTGTACATCCCTTAATGGTTAAGTTGCACTATGATGTTCATGAAGGTATAGGTCACATTTAATTTGGTTGAATTTTGTTGACCATGGTTGTATATAGTTTACCATGGTTGACTATTCTTGAAATGTTATGTAACATTGCATTATTCATCAAGGATTATATTGAATTGTTAAGTTCTTTAGGTTCTATGTTTCATTATAATGTCCCTAAATGGTTATCTCACATTTATCTTGGCTCACTTATGTCAAATCACTACAGTCACGAATTGTTTTGTTGCATTTTTGCACTCAATAAGGGTTATATGGCATTGTGTATGGTTGTTTTTTTTCCATAGTTGTCTATTGGTTGAATGGATATGCCAAATTATTTTGAAAATAAAGGGCTATGCCACATTTTTATGTTCATAGTATTCATGTTACATTATGACATTCTTCAATGGTTATGTCACATTGTGACATTCATCTTGACTTGCTTATGCTGAATTGCTACATTTTTGAATGGTTATGTTGCATTACAAAATTCATGTTATGTTGCATTGAGACACTCATCTTGTCTTAGTAATGTGTTAAATATAATTTGTCATTGATTTTGGTTGATTTTGGTTGGTGTAGTGTTACTCACCCAAAAACCAAGGCCAAGGCCACCCAAAAACCCAAGGGAAGTTTGAATTAAGGTAAATGCACAGTGGAATAATGTTATCTAGGGATATGACATTATACCAACAATCCAATTAAAGAAACCAATCATCCTTTTTAAAGAAAATGCAAACTTGCAATGCATATAATTTCCATACACACATTCTAAGCAAGGAAAGTGTGAGCAAGAATATAACAAGAATTGAGCAAGCTATTATGTAACAACCCAATACCTGCATTAATACCTTGGGATTTGGGGTGCGATTTTTTTTAAAAATAGGTTCATGCATATTTAAATTGATATGAATTCTATATTTATAGTTTGTAATGTTTATTTAAATTTGATTATGTTTTTATGGTTAAAATTGGTTCATGAAACCTGGGTTTAATAAAAATCCTATATTTTTTTTATATGCTTGGCATCCTTACTTATATATGTAGGATTATTAATTTGGTTCTCATTAAACCTGTGAATATGTGATATAAACAACTGATAGAATTCTTTAAAAAAACAAATCAAATCTATATATGTCATAGAATTTTCTAGTCTAGAGAGAAAGCTCTCTTTAACCCTAAAGAGGGAGAGGATTCTGATTTGAATCCTAGGACCAAGTCCCTAAAACCTGATTAGTTTAATTATTAAATACATATTTCGAAAACCTTAAGGATTGTTAAATATTATATATATCTATAAACCATAGTAATATATATTAAAAAAACATTGAAATCAAAACCTTTATAAAATCACCTAAGTAAAAGGGTATCATTCGAAACCAAAATCAAATTATGATAAAATCCATCAATACTTTAACTATAGCGGTCTCGGCATTACATATTAAAATCAACATGGAAATATTCTCATAATGAGAAGAATCGCTCACACTAAGGAATTAACACTCTGACTAAATTTCATTAAATCAATGTACAATAAACAAGGCGATTTAGCTAATAGCTAAAACCATGATTAAGGAGGCCGAATCGTTCCCCAACCGCAAAAATGTAGACTAGGAATTTTAACCAAAGAGAACCCACAGTAATCAAACAGTTATTCATACCATGTTCTTCTCTTATCAAATAACCAACAAATTGTAACTATCACCTCGAGGGATGAGATTTAGTATGTTATTTAGACATCAATTTTCCTCTATTATCAACTCAGTTAGAGTCATTAAATTGTTAGGGAAAGGTTTAAAGTTTTAAATAGTCACATAGTCAAAGCTAGGGTTCACACTATTCAAATCCTGCATGTATAATCTAAGGATTATCGTGAACGATGTGGTTTAAAGCATTACAAATCAAATATTTAATTTGGAACGGGGTCAATCCTTGCGCTTCCCCATAGTAATGTTTGTGAAATGAAAAATTTACTAGGGATTAAGTCCCACAAGCAAGCACAACGAAAACATATTCTTCCTTATATATAACATGCATGAGTTCTCTGTGAGGGATCGAATCCCACAGAGATCAAATCATTGACAACGAATTTAAAATGATATATTTCAGAGCAAAGAAAATACTATTAAGTTTATACTAATTTGACTCGCAAGATCACTAAAAGAAATAGAATCACAAGATAGGCAAAGATTTACCCTAGGAAACCCTCATGGGGTAGAAAACCCCACAAAGCTTTCCTCAATATAGATGATCAACCAATACAAGATGTAGAAACCAAACAAGAGCTCCTTCTCCTCCTATGCAGACCTCTCTCTCACTTGTGTGCTACTCCCAAGTGGATGAATGAATGAAATAAGTGAGGAACATCCTCCTCTACTTATACTTGTTTTCCGACTGACCTTTTACCCTATGGGGCCGACCTCTCCCAGGAGAGTCTAATAACCCTCAAATAATAAACTCAGGGCCGACCTCACATGGGAGATCTAATAACCCTAGTTACCACACTCTCTCAGAGGAATAAACATCTCTCGATATACAATAGAGTCATAACGAACGAATGCACCATCTCTGGAATAATAAAATACAAATATAATATTCTTTGAATTTACAATATTTCAACACTCCCCCTTAACGAGAAGGATATTATAACAACATCTGCAGGAGCAAGGAGTCATCAACTACATGGTACTTGATACATCTATAAGTCATTGGAAGCTTTCTTCATACATCATCACTAACTCAAACAGTTACTGGAACATCTTTAAGATCTTCAATACTGGAACATCAACATCTTCAGTACTGAGTCTTCATCTTCTGCAGCACCCGAACAACTACAATATTATCATCTGGATCTCTCAATCTACCACATCTGGATCATCTCGATCTACAACATATGGATCATCTCGATCTACAGCATCTAGATCATCTCAATCTACAACATCTGGATCATCTCGATCTACAGCATCTGGATCATCTCGATCTACAATACATGATCCAATTCCAGGATGATCAATCCTGCTCACTTTAAGACATCTCTCATGTCTACGGACAATGCAGTCCCGACCACAGTGCTAGTCCTTTTCCATACTGGATGTGACCTAGATCAAATCTAGGATTTATCACCACAGAGGCAGTCCTTTTTTTCATACTGGATGTAGGCCTGCCACCTGTAGGTGTTCATCATCTACAGAGCCAGCCCTTTTTCATGCTGGATGTATCACATCTACAGAGCCAACCCTTTTTCATGCTGGATGTATCACATCTATAGAGCCAGCCCTTTTTCATGCTGGATGTATCACATCTACAGAGCCAACCCTTTTTCATGTTGGATGTATCACATATACAGAGCCAACCCTTTTTCATGTTGGATGTATCACATCTACAGAGCTAGCCCTTTTTCATGTTGGATGTATCACATCTATAGAGCTAGCCCTTTTTGATGTTGGATGTATCACATCTACAGAGCCAGCCCTTTTTCATGCTGGATGTATCACACCATTCTGAACTAAAAGCTCAGGGACGATGCAGTCATATCATCAATTTTCAGAGAGAGATGTCTACGGATCAATTCTGGGACCGAAGTCCGGGGAAGATACAATCCACACATTCTTGAAGACATATGTCTATAGATCAATTCTGGGACCGAAGTCCAACGATGATACAATCCCTCTTCTTTCTCGGAGACATATGTCTACGGATCTCTTTTAGAACATGTGTTCAAGGATAATACAATCCACTCATCAAATTAGACCCTATCTAAGGACCATTCACCAACCTCACTGTCAGTATCACCAATATAGGTATCCACATCATCGACCTCACTGTCGATGCAGGCAATCTCATCATGAGTGACCACATCACTCCCGCTTTCGAGGAGGGTCCTTCTAAACTACACCAAGCTTGTCTTGGAAATACTCAAACTTTACTCGATACAGAGGTTTGGTCAATATATCAGCAACTTGTTTGTCAGTGCTTACATACTCGAGCTTGATAGCTTCTTTCTGCACCATATCCCGTATATAGAAATAGATTGGATCTCTATGTGCTTAGACTTATCATGGAATACTGGATTTCTTGTCATCTTGATACAACTGTGGTTGTCACACAGGATCTTAGTGGGTTCCATCTCTAAGTCAAATAAACTAGATAGCAACTTCCGAAGCCATACTGCTTCACAACTAGTAGAGAAAGAAGCAATATATTCCGCTTCAGCTGTATTGAGAGCCACACTGGACTGTTTCCTGCTAAACCATGAGATCATGGTAGATTCTAGACAATAACATCCTCCCGATGTGCTCTTCTTGTCTGATACACTTCCTACCCAATCAGCATCTATGTAGCCATACAATCTGAAACCATGATCTCCCAGATAACATAGAACAAAGTCTATCGTACCCTTTAGGTACCTCATCACATGCTTTGCAGCTATCAGGTGAACTCGTATAGATTCCACTAGATACTGACTCAAGGTATTCAGGGAAAAGCATATGTCTTGTATGGTATTTGTTAAATACATTAATGACCCAATAATTTTTCTGTACAGAGTCATATCCACTAACTCTGATGAGTCATTTTCTAACAGTTTCAAGTTGGAATCCATGGGAGTGGCCATGGCCTTACATTCCAACATATCAAATCTTTTCAAGATTTTGACAGCATACTTTCCTTGGTTGAGAAAGATTCCCTCTGGGCCTTGCCATACTTCTAGACCTAAGAAGAAGTGCATCAATCCAAGATCTTTCATCTCAAATTATATAGAGAGTTTCTTCTTGCATTCGATAATTTGTTTCTCATTTCCCGTCAGAAATAGATCATCCACATATGGCAGTAATATGACAGGTTCATCATCCATAACCTTGAGATAAAGATTAGGATCATCTTTACTTTTGGTAAAGCCCAAGCTTGTTAGGAAACTGTCAATTCTTCCATACCAATCTCTGAGAGCTTGCTTCAGTCCATACAAGGCCTTCTTTAGTTTGCACACATGGGTTCTTCCATGTTCCACCTCAAATCATTGTGGTTGTTCTATGTACACTTCCTAGACCTCTTGAGAGCTGCCTCTTGATCAAATGTCACATCCCTACTTATTTCCATATGGTGAAATCCTGGGATGTATATTCTGAATGCCTTGGATGCTTCACATTATCCAACAAGTATTCCTTTCTTCCCAGAAGGATCTAGCTTGGTCCTCTTTTCTTTTGGAATGTGAATGTACACTGGGAATCCAAATATCTTGAGGTGGCTTAGCTCAGGTTTCTTCCCTGTGAACACTTCTTCTGGGGTCTTGAAATCAAGAGCATTATGAGATAGTCTATTTTGTACATAGACTGTTGTCCTGGATGCTTTAGCCCATAAGTACATGGGTAGGTCTTGATCATGTATCATTGTCTTTACTACCTCCATGATGGTTCTATTCTTTCTTTCCGCAACACCATTCTGTTGGGGATTGTAGGGAGTGGTTAGTTCCCTCTTGATTCTAGCTTCCTTACAAAAGACTTCAAAATATTTTGAAGTATATTCTCCACCATTATCTATCCTTAGTATCTTAATCTTCTTTTCTGAATGGATTTCTATTAAGGCTTTGAATTCCTTAAATTTCCCAAAAAATTCATCTTTTCCCTTCATAAAATAGATCCAGGTCTTCCTTGAGTAGTCATTGATGAATGTAAGGTAGCATTTATATCCACTCAAGGATGTGGATGGCATTGGTCCACATACATCTGAGTGAATCAATTCCAATGTACTCTTAGTCTTTGTATCACTCTTTAGAAATGGGTTCTTGACATTCTTCCCTCTTGCACATCCTTTGCAAGTGCCATCATGATCAATATTTAAGTCTGGTAGTCCTATGACTACCTTGCTCATGAACAAGGGTAGCTTCTGGATGGCCCTTGACTTTGTATAGGCCTCCTTCTTCTTCACCAATAACAATTGCATCCTCAATTGATTTTTCTTTGGCCCACATGAGTACTTGTCCATCTATGAATGCAACCCTATAGCCTTTCTTATCTAGTGCTGAGATAGAAAGTAAATTCTTCTTCAAACCTGGTACATATAAGACTTCCTTCATCTTCAATGGGGTTCCAGAATCAAGGTTGTAACTTGCTTCACCAATTCCCTTGATGGGATATTGATAGTAATCTCCTAGAGATACCTTCTGTGGGGATGTATTTTCTTCAATTCTTGAGAGAGTCTTCTTTTGACTTATCATGTGCTTTGAAGCACCACTCTCAATGAGCCATGTATCTTCTCCAGGTGTTACTAACCCAAAGAGTGCAGAGAATAGAACATATTCTTTTTCATCTTCTTCCTCTACTTTGGTCCTCTTCTTTTTAGGCCTCACCTCTTCTTCTTCTTTACTATCATCTTCTGCTAGATGGGCATGATGTCTTTTGTGAAAATTCTTCTTCTTGTTTGAAGGACAATTTCTAGCAAAGTGTCCTGGTTTGTGACAATTGTAACACTTAACTAAGGAGTGGTCTCTTTATGAGCTTACTCCTTGCTTCTTTTGAAATCTATGTGGAGGGTGAGATTTCTTATGGCCATTCTTCATGGATTTGTAGTGACTCCTTCTTCTTCTAGTGTGAGTGGCCAAATCTTGGTCATCTTCTTTTGGTAGGGCTTCTCTGTTGGCTACCCTAGATTCTTCTTGAATGCAATCCTCCCATACCACATCAAACTTCATACTTTATTTTCTTGCACACATAGTTTGCATGAATTACTCCCAAGGTCTAGTTAGACCATTTAGAGTAGTCATGACAAGTTCATCCTCATCAAGGGTATCTCCAATGGCATCTAGTTGTTCTTTGATCTGGGAAACCCTTGAGAAATAGTCTTGAATAGATTCTCCTTTATTCATCTTGGTGCTCTTCAGTTGAGCTCTTAGATTCATCTTCCTATTGATGTTATTTCCCTCATACATTGTAGAAAGAGCATCATACATTTCCTTTGCGGTCTTCTTGGATGTCACTTGGGGAATCAAGTGGTCTTTTATAGAATCAACAATGATTATCTTTTCTCTAATAAGGTCCTTCCTATACTTCTCTTTGGCTTCATCTTCTTCAAGTTCTGCAACCTCATCCTTGATATATTAGACAAGATCATTCTCTTCAAGAATGAGACCAATTCTGTATTTCCATGCTTGGAAATTTTCTATACCTTCTAGCTTGTCTTCAAGCTTAGTGCTTGGAGTCATCTTATCCAGGGATCAAGGAGATTGAAGTTTCCCAAGAGATAGAATATCACTTACCAGGAGATGAGCTTGATTGAATTGAGAATTCTGGTGTGATCTGCTTCTAGAAACTTCAACTTCTCACCTTCCGGATTGGCAACAAAATTTCTGGTTTTCTGGTCTTCTCTTTTCTGGTTTTTTGGTCTTCTCTTTTCTGGTTTTCTGGTGCACAAGTTCGCAGCTTTTCTGGTTCACTGGTGCATAGGTGCGCAATTTTTTGGTTCTTTCGTTTTTCTGCACTTTCGGTCAAACTAGGGTTTGACATTCCCAGAGTTCTACCCAACCAAAAAACTTGATCTAGGGCTCAAAACTTCAATTTTGAGGAGGGCTATCCATCCATGCAATCAGAATCAAAAAATCCCTACTTTTGCAGAAACCCTAATTTTCACCGGAGGAGGAGAGAGGGATATTTTCACCTTGTGAAAGATGTCCTATTCGGGCTAGCTCTGATACCATGTTAAGTTTATACTAATTTGACTAGCAAGATCACTGAAAGAAACACAATCACATGATAGACAAATATTTACCATGGGAAACCCTCATGGGGTAGAAAACCCAACAAAGCTTTCCTCAATATAGATGATCAACCAATACAAGATGTAGAAACCAAACAAGAGCTCCTTATCCTCCTATGCAGACCTCTCTCTCACTTGTGCGCTACTCCCAAGTGGATGAATGAATGAGATAAGTGAGGAACATCCTTGTCTACTTATACTTGTTTTCTGACTGACCTTTTACCCTATGGGGCCGACCTCTCCCAACAGAGTCTAATAACCCTCAAATAATAAACTTAGGGCCGACCTCACATGGGAGATCTAATAACCCTAGTTACCACACTCCCTCGGAGGAATAAACATCTCCAGATATACAATAGAGTCACAACGGAGGAATGTACCATCTCCGGAATAATAAAATAAAATATAATATTTTTTGAAGTTACAATATTTCAACAAATGCTTGCATGGGATCGAATCCCATGAAGAACAAAAATCACGTCTTACCTAGAAAATAAACGTTAAAGCATTGTGCCACACAAGATGAGTAATTTTTATATAAACATACATAGAATAATTATCAGAAGAACATATGGCAAAAAAAGGGAAACCATACAGTCATTCTAATTGCAATCACATCCATTCAAGAAACTGAGTATTATGACCTTCATCATATACAGGGTTAACACCTTCAAGGATTTTTCAAATGCATAGAACATTAAATGGAAATAATAGAGGCTGAGACTCATACTAAAACAAGAAAAAATTTATGCCCACAAGCAGTATATTTCATTCATAAACAAGTAGGATGTATCTCTATATATATATATCAATCCCATAAACATTTATTAAATTGTCTTTATTAAACCCCGTAGGGAATCTACAATCCAAATCATCCACAATATCTCCATAAGAAAAATAATAACCCTGTATCCATGATTTTAGTAGTCAATACAACTAATTGCATGCCTTACGCTTGTCTCTCCATGAAGGCGATGCAAACCCAAGACTCGGCGTGTCCATAAATGAAACCAAAGCAAATTTGTGATCAACCATGACTCATCACAATCCCATAACTCCTCCTTTCAAGAGTAACATCACGAGAACACTCAGAGTCACTTCCCATGATGGAAGTTGGTCCAGGAAGAGCCATGGGCTTACTCGGAGCAAGAAGAGACCACGCTGGGTAAATTTGGTTGAAACCCTCACACCCAAGACTACAACACCTTTGTTAAACACTGACACAATATATAGTCAATACCTTAAATTAAAACATAGAATACTGTAAATGAAGTAAGCAAGAAATAGAACGAAATGGTCAATGAGAAGCGTATCACCTGTAAGAAAGGAAACTCACTTCGATAAAAGCAATATACAGGGGGTCTCCTTCATAGTAAAACATCTCCAGAAACATGCATAAAAGATGAGCGTGGCTCTATGGAAGAGTGAGTTCACATTATAGGAAGAAAAGAAGATTGGAGAAGGGAAAACCCTTGGGCATCCCTCTCCCTTAGTGAATCACAAATAAACCAAAAGAACCTTCACGAATGCAACTGTGTAACCAGTTATTGCATGGTACAATGGTTATTAATTCCTTGTCAACATGGAGTGCTTAGATTATCGTGTTTCCTTCCCATTCACATGGGCTGCGTTACTGTGCATCTACCCACATTAAATTGTAGACATTGTAAAACTTGCCCAAAGTTACATGTTTTAACTAGATGGTTAATATAATACAAATATGATAGGACTTTGATCTCATGGTATAAGTTTGTCCCCTTCTCGATTGTAATGAGTGTTGGTTATATCATATAGTTTCCACTCCAAAGGGTTAAAGTGTATAAGATAGATGTTTTTACAAGGATGGTGACATCCATAAGAATGTAGGTCATATAGGTACCCGCAAAATAGGAAAGAGAATATAAGATGTTGGTAGATCTAAGTAAGCCAACGCCATTGATAGGAAAAAATACATACATGGTGAAAGTAAAATCCTTGAGAGTGGGTATGTCCTCTCCGTTGTATTTTTCGTAATAATTTGAAAGTGGGCCTGTCCTCTCATGATCTTGTCTGATCGACAAATCTCTCTAAGGATGATTCCTTCATACAATTCAGAGCACTTCTCCGACTCTTGATGTGGTTTGGCCCATGTCGTATGATCAAATATTCAGAAATATATTCGGGTCCCGTATTTAGTCTGATCCCAAGGATTTATTTCACATGAAGCTTTGCCTTTCCATCTTCCTTAATTTTCTCTCGGTTTCTACTGGTGATGCTCCTCTCAAGCTATAAATAAAGAGAGGTGGAAGTCATTTGGCATTTTCATTTTGGAAAGAGCTCAAGTAAGATTCTGAGAAAGTCGTATGCACTGCAATTGGCCTTCGTGCTATCAGATTGCATAAAAAATCTTCTCAAAGTTTCTATAATTAAGTATGGGGTTTGTTAGGAAGAAAAGCATACATATGCTCTATGATTGGCCCTAGTGGTATCAGATCACATTATAAATATGAATTTTCTAATTTTGTATATTTTGAGTCTGTAATATCTAGAGGAAGTATGCTCTATCTCTTGGCCCTTAGCTAAAATAAGACATCAGAAAACTCCCAGTATTATTGTTCTATAATATATCTTGATTAATGAAAAAATACTATGTTTGAACTTCGTATCTGTTGATTGAGATCTCTGTTATACAATTAATACCCCCACGATTCTCGAGTAATTGTCCAAAGGAAACTAAATTTGGGTGTAGCATTGGTGGCTTAAAATCCTCGTGAAGGAAGGTGGCCGTTGAAAGGTGTGTTTCAGGAATGAAGTATTATAAGTGTTTGCGTGAGCGACATATAAGAAACCAGTTGATGGGTATGTAACATAAATTATTCAGAAATTGTTCCGGATCATAGTTGTTTTGTGCAATCCATAGAAATGGTTTCAGTGCTTGGATTTTTCTTGTTTGCATATGCAAGTGTACCCAAGAATCCTTGGAGTAGATATTCAGTTGTGCTAATTATTTAAACATAAAAGGTCCCCATACCTTTTGTAAAGGATAAATTTAGCTTGTTTTATCAGAATGGCACTTAATCGCATCAGTAAATCATTTTCTTCATTAGATAAAAGAAGATTATCTAAAACTAGCATTAGATGTTCTGAAAGTAATGAAATAGAAGATCCACAATCTTGGAATCCTCCAAGACTTGAAAGTTCATAAATCTATGAAAAATATTTAGTTGCAATCTTCCTCAGAAAGAAATTTGTATTAAAAGAAGTAGAAGTAAAAATAAATATTTCCGATCCGACTCATCCAACTGGATGAAAGCTGGTTCTAGGGCAATGTTATTGATTTCGAATGTCTGCAACCATTCTTCCATCCAATCAATGCCAAATAGCGGAGGATATTAAAAGATTTGATTCCATTGAATGCTGACTTTTAGCAAAGTCTAATAGGTCCTTGTCTCATTCTCTTTTCAGAGAAATTCCCAACACATTTTTTTATACTTTTGATAGGTGTGAGTGGTCCATGGGAATATTCGGCTGGCATCATGATTTGGCCATTATTTTAGAGATATCATCTGATTCACGCAATAGTATTGATGATCTAGCTATATTCTTGGCTTCCCGGACAAAACGTCGGACCATGTCAGACTTAAATCATGGTAATGATGAGTCAACCAATTACTCGCATCTGCAACTTTTCTCAAGGATTTGTTGTATATCATCTTTGGGACTATACTTGATCCAATGGGCATCCTTCTAACTTCAGGGACTAATCTAATAAATACATCAGATCCTTGTAGGTCTTCATCCAATACCTATATAGATATTAGTTCCCAACTTAGCTTCCATTCTTGAATATAATTTTCCCATGTCATATTATCCCATATAGTGTAGGTTTTGTGTGCTCCATCTACCCATCCACGGATTACCATGTTGACATGTCGGTTATGAGCCCACTTGATCCTGCTCACTTGATTTCTTTTCAGACTCGCTTATTTTTGCTTCAGGCTCACTTGATCAAAATTCATATCATATTTTTGTGATAGGTATTATGTTGTTAGAAAATCAGGAATGCAATTCCTCTTACCAAAAATATGCTCGACTGAATAATTTTAACAAGAAAACAAAGCTTTCCATCCATCAAACTTTCCTTTAGCTGTTGCATTCTTGATTGTGTTGTTTAAAACAAAGGGAAGACTCGAAAAATCTGTTCTTCTATAAAAATTATGATTTAAGAGATGAATCTGAAACTTTTCAATACATCTAAGAGTATCTAAGATCTATTTTCCAATTGTGGCATAGTTTTGAGCTTGGATTTGTTCCATGTTCCAAAGGAAAACTAAACTATCTCTTCATCTAATTTCTTCTCTTTTTTTTTCCTTCACCATTTTAGGATTCCTCCCCATTCAAGATTTGAAGCATTTGTTTCAATTATCTTGGGGAAATCATCATCTGTGACGTGCATAATAGGAAATATTTTGACCTTACTTTTAATTCTCTTGACATCTTTGGTATGTTCATCCTTCCAGGGGCTTGTCTCTTTAGTTAATATTTGATTTAATATTTTCCTGTCACTAGCAAGATTCTCGTAATAAGGTGACAAATAATTTAAACATCCATGAAATATTTGCAGCTGTGTCTTGTCTTTAATTACATCAGGGAACTTATCTGCAAATTAAATAGCATGTTCTTGGAATTTTATCAAACCTTTCTCAATCTTATGTCCAAGTAACTCAATTGAATCTTGATAAAGCCTCAATTTCTTTGCAGATAAAGCCAGACCATTATCATGAACTATCTTCAAAAATACTTTTAAATGTTTCTGATGTTCTTCTAAAGTCTTAGAGAATATGATAATTTCCTCGATATATATAACTAAGCAATCCATAATAGGTTTGAATATGTCGTCCATTACCTTTTGAAATTGTGATGGAGAATTTGTGAGGCCAAAGGGAATCGCAATCCATTCATAGTGTCCGCGAGGCACTAGAAATGCATTTTTGAAGTAATCTACAGGATCGACTTCTACTTGCCAAAACCACTCTTTAGATCAAACTTTGAAAACACTCTGCGTCCTACAATCCTTTTAAAATCAAGTCAGACTTGTTAGGTATTGGATACCTATTCCAGTCTAGGACATCATTAAGAGGCTTATAATTAATCACCATTATTTGGGCTTTACTTACCTGCTATGAATGCTTATTTACATAGAATCCATAAAAGCTCCATGAACTGTTAGCTGGAACAATGAGTCCCTTTTCTAGCAACTATCTTATTTATTTTCTGCAATAATCCTACATCTCCTTAGACATCATAACTACATTAGAATGTCTAGGAGTACCTTTGAATTTTGGCTTCAATGGCAATTTTATCGTGTGCCTCTTTCCGATTAGAGAAATTTTGAGGTCAAAAAAGGGCCTCAAAACAAAGAAAATGTACTATAAAATACAACCAATCACATTCTAGTAGATGACATCATCCCCCTTGGTGAGGTGGCATTGCATGAGTTAAGAATGCTTATTTGTCAAATTTTCTATGGTGGATGAAAACACATAGTTAACCAAGGTAGTGGTATAAGTACTTTTAAGTCATAAAGTAAAGTACTCATAATGATAGTTTTTTCATAAAATAATATTATTGTTATTTTCAAGTAAAGTACTCATAATGAATGTCTTTTCACACTTTTACATAAAATAATATTATTGTCATTTTCAAGTGAAGTACTCTTAATTCATAAAGAAAGTCCTTTCACATTTTTTTATAAAATAATATATTATCGTTTTTATGTTTTTAATTTTAAATTATGTATTCAATCCATTCTATTTAATAACATAATGTCAAACTAATAAAGAATAATAATAGATTTAATAAATAATAATAATAATAATAATAATAATAATGCAATGTGGATTATAATAATATTATTGACATTTTACATGTAAATAAATTCTCAATTAAATTACATTATTAAATTCATGAAAAAAGTATTAAATATAAAAAGTCAACATAAAATTAAAAAAAAAACTCTTAAAAATGTTTTTTATTATTTAATTTCATTTGCAAGTTCAAGACAAATAAATGTTAAAGGACAATACATTTTTGGGAATTTATAATGAATCTTAGTCACATCAATGTAGACTTATTTTATTAATTTTATTTCTAGTGAATTTTGAAAAGTAACTCAACCATGGTTATTTATATTGTGCATAGAAAATAGTGTGGGAGGTGACTTGTCATATATACCTACCCCATAAAACCCCCAATTCATAATATTTTAATATATCTCATATTTTTGTAGTACATCTCTTAGGAGGCCCTTTTTTGACCTCAAAATCTCTCTAATGTATGTCGAAATGCATTAGGAGAATCAGCACATACAAGCTTCTTGAATTCCTTTTATGTGTCTTCCTTCACCTTTTTCCACTTACCAGATTTCAATTGTTCTTCTATTCTTCTGGTTTTACATGAGCATCTAAGGCATTTATGGTCATGAAAACTCCTGGTCTACCCTCATATGTACATACTCCATGAGGTTCTACAGATTTCAAGAAGGGAGTTCCTAATATACAAGCATTATACATTTTCATGAGGTAGAAGCTGATGTCTAATATGTACTGGTTTAGGAAAATGGATGCATGGGGAACAACAAAATTTATATTGGAATCATACCCTATTGAATGTATTATTCTGGAGGTAATATGCCAATATTTAGTAGGGATTTTGTCCATGCCTAACATATTTACATCAGAACCAATATCAATTAGGATGGGGAAATGGAAAAATTCTCCTTTAATTTTTATATCCATAGAGATTGTGTATCTCTGGTGTATGATGGAGTTAATATGAAATGCATGGAAATGAGAAGGATCTTATGGACAGACGTGACCTTTTGATATTGCAAAGGATTTGTATTTTCATCTATTTTATCTACATTACTGCTTTCTTCTTCATTCCCTAAAGGGCTTTCCATTGTTGATGTTAGGATATTCCTATACTCCATCCTAGTCCTAGAAACATTTTTATTATTTGCATTTTTAGTCATGCATGCACTTTTAGGGTTTGCATGCATTTGCATGCATCCCAGTCATCAGTCCCAACACCTAGCCCTCAATTAGCTAGCCCCTAGAGCTTCCTTCCACTCAGTTTCAGCCCTCCTAGAGCTTAGTTCGCCATCCTTTCATCTACCAGTTGAGAAAGGTGCCCTTCTTACCTACCACTTCAGTTTATTTCAGTTATCTTCAGTTCCTTCCTTGATTTAAGGATTAACTGACTCTTAACTAGCCTTATCACTCTGATGGACCTCCAGTGAGACTTGAATGCCCATTCTGACTTCAGTTAGCTCCTCATGCGCCCTCCACTAAGCCTCCTTCATTTAGTCAGTTCCAGTTACACTAAGTTACACCTACCACACTCAGTTAGACTCAATTTGACTGATGGTTGACAGTTACTTGTGCATTGATGACTCCACTCATGATAAGATAGACTACTAGTTATGCTCTAATGACACTCTAGTGATCTTTTGATCACTCCATGAAGGCTAATTAGAATTTACACCTTAGGCATTCAAATCCTCATGCATTGTACTATTTATTTGTCCATATTGTGATTAATTAATTAGTGTGTGTGAAGTATTTTTGCTTCTATCTGAGTTCTACTGTATTATTATTCTGTTGCTAATTATACTGCATTGACCACTCTTCTTCTATTTTCTTGGTTAATCAATTACTTTCTTGTGAGGTATACATCATCTCTTAGATATGCTGTGAGGATTTTCACATGGTATCAGACCATGTTGAGATTATTGTTTATCTCCATTCCTGAGAGTTTTTTGCAGGTTATGATCAAGATTTTAAGTGCAGCAGTTGTAGCAGTTCCTACATTTATGCAGCAGTAGCAGTCGCAGATATTCTCTATTTTTTTTGCAGATCTTCTATAGCTTCAATGTATTCATTAGGAATTACTCCTCCTTCTCCATTCAACTATGATGAATGGAAACCAAAAATGATAGCATATTTGAAGAGCCATGATCTCTTTGATTGTTGTTTTTAAAGAGAGTTCGAATCCTCTGAAGAGGAGATTGATTGTTTAAATAAAGGTGATGGATCCTTTGGAGCAATGATGTTTTCTTTTCCTGAATACATGATATACCAATACCTTGATGTTGTTGAAACTCCAAAAGATCTATGGGCCCATCTAGATGAAATATTCGACAGACAGAATGAAGGAATTGGTCCAAACCCCTTCGAGAGCAAGCAAAGTGATGCATTCGCCCTCCTTGATGATCTCATTGATCATGAACCAGTATCAAACACATCTCATATTGAAGTTGTCCATGAAGAAGAAGAACTTGCAGATTCTACACTCATGCTCCAAATTTCTTCTCTTACTGTGCCAACTCACACTCTAGATATTGCAGAAGGTCCTAAATCCTCTCTTGCACCAGAGTTTGTTGGTTTGCATCATGATCACATGAATATTTCATAGGTAAAATTAGCTATTGGAGGTAATGCATTCGCTCTCCTCAAGCAATCACCTCTTATTTACTACTATATGATCATTATTTCATGCTTTCAGAAGGTTATTGAAGATTATGGCTATTTCCATTTGCTTGGGATAATTTCTCATGCATATCATGGTTTTGATCGCACCCATGCTGGTTCAAAGGAGATCTCAAGAAACGATGGCCATTCGCTTGGGATAATTTCTCATGCATTTACTGGTTTTGATCTCACCTCTTATGCTTCAAAGGAGATCTCAAGAAACCATGATTCAAGTCTTGGATCTAATTTGGATTCTAAGCAATTACTAATTGGGATGATTTCTCATGCATATGATAGTTTTGATCTCACCCCTGCTCGTTCAAAGGAGATCTCAAGAAACTATTCTTCAAGTCTTAAATCTAATTTTGATTTCAAGCAATCATTATTATTTGGTTGTTCTTTTTTCCATAATCTCACCCATGATGGTTCGAAGGAGAAGACAAAAGACTATCTGCATATTCATGGTTTTGATCCTACCTCAACTGATTCGAATCACAGGTTCAAGGATCATCCTCATACTTTTGGATTTGTTCTCGTCACATTCGATCTGAAGAGCAAGTACAAGCACATGTTTTCTGAACACGATCCACTTCTTCCCAAGAAGAAGATACCTCCAGACATATGACCAAGCATCACACCTGCTTGAGTTTGGAGCATTTATTTTTGTGTGTGCCTTACAGTCTATTTTGACGGGGGGTATTTTTCCAATGAAATTTTCCCCATTTCCTTGGTTTATTGACTGTTATTATTCACTGTATTGGGTGACCTTTGGTCTTAGTTACCAGGGCCCAGGATGGATTAAGGGGGGGTGTTAAGTTATTCCTATACTCCATCCTAGTCCTCGTAGCATTTTCATTATTTTAATTTTCAGTCATGCATGCACTTTTAGGGTTTGCATGCATTATTTAGGGTTTGCATGCATCCCAGTCATCAGTCCCATCACCTAGACCTCAGTTAGCTAGCCCCCAGAGCTTCCTTCCACTCAATTTCATCCCTCCTATAGCTTAGTGCGCCCTCCCTTCATCTACCAATTGAGAAAGGCATCCTTCTTACCTACCACTTTAGTTTAGTTTAGTTATCTTTAGTTCCTTCCTTGATTTAAGGATTAACTGACTCTTAAGTGACCTTATCACTCCCATGGACCTCCAGTGAGACTTGACTACCCATTCTGACTTCAGTTAGCTCCTCATGCGCTCTCCATTGAGCCTCCTTCATTCAGTTAGTTCCAGTTACACTCAGTTACACCTACCACACTTAGTTAGACTCAGCTTGACTGATGGTTGACAGTTACTTGTGCATTGATGACTCCACTGATGATGAGATAGACTACTAGTTATGCTCTAATGACACTCCGGTGATCTTTTGATCACTCCATGAAGGCTAATTCAAATTTCCACCTTAGGCATTTGAATCCTAATGCATTGTACTATTTATTTGTCCATATTGTGATTAATTAATTAGTGTGTGAAGTATTTTTGCTTCTATCCAAGTTCTATTGTATTATTATTTTGTTGCTCATTATACTGCATTGACCACTCTTCTTCTATTTTCTTGCTTAATCAATTACTTTCTTGCGAGGCATACATCATCTCTTAGATCTGCTGTGAGGATTTTCGCAGTTGAAGAATCTAACTCATTTTCCTTTTCTAAATTTTCCACTCGATATTTCAACTCTTTTATTTATTTCTTTAGAATATTTTGTGCTTTTTCTAGTTCTTGAAAGGATACTAGCCTTTTTGTTTCAATTTCCACGAGTGGTGTTATGTTTCTTTCATAAGATAGAAGAGAAGAAAAAAAATGTTCCAATTAGGAGAAACTTGGGGAAGATCTTGATGTCTTGATCTGCCAGAAATTTTGTTGATATCACTTCTAATGGATGAGGATTTAGATTTTTCGTTCTCTTTCTGTTTATTTACAAAAGCACTAGAAAATTCTTCTTTCATGAATTCCTTGGCAGAACCTTCATCCATTTCCTTTATTTGTTTCATTATAACAGAGGCTTGAGTTCCTGTTCTCATCATATTACGTTGCTTCACTTCTTTATTAGCCTATATCCAAGCCAAGTAGCTTGCTAATTTTTCATATTCTGACTCATCAGGAGAGGAGGTTAGAGATTCATATTCTAAGGAGCAATGCCAATTATATTTGTTATTACATTGGCAAGTATGAGCAACTCTGGTTGTTTGCACTAGATGAAAATCAGTGCTACTGTCAGTTTCTTAAGCAAAGAGAAGATATTCATTGTTAGAGTCTATGCAATTCAATTCATCAAATGATGATCCTATAGAATATGCATCTCCATAGGACCTAGACTTTGGGCATCTGTTTTCTTTATTGCCTTTGTTCCCACATAGTGCACATTTATATCTTTTCAAGAAATCTTTATGGGTAGGATTCTGGTTTGGGTTTAAACGAGAGGTTTGGCTAGCATTTAGATTAGGACACCTATTTGCATAGTGTCCTTGATTGCCACATTTGTAGCATGAGATTTTTGGAGTGTACTTCCATCCAGAATTATTCCCAAACTCATCCTTCATCTTCTGATACAGAAAATTGGATTTTCCATCTCTACTTTGGTACTATTTTCCATATCTCATGTTTTTCTCAAAGGCCTTCTTCATTTTATTTCCTTTTTAATATTTGTACCTTTTTGGTTATCTATGTTTCAAGAATTTCAATTTCCTTCTTTTCTTTTTATACCTTCCTTCTTGATTTTGGAATTCTTTATTATGCTTTTTTTTCCCTTGGATATATAGGTTCAGGCATACCAAACTAAGAGAAGATTCCTCCTATGCCTTGCACCAAGTCTCTTGTTTCCTTTGCAGCAATTCTTCTAGTGCAAATATCTGCTATACAACTATGAACAATATCATGGAATTCTCCCCATGAATAATCTTCTAAGGTATCAATATTCAATGCACTAGTAAAGAATTTCTGAAATTTTTTAGGAAGTGCAAATATGTATTTTTCTTTACAGACCTCTTTATCACTATCCTACACATCCTGGCATCTAACCAACCAATACATATGGAATTTTTCATAGTCTTAGAGACTTCTACATTTCATGTTTAAGAGTAGTTGAGTGTTTTTACCATTATGGTTTTTTGGTGTTCCTCCCCAATATCTTAGAATCTCATCAATTAGATTCCCTACGAGGTTTCGCTCATCTTTTCCATCTACTTCAAGCTTGGATGCTGCCCAAGAATTCCATTTCTCATTAGTTATGGATATTTCTCACCATTTGGGAAGTGCTCCAGTGAATCCTGCAACAATAATCTTGCAGGAACTTGTGGCATCTTTTCCATTTGCTACATATACTCTGTAGGCCACATACATCTTGTGAATCATTTGTTCGATCTGTTGAGTGATGGTCCATTCACATTCCATTCATATAGCAGGTCAGTAGACCATGAAATTTGGATAATGTTCATCCCATCATCCATGTGTGGTGCAGGAGGTCTTACGATATGGTTAGGGATTATTTCATAGGCTCTATCAAAGGAAGCATTCATAGTTGGAGGTTCAGAATTTATTGGTTGGGACAACTGAGGCATTTGGATGGCCATTATTCTGGGGTTTTCTTCAAGGTCAAAAGAAATCTTATCTCTGGGGATCGTTTTATGGTGTTGTTCTAGTGGAAGAATCAATGGGAAAGAATCTTGGCCTCTGAAAATAGAGGGCAATTTATTTGGGTCTATTTTTCCCTCCTTTTATTTCCACAACTTCCCAATCTTCTTATGGGAATTTTCTGGTAAGGTGTGTACTTGTTGCACTTCTACTAAGACATGAGTATGTGCTCTTTCAATGCCACTATCAGGGTTTTTTATCTGATCTTTGAGGGATTTCTCTGGATTTTCATACCCATTAACAACTATCTTAACATAATTCAAAACCTCAAAAGAGATTTCTTGTTCATGGACAATTTTTATGATGCTCTCTTTAGTTTCTTGATGATAGAGCTTCATCAAGCTCTTGAGATACTCAATTTGTGAGTCATTCACTTGTCTCCCTACATGTATTTACAGTGCCATTCCTTTCAGGGCTGCACTATTCCAATTGAGTTGCTAGTGCAATTCCTTTCTATCTCCTTTAGTTTCTATAAAGGGTGCAACAACTGCAGGTTCTTCTTCTCTTCTTAGAAGGATGCATTTCAAAGGGGGGAAAGAAGTGACTATGTAAGTTTCTCCACCTTTGACTAACTCCCACTTATGGCCTTTTGGAGGCTTCTATGAGGAAAGGATTTTCTTCTAAGGAATTTACTTGCAGGCTCTCTAAAGAGGATTCCAATTTATTTATTATGTACCATTCATAGAATAATATCCATTTTTTTCCTTCTACCACATGGTCTTTCCATTTTTTTTCTAAATCTGTCTTTTGTTTCATGGAATGGGATTCTCTGAATTATTTAGAATCTTCATGTGTGAAGAAATCCCAATTTATCATATTTTACATGAAAACATCCTTCAGATTATAAGTAGCATAGCTTTGATATCTATCCAAAAATATCTCGATCTCTTTTAGAGTGGGTGCATAGATACCTTCTGGCAAGGTAGTTAAAAGTCTAGAAGTCGATAATGATGTCTTACATTTTAGCCTTTGGAATCTTTTACTTTATTTAGCTTCATTCTTTAGAAACTTTTGAGTTTCTATTTCTTACTGAGAAGGAGGATTGTATCCTAGTCCAGATTTGTCTCTAGGATGTCTTTTGGAAGATAGCATGCAGTCTATCTTCTGAGTTTGTTTCTTGCAGCTTTATGGAAAATCAATGTTTCTGATCATATTATAGTTGGGAAACTGTACATCATCTGGGGCTTTGCAGCTATCAAAACTATATGATGAATCACATGCTGGATGTTGACAGAGTCTGGATTTGCTTGGTATATTTGAGGAAGGACTTAGGGGATTTAGCAGATTGAAAGAATAAATAAAAAAAGAGTTTGTGGAAGGTCTGGTGAATCCACCACGCTGACTGATTTTACTCTAATCAATAGGAGGGGAAATTAAAGAATGAAAGGAGGTAAATAGAAGAGAGGAGGTAACACCTATGTCGAACCAATTATGTACATATGTGTGAAGGCAACTAGAAGAGGTGTTTGCTAGATGATCACGAGAAGGGATAAGGTGAACTTGATTATCAGAAGTGATAGATCTATGAACAGGTATATATTTCTAAGCAGGAGAGTTGAGAGATTTTTATTGGAAGTACCAATCATCTGAGAGACTCACATATTCATAAGAAATTCCAGAACTTTCGGCATTAGAAATACTTGTTGTGATGTAATATTTAAGAACATGTTGTTTTAGTTTGGGGTGTGCAGTAGTAGATAGCTTGAAGGTGGTTTGGATGATAACTGATAAATATTATGAATCATCCACCATATGAAGGCCTTGAACCCCAATCAACATTTTCCAAGCATCCTTAAGATGCGGATCTGCTAAACCCATAACATAATGAGGAATGATAGTCCCATATTATGTTCCTACTTGCAGGTTTCCCGTGATAGTTCCTATTCTGGCATGATCATAAGAAAGATGTCTTGTATCGAAGAGTTCTAATCTACACGGAGTATTTATTTCTTTGCGAAAAATAGGAGCTAATACAATTCAGATTCCTCTAAAATGAATATAGCTATATGTTAAGCTTTGAACATAATCTGCAAAAATTTTCAATTCATCTAGAGAAAACATATTTATAGCAACTATTTGAGTAGTTGGACCGAATATTTTTATTTTACTTCTACTTCTTTTAATACTTGACTTTCTTTTTGAATATTGCAAGTAAATATTTTTCATAGATTTCAGAACTATCAAGTCTTGGAGGATTCCAAGATTGCGGATCTTCTATTTCATTACTTTCAAAACATCTAATGCTAATTTCAGACAATCTTCTTTTATCTACTGAAGAAAATGAGATACTGATGTGATTAAGTGCCATTCTAATAAACGAAGCTAAATTTATCCTTGCACAAGGTACGAGGCATAATCTACACAATATCATATGCTAGTGGCACTTAAGCTACTCGATATAGAAAAACAATCTTTGGATCCCTTTTATGTTTCAATAATCAACACAATTGAATATCTACTCCAAGGATTCCTGGGTACACTTGCATATGCAAACTAGACAAATCCATACTCTGATACCATTTCTATGGATCACACAAAACAACTCTAATGCGGAAGAATTTCTAAAGAATTTATGTTACATACCTGTCAACTGGTTTTTTATCTGACACCCACGCAAACACTAATAGTCCTTCATGCCTAAAACACACCTCTCCATGGCCACCCACCTTCATGAGGATTGAATTGATCCTAACTTCTCAAGGATACAAATAGTTCATATATAATAGGAATTCAATGAATAAGACAAACAATTCATGTACAATATGAATTTAATAAACAAGACAAACAAATCATGATCAAGCTTATATGATGCCAAAAGAGCAAGACAGACATATATCGTAAGTTATAAAAACACATACATGTGTAATGAATGCTAGGTGCATTAAAGGAAGAACCTCATACTTACAGGCTAATCAAGATCCATAATTGAAATAAAAGATATAAGTTTGATTAGTGACGACATTCCAACCTTTGATTCAATGCTAAAGTTAATTTATGTAAACATGTGTTTTACGAGAATAGAGAGACCCTTAAGATTTTTTTTTAGGATGTATTTTGAGGAACATTAGGTATTAGTGATCTCGAAGGCATTGGGAATTTGATGATATCGATTCATGATGATTTCAAGATATATTGAATCAAATCTTTATTTCTTAGCATAAGGTTCTCATTTTTTAATATTTCTTGGTAAGTAATACCTTTTCTATTTTTAAAAGATATACATTTCTTCCAAACACTATTTTACTATTTTTCTTTGTATGACTATTTTAAAAAAATTTATATACAAATTTGATGATCTCTACATTTTTAATATATATACTTTCATAAATTAACTGATTTATTTTTCCATAAACAAAGAAGTCTCAAAAACCAATGTTTATATCTAACTAAACCATAACTTTGAAATTTAATTATTATCATCATCACTATTATATGTATAATTAATGAAAACCAAAATCCTAAACATGAACTTGTTCAACATGGAAATTATTCATATATTTATAACCCAATTTCTATTTGACACTACTACATTACATTGTGTGCTAAAACTTAAATAATGCGCTTGTAAACGTATTGTTTGGGTTTATTACTCAAAATTCAAACCCTACAATAAGGAAATTCATTAACCTTTGCATTGGTCCACCTCAATGTAAATCTCATCTTTAACATACTATTGGAATTTCACAGTAATTAAGTGTTCATTATTTAAAGCACTACTAAGTATATAATTGTCTATGATGATTGAATGAACTTTGCACATTATTTAGCCACAAATAATATAAAGTATTTATTATTTTGTTATTATTATTAAGGATTTTATTTTATTTATTTTAAATTTATTTTATTTTCTTTCTCTACAACTCCATATATTGTGTTCCACTCTTATTAACGAATTACTCACTCGATTATTTTCCTTATATTATTATGATATTACAACAAGCATATTTGGTCTTGCACTCTTGTTGACAAATTACTCACTTATTATTTTCCTTATATTATATTGATATCACAACAAGCATATTTGGCCTTGCACTCTTATTGACAAATTACTCCCTCCACTACATTCCTTATATTATGTTCATAATACAACAATCAATTATTATATTATGTTGATATGTCAACCATTAAATTAAGATTGATTGATTATACTTTTATAGTTCCACACACAAACTATGTTTATTTTTATACTCGAATCTAAATTGTTACAACTTAAAAAGTGTAAAATTTTAAGTAATATAAAAGTTTAAAATAAAATAAAAAAATAAGAAATTATAAGAATAGAAATAAATTTTTAATCAAATCAAGTAATTTCTAATTTTTCTTTCTTGAAATTTAATAAACCAAAATTGACTTTAGTGAATATTAACTATAATGATTTTGTAAAATCTTTTTGTCATACTAGTATATAGTTAGATAGGTAAGAGCTAATGAAGTCTTTTATCTATTAATATAGTTAGATAGGTAAGAGCTACATGAAGTCTTTTATCTATTAAAACTATGAAATTAATTAATTAGTGTCTTCAACTTCTAGCTTTATTTTTAAATAAATCATTTATCCATTAAAACTATGAAATCAGTTAATAAGTCATCGACTTCTAACTTTATTATTAAATCAACAATTACATATTTAAAATAAAATTTTAATTAAAGATTCGTTTCTGAATAACCTCTCTCTATTTAAATAAAAAATCATATTTTTATGATTTTTATTTATATATTAATTATGAATGAAGACGTACCTCACAACAACCAAGATTAAACCAAATTAATAGCCTTATATACAAAATAATCTTAAAAAGTAGAAATTTATCATATCATTTTTATATTCTGTTGTGAGTCAATTAGATAATTGTTTTCCAATCAATTAATTGATATTATTTTCAGATTAATTAATAAATTAAAAATGGCCACTTTTCCATAATTCTTTAATTTTAGGACACCTCACACTCAAATCCAAGCGTTGAGAATTGGTTGATTGTAGCGAGTGCTTCCAATGTAGCAGGGGGACCACATGGCAAACAGCTAAACATATAAAATCACACTGGTATCTTTCACCCAATAAAAAATGGCATTGTAATTGTTTTATGATCTCTGTCTGCAATTAATAAAACCAGTATTCAAATAGACTAGTAATAAAACACGAGTCATTTTAATCCTTAATCTTCCAAGCCAATTCTCATTGGTTTTCCCAATCTATATGGGCGATTAATAAAACTAGCGTTCAAAGAGAGTTGTGGTTGTCTAAAAATTTTCTCACATATTGGACACAACGAATAAATACTACAGGTAAACGCCTTCCAGGTCGAGGTTAGGTTTACAGGTTTTGATAAGTTTTGTCCAAATCCATAAATTCTATGACACTCACCCATTAAGAATTGCGTATTCATCTGAGTCTATAAACAGCAGCCAAGCAAAAAAACATGGGATTCTGTAATGGCCATGTAATTTCACAGGGTTCAAACATACCCATTAATTAATGCACATTGATGAAGCGACAGAAATAGACTGGTGTCATCTGGAGCATCATTTATTTGCTCGGCTGAGGATAATTTGATAATTTATCTGCACATCAATTTATCCTCATCTTGTCACGAAATACGAGTTCTCATCTTGTCCTCTCCATTACCTAAATCATGTGTGCTGCAACCCGAATCATTCTGACCACATAGCTGCGCAGCCCGTACCAATCAGTGATACAATGTACAATAATGCAATTTCATTGAGTAATGTTAGTCCACCGTAAGATCACATTTCACTTAAAAATAGAGCATTTATCTGCAAATCACCGCCTTCATTTCAAATTGCTTCAGGTCCACTGTAAACTGCCTTTGATGTTTCCATGGAATGGCATTTAAAATTTTAAACCGTGGCACTGGTGTTATGCCGGTCGTACGATGATTTTATGTCTACAGAAGGCGTATCTCTACTACTATTATGGCTTTAATTGTTGGTACTGCCAAGATTGCTTGATCTGTGCTTTGCATGCTGTGTGGATGATATATGATCACTATATCTAAGAATGCAAACAAATTAACCTGTTTTTTTGTTTTACTACAGAATCCAATTTGCGCTACTTCACATATTTCATGTCGATGTTATAATCGATTATATTTAACATCCATTAATGTCAATTCGATATGTGGTAGTGGTGCAGTAATAGATGTAGTTTGTTTCATCTTTATAGTTTCGAACTATTAGTATCAGTTCAACATGTGTCTCCGTGGCTCACTATAATATAATGTTAAAAGAATAATATATATATATAGATATATATGTGGCTCACTAGAATATAATGTTAAAAGAATAATAGAGTTATATATTAATAATAATTAGTGTATTAATTATATAAATAGAAGTTTTTATTGTAAAAAGATGACATAAGTATATTTTAAAGATTTATTTTGTAGTAAACATTTCAAGTTTTTTTTTTTTTTTTGTAATTAAGAAGTTTTTGTATTATATCAAAGAGAAGTTACAGAAGGAACAAGCTGTTTGAGGCACACACTTGTTTATCAAAATAGACCATCGAGTTACTAACTTACACACCTATGCATCCTTAACATTTTGGTAGACAATTGTCACAAAAGCAAATAAGATGCTTCCATACAATTGACTAGCTCTATCCTCAAATACTTTGAAACAACAAAATTCACTACCCACCCAAAAAGTACCTAAACCAGAGATATTCTTAGCATAGGTGCGTAGGCCCGAAATAAAAAAGCACAGCATATTGCCACTACACCAAACATGCAAGATATTCATAAGATAAAAGATAACTAGCTTAACACCCAACCCACCCTGAATACAAAGACTCGAAATTTGAAAAACAAACTCCTGACCAAGCATCAGTGGATAATGTAAGGAGCTTCAAGAGAGTTCCCTGGATGGGAAAAGCTCGAAGACGAAGAAGGACACAGGGGAGGCCGCAGCTCCATTGCTTGAAGCAGAAAATCCAGCTTCCAATTCATCACACGAGACTCCTCTAGGTGACGATGCATCATAAGTTGCAGTGTCGATTCATCTTTGAGGGTTTGTCTATCATGAATGGCGTAACCCACAAGGTTCTTCATCATCCAATATAGGAAAATCGTGCGCTCATATAAACTAACCCAACCGGTTGTGTTGCCTGGATCCATAATCCAATTTTCCAGCTATTTGCGCTCCCCCAACAGCGTCTCCCTGCTCAACATCAGCCACCATTGATGTTCATAATCCCGGATGTCCCTCTGAATCTGCCCAGGGAAATTAAAAGAAAAAGCATTAGCCTCTTGACGAGCAAGCTCACATGCTTGAGATAAGGAACCCCTAGGCTCCCCCGAAGACTCCCCGCGGTTTCACTTCTTATTGCGACTGGTATCTGCATCCACCTCCACTTGGAAATTGGTGTCCACTAGCTCCTCCATCTTCTTACTAGAGTCTTGCTCCATAATTAGACAAACAAACAACACTTGCATGCATGCAAAGGAATAGCGATGACAATCCCGGGTGTCACCCTCCTCCTCCATATAAACACGTTTTCCACCTCCAGTCATGATGAGCCTAGTACCATCGATTAACTGAAGGAGGTACAATGTGTGATGCTTGCACTGATGGGCACTAACTGCTCTTAAATTTCTTTTCATCATTCTCCCACCCGAATTATTCCTATCGGGCTTGGAGAAGACTGCACCAAATCCACTTAAAAGAATGAAAAGACAAATCCAACCCCAACTTTTAAAGAACGGTTTGAACCATAGTAGGAGACGAGGGTTACGTATCTCAAAAAACTTCTTCCCTATGTAACCTTGTATGTTCGGCATGAAAAATCATCATATCATTGTCCTGGGTAGCTGTGCAGCTGTCTGGAAGAACCAAGTTCATTAGATCCTCCCATGTGAACACCCATCCCAAAGTTGGCCATTACATCAGCTAATTTATTTCCACTGCGTTTGACATGGGAGAATGAAATCACCATACCCTAAGAAAGTACAGATGACAAATCTTCCAATTTGCCTTCCAACCGCTAAGATGATGCCACCTTGGAACTAGATTTGCCATGGTGTATATCAACAACCATTTGGAGGATGATCTTGGAGTCTCCCTCCACAATTAGAGGGGTCCAATAGTTTTGACGAGCTAGCTCGATGCCCTAGAGCAACCCTTCCAGTTCCACAACATTATTAGATTCAATTCCCAAAAAAACAGCTGTGAAGCCCAGCGTAGAGCCTATAGAGTCACGAAATACACAGACATACCCGGCCAGACCAGGGTTCCCCTTAGAGGCACCATCGAAGTTCATGTTGACGAAACCGTCTTGGGGAGGGGACCAAATTACCGGGCTCGGTAACGTCTGGGGAATTTGGATAAGTTTCCCGCAGAAGGGGAGAGGACCCATAATACCTAAGTCCCGAAGAATTCTGGTCTCAGTTTCATTAGTGTCCCAATCCCAATTTTCCAAATGTTGAAGCTTGATGGTCTCCAAGACCTTATTTTGCATGGCATTCCAAGTTCTGTCAGAGTAATTAGCTTTGTCCCTAAAGGCTCTAGAGTTTCACTCCGTCCAAATTTCCCACAGAAGGAAGTATGAAAAAACTTGCCACAGTCAATTTACCACTCGGCTCTGGAATGGATCCTTAGCCCAGTCAGTAATGGATAACACTGGGTCATTTCGTCTTCTGTCCATGCACCTAAAGATCATTGCTCCATGATCCCACAGCCTCAACGCAAACGAACACGGATCCAAGAGATGCGGCATGGTTTCGTCTGCCCCATTGCACATAACACACAGGTATGGACCCAAAAACCCCCTTCTCTGCAAATTTTCCCTAGTCAGAATACGTTTTTTCAATGTTTGCCAAATAAAGATTGAGATTTTAGGCCAAATCTTAGCAAACCATAGCTGTTTCCATTTGGGAATGGGTTCGAGATGGTTGAAGCCCATCCGAATATCATAGGCTTCTTTGATGGTGAAACCCCCTCTCAGTTTGTGACCCCAACGAAGCCTGTCTTCCCCATTTTGCTTTTTTATTTTGCGGTTGTTCAGAGCCTCCTCAACCTGGTTAACCTCTTCCTCTGGGACAAAAGGGGTCCACCATTCATGATCACGTCATACCCTAAAATCTCGTTCAGGAGAGTCTGCATCGCACAAATCCCTTACTCGGACAATGTTACTATTAACGTAGTCTTGAATAACGTGAGAAGCGTCAATTGAATTAGTAATTGGGGGTAATTGCTGCCACGAATCGACCCAGGCCAAAGCCCGACTTCCATCTCGAACTTCCCAAAAATTGTGTTCTTGGACCAAGCTCCTCCCTTGGGAGGCTGATTTCCATATCTGAGACCCTTCGATAGTTTCTGAAAAATGAATTAGATCCTCTTTTTCCGATCCTACCGCATATTTGGAGTGCTAAAGTCTAGCCCAAGGCTCCTCCCTGTGGGTCACCCACCTCCACCAAGTCTTTGCTCTAGAGATGATATTAACCTGCTCCAAGTCCCAAAGATTTAAGCCACCTTGATTCTTTGGAGAACACAACTCTTCCCATTTAACCCAAGCCCATTTCCTATTGTCTCCAGGGCCGCTCCAAAGAAAGTGCTGCTGAATTTTTTGAAGCTCTTTAAGAATAGCTTTGGGGGCCAACATAGCCGAAAAACGATAAGTGGGCATCGCCTGTAAAACTGTTTTAATAAGAACTAAATGGTTGGCAAAATTCAGGGGGCGGAAGGTCCAGTTTGAAAGTCGTTTCCTCATTCTATCCACTAATTCCCACCACGACCCATGCTGGACCTAGATATCCACGAGAGGATCCCCCAGATGTTTGGACAGAAGGGAGCTTTCCAAAAAAACCAATATCCTGCAGATGTTTCTCCTAGTGATTTTGGGAGTATTGAAGAAGAAAACCAGAGATTTATGACCATTAACTTCAAGACCAAAGGCCTTCCCAAAGTTGTCAAGACCTAGGTGAAATGCCCTTGGCTCCTGGACAGAGTGATGACCCATAAGCATGGTATCCTCCACAAATTGGTGGTGAGTTTGACAATCCGCTCTGGGGTGAACGACCAGACACTGAAGCTCATGACTTCCTTGCATAGCTTTGATAGTTCTTCCCAGTCTTTCCACCATAATAACAAAAAGAAAAGGGGAGAGGGGGTCCCCTTGACGAATCCCTCTAGAGGGTTTTAAGAGACCCATAGGGACACCATTAAGGAGAATGGAGGAGAATGATGAGGAAACCAAATTCATAATCCACCTAATCCACCATTCAGAAAAACCAAAAGCATGCAACATTTCTTTCATAAATTGCCAGTTTAATTTATCATAAGCCTTGGCTATGTCTAGCTTTAGCATCATTCCTGGGATATTTTCTTTTTTGAGAGAGTGCAAGACCTCGTGAACTAGGATAATACCATCCATAATATGCCTACCTTCCAAAAACCTCGATTGTTCAGGGGAAATGATGAAGGGAAAGATTGGTTTCAGGCGATTAGCAATAACTTTTGTGACAATCTTGTAGATCACATTGCAAAAAGAAATCGGTCTAAAATTTTCTGGGGTATCAACACCATTAGTCTTGGGGATGAGGGCAAGGAAAGAAGCATTAAAAGCTGGAAGGATTTTCCCAGAGCATCTTGAGGACTCCACAACCTGCCACACCTCCACCTTCACCAAATCCCAAAAATAATGGAATAAATTGGTAGTAAAACCATCAGGACAAGGGGCTTTTCCATCAACCATTTGAAGAATGTCTTCCTCAACTTCTGCCATAGAGATAGGTTTTAGAAGGACGTCATTTTGGTCATGGGTCACCAGTGACAGGATGTTGTGAGTTATTAACTCAATATGTCTTCGTCTCTCAACCACATTTTCAGTCATGATGTCCTGGAATAAATGATGCAATTCACCTTCAATCTCCTCCCTGGTCTCCAATCTGACCCCTTTCCCATTCTTGAGATTGAGGATCCTATTTTGCTAATGATGCTAAATTGCAGAGCGGTGGAAGAATTTTGTATTGCATTCACCATCCTGTATCCAATTCACCCTCACCTTTCCTCGCCATAGGACCTCCTCTTGTTTTTCGCATTCCATAATATTATTATGCACAAGGGTTTCCTCCCTTTGCAACTCTGGGGTATAGCCCAAGAGCATTCCCATCTTTTGGATTTCCTCCCTTCGAGCCTCAAGGGCTTGTTTATCCTCAAATACATTCCCAAATTCCTCTTTGTTCCACTTCTTGATATTAGCTTTAAGTGCTTTCATTTTCTATTGGAATTTTTACAAGCTTTGGCCCTCTTCTATGTCCAACTCCCCCCACCATTGAGAGACTTTCTCTTTGAACTCTGGGTTACTCAACCAGAACTGCTGAACGCGAAAGGGGTTTTTAAATTGCGATCCCAGACCACTCCACAACAGTTCAATGGACCAATGATCAGATCCTGGAGCCGGGAGAATGGAGGAAGCAATTTCACTCGCGGAATCCATCACCAATTCCAATACCAGAAAATGGTCCAGACGAGAAGCAATGTGGCGGTCTCCTTGCCTCTTATTGTTCCAAGTGAATTAACCATCACCCGGGACCACATCTACCAGTTTCAATTGCTCAATAGTGTCCGTGAAGCGGACACATTCTTCATCCATATGTCTCCTTGCCCCTTTCTTTTCTTCTAATGAAGAAATGAGGTTGATGTCCCTTCCCACAATCCAATGCCTACCCTCTACCAATTCCCCTAGCCAGCAGAGAGAGTCTAAAAAGGAGGACTTAGCTCCCTGGTTGTGTGGACCATAGACATTAGTGATGATACCAAAAACCCTAAACCCAATAACCTGGAACTCAGCGGAAAGGAAGCACTGATTCCCAAAAAATCCCGATAGGATAATTTTCTTAGGATCCTAGAGAATGCCTAGCTCTCCACTGAAACCCTTCGAATCAATCCCCATTACTTCACAATTTCTCCAGATCTTTTTACACTTCTCTTGCAGCTGAAGAACCATGCACTTTGTTTCTTGAAGAAACATGACTGTGGGATTTGTTGTCTTAATCTTCTTTCTAAGAGTTTTATATTTTTGCTAGCCTTAAGCTCTCTTGTATTCAAGGAAACAATCTTCATTCAAAAGGGAAAGATTACAGACCTAGGGCTTCCTTAATAGTAGGGTAATGGCAATATTCCACCAATTTCAAACTTGGAGCAACGATCCTTTGCCTGTTAGACTTTCGGCCTAGCTTCTTGGTGCTTTCCTCGTGCATTCTCTTACAGTCCTTTTGTGATCCAGGGTTGATCCCCAGCCGATTGGGTGCTCTGGATTTTAGAATGGCTTCCTTCAAGAGGGTCACTTGTTCTTGAGGGACATAACCTTTTTTAGGGTCTCCTTTTTTAGGGTCTCCACATGCTTGTTCAATCCCATCTAGATCCAAGTCTCTTATATCCATTTCTTCAGTTTCCTCATCAACAGCATCCCCGATGACAGCCATAATTGTCTCGACCAATGGCTGTGATTTAGGACTAAGGGGAGCGACTGAGAGCTCTTGGTTTTGACTGTCTAGAGGTTCCTGGAGAGGATCAGAGTTATTTTCCTCCTCCTTTTCTTTTACCACATCAAAAGAGTTAGATGTCATGATCTTCTTGGCACCTTCGATGGCTTCTTGTTTCCTCCCACCCCGCTTTCATGTCTGCAACTTGGTGAAACCCAGATCCTCACTCACCTCGGCCTTTTGGGGGGAGGGCTTAGGGCTTTTCATAGGGAAATCCCTTAATAAGTGGCCATGCTCATGGCATATGCGGCATCGGAATGGGATATGTTCATAATCAAGGGTTTGGAGCCATTCCTCATCCTCCCACATCAACTTGATAGCTTCAAGCAGCTCCCTCGATAGATCCATATAAATGCAGATACGGGCACACGCCGTGTATCAATGGGGTTTTGTCTATTCCAATATTTTGACAAATGTGCCCAGATTGTTCCCAATATCTTCTAGAATCTTGACTTCCCAATATTCAGTTGGGAGAGCATATAGTCTTATCCCAATAGGGGTGACCTTCATGTCTTCTTTTTCTGGGCAGAACTTTTCTTTCCATGGCCTCAAAAACAAGCTAGCAGAATAGAAGAAATAAGGCCCCCCATCAAGAACCATATTTCTATCATCTAGATTTATGAATGTGATTGTGAAGAAACCCTTGGAACCTAATTGAAGGTCATAATGACCTTTAGGTTTCTAGGTGGAGTGAATCCACCAGATTAGAGACTTTTTAGAGGGTAAAACCCCAACGAAACATCCCAATGAGAGCATGGTCCTGCATCTTCTGAATCCTATCTCTCAGCGTATTGGATCTGATGACCATCGAGGGGATAATCAAATATTTGGGTATGCATTGACCCAGCTTACCACTCGCCGAAGGAGAAACAGATCTCATCTCCTGCGCCTTTTTTCCAACACCACCCAATCCATTTACCGGGATCGAAATCCCTCCTACATGAAAATCCGATGAGAAGAGCCTTGGGTGGCTAAGAGGCTCCCCCCATAGAAGCATCCATGATTTGCTATCAATCCTCCCACATGCAGAAAGCTCCGAAAAACCTAGCTTCGACTCCTCCTTCAATTTTTTAAACATTTCAAGTTATAAATTAGACACATTAATAATATTAATAGGTTAAAACATACCCTATGTTCAAATATATCTATAAAAAAAATATTTATAGATAATTTATTAATATTAAAAATTAATATCTTCATATTAATGTTATGAGAATTATAAAATTATAATCTAATAAAGGCATTTATTATAGTACATATTATAATATAAAATTATTTATATCAAATTAATTAATAATGATATTAATATATTAATATTATCTTTGTTAGTAACATTATTATTATTATAATTAAATACATACATTTACTATTATAATATATTGATGCTTATAAATAGCAAAGTTATTTATGTATTATAACTTAACTTGATGGTATTTATAGTTATTGATGTATAATTAATTAATAAAGAAGATTAGTATTTTATTAACTTTAATGTTATAACATTATAATCTAATATATAGTATATTTTAATATAATATATATAATTTATTTTAGTATTTAAAATAATGTATTTCTTAATATAGTATATTATAATATAATAAAAAATTGAAAAAAAATACCTTTAATGTTAATATGTTTATTACTAGAATAAAACTATATTATATCTTTAGAGTTAATATAATTAATATATTAGTGAAGAACGAGGAGTTTTTGACCATGGTCAAGGTTTAATTTTCATGAGGGCATAACCTATATCCATGAGGACGCCTTGAGGTACTGGTCCAACATGTGGTTGAGCCTAGAGATATTGTATTAAGTGATCTCTTGGCCTCTACACACATAAGTATATCAAATCCCACCCCTTGTCCTTCAAGAAATTGTCCCTATATGTGAGTAACATCATCTCAAACCACAAGCTGAATGGGAAGGAAATTGGCATTATAGAGGGAAAGTTGGGCATAGATGATGTGTCACATGGTTCACCTTGGCATGCATGATGTCAAGGTGACTAAAGAGGTGAACCTTGAGGTGTCCCCTTAGGAATTTTGCTTGAGTGAACACAGTTGTTTGGAAGTGAGCAATGTTTATGGATTTTTCGTTAGAGGTCGACAAGAAGTACATGGTATTCATTATGGGGTCACAACTTAATTGCCAAGCAATATGGCTCATCACTATTATTTGTGGATCTCCATAAGAGGATAAAAAGCTTTGTTCTTGACATGGTTATATTGTTAATTTGATGGGCCTTTGAGAAGAAAGAAAAGATTGGAGCTTTGAGGTGCATTTGTTGTGTCCTAAAGTAGAGGCCACTCATAAAAATGTTGGTCAAGATGCTATGGTAAACAATGTAGCAATGGATCCATGGTAGATATCTTGGTTTAGAAGAGGCGAGAGTTGTAGGAGAAACACCTACTCGGAGGAGTCCTTCAGTAGGGACATTCCCTATCACATTTGTCTAGAAATAGAGAATGTTGAGGGTTAGATTGTGGGGCTAGCATTGGAATACCATAATACCAATAAGACCACGGGAACATATTGGCTCTATTAGAGCATTATTACACCTTATTCATAAGTCATATTATTGATTAATTGGTCCAAAACAGGTTAATAATTGTAATCCAAGGTTGTTAGGAGGTTGTTAGAAGTTAGTTGGGCCAAATGATGACTTATCCACCAAAATATGGGCCAAAATTGGTTATATGAGCTATAAGGCACCCTATTTATGGCCACCTCCAGCATTTATTACCACTTCCTTAGCAAAGGCACATTGTTTCCCTATTTTAAGGAAACTATCTTTGAATTAGGTGTCGATGTAATAAATCTAGTGTTTTTGGCCCATACATGATTGTTTTGGCCTCTCCTTCGATACCTAACCACCACCAAATCACCTCGTTCACCTGTGTGAGCCTCATCTTGCTCTTCCAACCCTCACCCAACATTCAGATGGGAAATGCGTACCATTCTAGGGTGATTTGGGATCCTATTGGTCAACCTAGGGGGGATTGGGGTCAAATCTAAGGTAGCCACTTCTCAAAGCCTCCTAAGGCACTCAAATTCTTACAAACACTCTATATATGTACTCAAAACTCATTTCTATATGAGACATAACGGACAATTAATAGAATCTGATATTTGATCATTTGTATTTACTGGTTTTTTATCATTTGTTTTTCCAGAATTGTTTATGCACTTATTTCTTGCATAGTAAGTTAAATATTTCAATTGTGAGGTATATATAGTAGCTGTATCCTACTGTGATATATATTTTATATGGCATCATAGCTCTTCGAGCTACTATTCGAACCAAAAGATTGTTTTAGTGGTGTGCCAGAAGCAGTGGAGAAACCACAGAAGTCCCTAGAACCGTTGCATTGAAGCCATTGGAGAAATCCATTGGAGTCCATCCAGGGTGTGATTCTCTCCCGAATTTGCCCACTATAAAATAGGGTTCGAATCTGTTAGGTTATATCCCCTCCTGAGTGTTGAGAGTTTTATTGCATGTACAATAGATTCTATAATGGATTCGAAAGTTCCCCTTCTTACTCGATTCAGTTATGCAGAGTGAAAGCCTAAAATGTGTGCATATATCAAGAGACAAGGTCTCTATGATGTGTCTATTGGTTCCAAGAGTGAACCAGAGTCTTATGAAGAGAAAAATCATTGGCTAGATTATTGTGACAGAGCATTTGGAGCTATGTGTCTAGCCATGTCTCCAAGTATGCACTACTTGATTGGTTATGCAGACTATCCATTTGAGCTATAGTCCAACTTGGACAAGGATCTTTATAAGCATAAGAATGGTGCATTGAGTGAGCCTATGTACACCTCTAAATGTGCTCTCCCTTGTACTGTTTTGACCTCTACTCTCTATGTTGAAGTTGTTCATGAAGATAAAATGGAAAAATATTCAACACAAGTTTGTGTTGTTACAGATCTCTTTGATTTGAATGCTTCCTCTATAGGTTGGGAAGTAGAATGTGAAGAGTTGCCATATACTGCACAACATTTTTCTTCAAATGATGAAGATACAAAAAATGGAGTAGTCATTTTTTAAGAAGAACTATTTCTACAGTCATTGTTCTCCCACCATACTTCTTCTATTCAGGATTCTCTATCAGTTATTGCTCTAGAAGATAAACATTTTTCATATGAGTTCGTTGATGTGCAAAGTTGTGGTTCTTTGGATATTTTGCAGTCTAGATAAGTTTATGGAGTTCATGCATTCGCACTCCTTGGTCATATGCCTCCTCTCACTCCTACATGTTCACATGCACACTTCCTCAACCTATTGTTGAAGAAGAAAATATGGCAGAAATTTCAACTCAAGCTCGAAATGGTGAAAGTCTCCTCGAAGTGATTCCTTCTCTTATTGCTGTAGAAGTTCATGAGAACTCTGATTTTCCATATTCACATGTAGCTGATTCAAGAGAAGACATTTGAACCCCCATTGTTGAAGAAGAACTCTCTCTTTCATCATTGTTCTCCAATAATTCTTCAAATGTTGATTTTGAGGATGATAAGTAGTTGTTGAAGACCCTTTGCATACTTCACTAGATGATGGTGCAAAATCTGCTGATCTTTTGGATTATTTGAACGTTGCATCAAGATGTGAGATGTCTTCAAATGCACTCATGAATTCTGATCCAAAGCTTTCTACCTATCCCTTTATGGTGACTAGCACATTTCCTCACAACTCTAATGAAGAAGGAGACATTGCCATTGTCTTGGCATGCATTGAACCCTTGTTCCTCATTTGAACCTGATCATACATGTTTTGGATCTGTTTATAGTTCATATTTCATGTCCAAATATCATTTGGAACCATTTTTATCATTCTTGGAGCTTTTATAATAGTTCTGAGTTCAAATTTTCAAGAAATTTCAGCTTTACTTGATGTTGATTTCACCACTCTTGGTACAACATTTTTGGCTCAAGCATCTCAAGACTCATTTGGACCTGATTTCAGTCTAAAGTTCAAGTCTAATGAGCAGCCACTTCTACTCTCACGTCAGTGTATTGGAGCTGCTCTACATGGATACATTGTTTATCATGCAGTTGTTCATGTTCCTGATCTAGTTGAGCAACATCTACTTCTTCCAAACAAGAAGCTTCCTCCAGACATCTAATCAAGTTCACACCTACTTGAGTTTTGGAGAAGTTTATTTTGGTGTATTTCATGTCCACTTTAAAGGGGGGGTTTTATTTCCCACAAGCTTTTCCTCCTTACCTTGGTTACATGGACAAATAAAAATTGTTGTTGTAAAAGGTGACTTGAGCCTTACTTTCCAAGGCCTTATTTTGACTATTGACACAAGTCTAGCTTATGGGGTGGTGTTAGAGCATTATTACACCTTATTCATAAGTCATATTATTGATTAATTGGTCCAAAACAGGCTAATAATTGCAATCCAAGGTTGTTAGAAGGCTGCTAGAAGTTAGTTGGACAAATGATGACTTTTCCACCAAAACCAAAATATGGGCCAAAATTGGTTATTTGAGCTATAAGGAGCCCTATTTATGGCCACCTCCATCATTTATTACCACTTCCTGAGCAAAGGCCCCATGTTTCCTTGTTTTAAGGAAATTGTCTTTGACTTAGACACCCATGCAATGAATCTAGTATTTTTGGCCCATACTTTACTGTTTTGGCCTCTCCTTGGATCCCTAACCACCACGCAATCACCTCCTTAACATGTGTGAGCCTCATCTTGTTCTTCCAACCCTCACCCAACGTTCACATGGGAAATTCATACCATTCTAGGGTGATTTGGGAGCCTATTGGTCAACCTAGGGGGGATTGGGGTCAAATCTAAATTAGCCACTTGTCAAAGCCCCCTAAGGCACTTGAATTATTCCAAACACTATATATTTGTACTCACAACTCATTTCTATATGAGACATAATGGACATTTAATAGAATATGATATTTGATCATTTGTATTTACTAGTTGTTAATCATTTATGATTGGTTTTTTATCATTTTTTTCCATAATTGTTTATGGAATTGTTTCTTGCATAGTGAGTTAAATATTTCAATTGTGAGGCATCTATAGTAGCTAGCTACTACTATGATAGATATTTTATAGGCTCATCAAAACTCTTTTAGGAAGGGTGCTTATGGAAAGGGACTGTAATACTCTACAATTATATGAACAAAGATATGCATCTCATTTATAGAATTGCATATATTGGAGAAAGAGCTTTTGAATTTTTGTAAGTCCTATTTGAATTATCGAATCCATAATTTTATGGAAAAGGTTATGTATTTTATTTAATATTGAAGAAACTATATAAATAATTAGTTTCATCAAGCATGAGAAAAGTTCTTAAATTTCCAAAAATTTAAAGTATTCGGGGTTTGTTACAATGTGGTATGAGATCTTAGGTAACAACACTCAACCTTATGGGAGTCCATTCATAATATCAGAAAACTAACAATGTGTGTATCTTGTTCTTCTTATTTGTATAAAAGAAAAGTGTGTTACTAAAACTGCAGAAAAATGGCTGGAGGACGATCCCCTACCCCACCTATTGGGGTGGAACTTAATGATGAAGAACAACATCACAATAATAACATTAACAACAACCAAGATGAAATTTTGAAAATAGTTAGAGATTTAGAAGCAGAACTCCAAAGTTTTATAACTGAACATGAACAAGTAATAAAGACACAAGAAGATCTTAACAAAGCTATGTCTTTTAAATTAAATGAGATATCTAAGGATATGGGTAAAAATGAACATAAACTGATTGATTCAACCTCTGAACCTTTTCCTCTAATGATAGCTCTGTTGATAGTGAATCAGAGGATTCTAGAAGTAGCTCTGAAGGTAGACGAAGGAAGAAGAGGAAATATAAAGATGAAATAACTAGTGAATTTAAAAAGACAAAGCCTCCTATATTTGACGGTGATGTCAAAAATGGAGAGGAAGCTGAAGCTCGGATATTCAGAATGAAGCAATATATTACAATGTATAATTACTCAAATTCAATGAAAGAAAAAATGGCCATATTCAATCTAGTTGGGAAAGCTAAGATTTGGTGGAGATATTTAAAAAGAGGTAAAAGAGTTAATGATCTAAAATGAAGTTGGAAATGGTTTAAGAAAGAGTTTAAAAAAGAGTATCTTTCATAATATTATTATGAGGGAAGGGAAAAAGAATTCTATGAATTAAGATTAGGTTCAATGTCAATGCATGATTTTTGTACCAAGTTACTATCATTATTAAGGTATGTAGCCTACCTCACTGAAGAGAAACTTAAAATACAAAGATTCTTAGGTTGTTTAACAATTTTCTATAAAGATTGATTATAATTTAATAATCCAAAAACATTGTATGAAACAATGATGAAAGCTAAACTAGATTATGGTCAATCTAAAAGTAAACATGAAAATCCAAATAACTTTAAGAAAAGAGAAGGGTATAAATTTAAAAGGAGGGAGTTTAAGCCTTTTAATAAACACAATATTTACCAAAGGAACACCTTTAGAGATAAACAACAGTCAATTAAAACTGTTTTTAAAGATAATTTCCTAAAAAAAAAAAAGAGAGAACCCTTAAAGTGTTGGGGTTGTGGGGAAAGTCACTTCTATCAGGATTGTCCTCACAACAGAGATAATCAAAGCATTCACATGGTAAAGGAAGCTACCAAAGTTGGATAATTTGCTCGGAATATACCAAATATAAGCATAGCATTGGACAACCATCAAGCGGACTATCATCTTTCTATGATAGAAGTTGAAGGTAATATTTTTGATAAATATATTTCTATTTTAATTGATTCTGGTTCTACTTTGAGTTATATATCTCCTAAGTTAGTAGACAAATGTAAGATGAAAAAACATGATTTTGAAAATTCTTGCTAGTACAGTTAGCTACAAGAGCAAAAAGAAAAGTAACTAGTTTTATTCATAGTTGTGAAATTTACATGAATGATTTAGTTACAAAGCTAGTTTTAAACATTTTTCCATTAGGTTCATATGATGTATTATTGACATGGATTGGTTAGAAAAACACAAAGTTATACAAATCAATTTTGAAAATAAATTTACTTGCATTGATGAACAATGTACTAGTAGACTTGGTAAAGCTATTCCTAGAAAAGTTTTTACAAGAAAAATATCTGCTTTACAGTTAAATCAATGTGCTAAGAAGGGGTGTCAAATGTTTTTTGTTCATATAACTGAAAATTTTGATGATAAAATCAAACCTAGATTGGAAGACTATCCCCTTTTGCAAGAATTTAAAGATGTCTTTCTAGAGGAGATACTCGGATTACCCCCAAGGAGGGAGACTTATTTTACTATTGAATTGGTACCGGAAGTAGTACCTGCTTTTAAATCCCCTTATAGAAAGAATACACCAAAGTTAGTAGAACTAAAAAAGCAATTGCAATAAATATTAGATATAAAGTACAAAATACCGAGTGTGTCCCCATGGGGATCACTGGTAATGTTTGTTGAAAAGAAGGATGGCACCATAAAACTTTGGATAGAATATAAACAACTTAATAAAATGACTATTAAAAATAGATACCCACTCCCACGCATAGATGATATGTTTGATAAAGTACAGGGAGCTTCGGTATTCTCAAAAATATATTTAAGATCTAGGTACCACCAAGTGAGAATCAAAGATGAAGATGTTTTTAAGACAACATTTCAAACACGGTACAGGCATTATGAATTCATGGCTGTACAATTTGGTTTAACTAATGCTCGATCAATGTTCATGTGTCTAATGAATGGTGTCCTTCATAAATATTTGGATAAATTTGTGGTTGTGTTTATTGATGATATATTGATCTACTCTAAAATGAACATGAACATGAAGAACACTAAAAATTGGTCTTACAAACCTTAAGGTAACATAGACTTTATGCAAAATTCAGTAAATACGTCTTTTATCAAGATAAAATCCAGTATTTGGGTCATGTAATCTCTAAAGAAGGAATTGATGTATACCTTGATAATATTAAGGAAAACATAGATTGGCCAGTTCCTAAAGATGCAACCGAGATTAGTGTGATAATTTGCAGGGGATCTAGCAACTGTAACAAACTCACAATCAAACTCTCAAGTATGTTGCAAAGAAGAAGAGAAGGAGACACTCAATAATCACTCATAAACATAGAATAATGAACAATAACAGTATCATACAATGAATAATGAATGTAAAGAATGTAATACAATAATCTATGATGTAACATCATATAGGATTCGAATTAGCCAAGTAGGGCATTCGAGTCTGAGCTCAAAGTCTAGCTTGGATAACTATGGAGACATCATCCAGTCAATAGTATCTGTCCTAAATGGTAAGAGTCAGTCAAGTGTGTCGAAATGAGTCTGACAGAACCATCTAGGCATAAATTAGGGAACAAAGACTCCAAGGGGGGCACATGAGGCTGTCATAGGGTTAAGTGGCACTCCAAAACTAGCTAACTAGGAGCTACAAGTAGTTAGGATGAGCAATTAGTGGAAGAACTACTCAATCCATGCACTAACTGAGTGATAAATCCCAGTAGGTGAGATAAGACGCCCTAACTGAGTGATAATTGAAGGTAGGTGAGAAAAGGAGCACTAACTGAGTGTGGTAGGTGAGAAAGGCACACTTTCCATGTAGAACAGTAAAAAAGGGTGCATCATGTATGTAGGAGGCCAAATGGGGGCTAAAGACAGGCTCTGCAGGGCTAGAAGCAAGCTCTAGGTGCTGGGGAGACCACCATGATGATGGATGGATGCATGCAACATGCAGTTTTGCATGCACGCATGCAAAATACAAAAATGATGGTGTGAATATTCCAACATCCCCCCACAAGATATACTATGAGAAATAACTAAAATGAGTAAAATAGAGCCTTGGTGACTAAAACCAAAGGTCACCCCGTACAATCAATCTAAATAAAAATAAGTGAGGAAAGAGGGGAAACCCAGTGGGATGAAAGCCCTCCCTCAAAATAAACTGAAGGATGCTAATGAAGCATATCATCTCTCACCCATGAAGGAGGTAAGTGTCCTTCTTTCTAAAAGAAGGATTGATAGATCCGAAATGGATTGAGAATTTCACAAGGATGAATCGTTACATGTGAAAACTCTGATCTGGGAGATCGGGGAGCAGTGGTTTCCCATCAAAGAAGAGGATCAGTAAAGTAAGAAGGATGAAACCCGTCATGCTAAAAATCTGTTCTGGATGATCGGGGAGTAGTGGATGCCTATCGAGGAAGAGGATAACCAATGTGAGAAGGATGAAACCTTCCATGCTGAAAAATATGATCTGGATGATCGGGGAGCAGTGGCTGCCCATCGAGGAAGAGGACAAATAGGTGAGAGATCTTCACTTTCTTGTGGATCTGGATCTCCCATTCGCTCATCTTCATCATCAGTTTCTAGACCTTCAAGTTTTTATTGATTTGGGTCTATCATTCCCTCATCATCATCTCCATATTCACATTCTGAATCTGAAATATCATGTGGAGATGCATCATCACATCCAAACTTTGAATCTGAAATCTCATGTGAAGAAGTAAGTAAAACTGGAACATCATCACATGCAAACTCTTAATCTAAAATCTCATGAGGAGAAGCAATTAAAATTGGCTCATCATCACTCGAAGTAGGAGCATATCCAAAAATGTTGATGTCATGAATCTGCTCCACAATATGCATGTAGTCCTCACTTAAATCATCATGACTGTAATCAATATCAGAAGAACTAGGACTAGATGATGATGGATCTTCATTAAGATCGATAGAGGATGCAGTAGTGGAGGCCCATTTTGAAATAGGAGTTGAACAAATAGGTGCTAGATCTTCAGGTTCTTGTGGATATGGATCTAGCATTCGCACTTCTTCAAGAGTCCTCTTTTTATCAATCTCTTTTGGTGTATCTTTTCCCTTTAGGAAACCTTCGAAGGTGCCATGAGAAAACTTGCCACTTAGAAGACCATCAATGACATTCTGAGCTAGCTTGTAGTTGAGATGAGATACTCTACTCTCTTCATGAGTATGAGAGCAAAGAGAAGACTCCTTTGAGAGAGGTAAGAAGTGTGAAAACTCATAGAGTTTTGTCTCATGATTTGCAACTCCTTTCGCAATGATTTCCCCTGAAACCATGTGTTGTACCTCAACTTCATATGGAGTAAAGATCACACTTTTGTGCTCTCTAGTATGATTCATTTGATACACTAAAAGGACATTAGATGCAAGAGAAGGAACATAAAGCACATCAGAAAAGTAACCGTGATCAAGATCGATTCTTCCAATCCCCTGAGAGGAGACTTCTGAATCATTTCTCAAACTGATGGAAGGGTCAATAGAGCTTTCGAAACTAGAGAAGAGATCTTTGGAGGAATCCATATGGCATGATGCTCCTGAATATATGATGAAAGAAAAATCAATTGATGCACTTGCTATGAGAGCATGGCATCTTCATTTGTTTTCAGATCTAGAAAGTTCAGTATCAGGATCTTTCTTCCTTGCACATGCATGTACAAGAAGATTGTTCTTCTCAAGTAACTAAGCCATCAAATCTATAGTCTTCCTCATGCAAGTACTCTCAGGATGAAAACCGCTAAGATAATATGTGCACTTGGTTTTTCCCTTCTGAGAATGCTTGGTCTTCCTTGAGTTCAAAGCCCCATTTGACTGATATGGAGTATCTGTAGGCCTTGTATCATTCGATCTCTTATCATAAATCTTTTGCTTGTCTTTACCATTCACCCTTCTGGACTCAACAGCTGTAATGGCTGAATCCAACTTGCTTTTTATCATTCCCATGGAGATTAACTTATCTTCCTCTTGAGTAAGAGATTGGATGAAGTCATCAAGTGAGGGAAACTTCCATTTTGGAATGGACATCTTAGCTGAATGGAGAGTAGAGACAAAAACTGAGAAGTTTTCCCCCAACTTTGAGAGAATGGAAAGAATAATATGTTTGTCTTCATTAACTATCTCATATCTTTTTCAACTATGATATCAAGCTTTTGAACATGGTGAGGAAGGCATTGATGGATTCGAAGCTGTCAGGACTCAAAGATATGAGTTCATTCTCCAATTTGTGTCCTTTCATATCATCCTTTTGTCCAAAAAGGGATTCGAGCTTGTCCCAAACATCTTTAGGATATGTAAGATCGATGACATGGAAGTGAAGATCATCAAAAATTGAGAGAAGGAGGAGGCCAACTGCTTCATCAAGCCTGTCCAAATACTAGGGCATTTCAACTACACTAAGAGGTTCTACCATCGTTCCATTGAGTATTCAGGTGAAGCTCTTGGATCTCATGAAGAGAGCCATCTTGGATTTCCACTCAACATAGTTGGAAGATGTGAGATTTAGATCCATCTGAATAGAGAAGGTCGAATAGTTGAAGAAGAATTCGAAGGGGTGAATATACCAGCAAAGCAAGAGAAGTTTTTGCTGATGGAGAATGCTACACTTCAACTGAACAATACCTTTTGAACACTAAGCACATAAACTAACTCCTTCACACATGGCTAGACCTCACTAGATTTATCCAATGAATTCAATTAATAGCACAAGGATTTGTTGTGGAAACTCAAAGGCTTCTGGTGCTCAAGTGAAAGATAGCTGCTCAAATAAATGTTGCAACTGCTGCTGGTGCAATGGCTGCAATTCAAATAGCTACTTCTTTATCTGATACCATGTGATAATCTACAAGGGATCTAGAAACTGTAACAAACTCACAATCAAACACTGAAGTATGTTGCAAAAAAAAAGAGAAGGAGACACTCAATAATCACTCAAAAACACAGAATAATGAACAGTAATAGTATCATACAATGAATAACGAATGTAAAGAATGTAATACAATAACCTATGATGTATCATCATATAGGATTCAAATTAGACAAGTAGGGAATTCAAATCTGAGCTCAAAGTCTAGCTTGGATAACTATGGAGACATCATCCAGTTAGTAGTATCAATCATAAATGGTAAGAGTCAGTCAAGTTTGTCCAACTGAGTCTAACAGAACCATCTAAGCATAAACCAGGGAATGGAGACTCCAAGGGGGGTGCATGAGGCTGTCATAGGGTCAAGTGGCAATCCAAAACTAGATAGCTAAGAGCTATAGGTAGTTAGGATGAGCAATTAGTGGAAGAAATACTCAATCCATGAACTAACTGAGTGATAACTCCCGGTAGGTGAGATAAGGCGCCTTAACTGAGTGATAACTGAAGGCAGTTGACCAAAGGCGCAAAAATAGAGTTTGGTAGGTGAGAAAGCCGCACTTGCAATGCAGAACCGTCAAGAAGGGTGCATTAGGTAGGCAGGAGGCCAAATGGGGGCTAAAGACAGGCTCTAGATAACTAGAAGCAAGCTCTAGGTGCTTGGGATACCACCATGATGATGACTGGATGCATGTAGTAGCATGCAAATGCATGCACCATGCAAGCATGCAAAATACAAAAATGATGGTGTGAATATTCCAACAATTAGATCCTTTATGGGAATCACGGGTTACTATTTCAGGCTCATTGAAGGGTCTTCAAGAACTGTCTACCTAATAACTTCATTACAAAAGAAAGGAACAAAGTTTATTTGGTCTAATAAATGCAAAAAAAAAATTGAAAAACATAAACATCTACTTAGAACAACACATATTATAAGAATATCATCTCCATACAAAGACTTTTTTGTATGTACGGATGCTTGCTTAGAAGGATTAGGTGGCGTATTAATGCAAGATGATTATGTAATAAGCTATGAATCAAGAAAAATCAAAGAACATCAAAGAAATTATGAAATGCATGACTTAAAATCCGCTGCAATAATACATGCTTTAAGAATGTGGAGACACTACCTTATTGGAAGAAAATTTATCCTAATGTTCGGTAACATAAGCTTAAAATACTTGTTTGACCTACAAAATCTAAATGCTCACCAAGCAAGGTGGTTATCCTTCTCGAGCGAGGATGATTTTGAGATCCAACATATTAAAGGAAAAGAAAATAAAGTGGCGGATGCCTTGAGTAGGAATGCTATTCCAAATTGTTGAGCCACCTTTAGCAGTTATAAAAAAAATATAGAAGATATAATCAAATATGCATCTAAAAATGATGAAGAATACCTCAAAATTAAGGAATAATTGGATGTGAATCTAAATGGAGGTGAATCGAGAGCTTATTCTTTGAGATCAAAAGACATATTAAGATATAAAATTGATTATATGTACTTAACTTTGAAGAATTCAAACACTTAATCCTAAATGAATTACAAAAGAAACCATTATATTCTAGACATATGTGATATCAAAAAATGATAACAATGCTAAGAAAATATTATTATTGGCCTAATATGAAAAATGATGCCGCTAATTATCTAGCGAGATGCCTTGAATGTCAACAAGTTAAAATTGAACATCAACATCCATCTAGGTCACTTCAACCTTTACCCATTCTAGAATGGAAATGGGAAGTAATAAGTACGGATTTTATAACTTGATTGTCTAGAACTACTAAACAACATGATTCAACTATGATGGTTATTGGTAAATTGAGTAAAGTTGCACACTTTATACCAGTAAATTCTACCTTTAAAGCAATAAATATAGTTGATATCTTTATGAAAAATATTATTTGTATGCATGGTATTCCTAGAGTTGTGATATTTGACAAGGGTGCAAAGTTTACAGGTAACTTCTGGAAATATTTATTTAAAGGTTTAGATGCCCAGTTAAATTTTAGTATTGCTTACCATCCTCAAAGGGATGGGCAAACTTAAAGAACTAAACAAATTTTTGAAGATATGTTTTGTTGTGAATGTATGTGATAGACAAGCCAAATAGATGGAAGGACTATTTACACTTAGATGAATTTGCTTATAACAATGGTTACAAGCATCCCTTAAGATGAGTCCATTTGAAGTGTTATGTGGTCAGAAATGCCATACTCATCTGTCATGGCATAACCCTATTGATAGGATTGTTCTAGGACTTGATATGTTGAAGGAGATGGAACAGACTGTCAAACAAGTACAAAAAAATTTAAAAGTTGCTAAATATCGACAAAAAAGTTATGTTGATCTTAAGCGAACTCCAAAAGAGTTCCATCTCAAGGACCATGTATAATTAAAGGTAAATCCGAAGGGAAACTTACATTAATATGGGGAAGATGTTCCAAGTTTATGCCCAGGTATTGCGGAACCTTGGAATTGTTAGACAAGATAGGTTTGGTAGCCTATCAGCTTACACTTCCTCCTTCTATAAAAGTTCATAATGTTTTCCATGTTTCGTTATTGAAAACATATATACATGATGATAGTCATATCATTGATTTGGGTGTGATTCGGGTAGAACCTGAGGGTGAGTTCCAAAAAGAACCTTTTCATATCCTATATAGGAAGGAACTTATGCTATGAAATCAAACCATTAATAAAATAAAAGTGCAATGCAAGCACTTCATCCCTGAGGAGGCAACATGGGAAATGGAAAATCATATGTGAGCAACGTATCGTTCCATGTTCCGGAATGAGCAAGAAGATTATGAATAAATAACACTGAGGGTGGTGTTAAGAAATAAGGGGGGGGAGAAATGTAATACCCCCAAGACCTTTTTATTATTTCTGATTAAATATTTTTGAAATACTTTCAAAAGAGTTATTATTTGTAAAAAGAGTTATAAAAACTCAAATATTCATATGTGATGTGAGTGAATATTTTGCACAAAAATTATTATTTCAATTATTAATAAAAAGAAAGACACTTGGAGCAACCTGTTGAAAGAGGGGACACCACCATGAGATAATGAAAATGTGTCTTAACACCAAAAAAGCACTCACCAGCTCATCCCTTTATACATACACCTATGTTGACCAAAGTTCCTACCAACCTAGCCTCCAAAACCCCAGAAAACCCAAATGGGTACCAAAATACTCAAAATTCCCTCAAAAACATACCAAAACCCCAAAAGAGGGTAAAAATCAAAATAATTGGGAATAAAACTCAAAAGAAAATCAAAAAAAGAGAAAAGAGGGCAAAAAAACTAAAAAGCCCCAAAACCCTAATCTAAGTCTATAAAAGGGGTGGAGGCCCCTCATTTCAAATATCACTAAACTAATCGACCCATATGCTGCTAAAATTTTGTTAAGCCTTAGCCATCCATCTTTGAGCTTTGGCCTCCCTTGAGAAGAGAGAAATCTTAGCCACCACCAAAAGCATTGAGGAGGAGAGTACAGAACCAAAGGAGCTTCGGAACACATTGTTAGAGCTTCACCAACCTCATTTCCGAGGTAATTTTTTTTATTGGAAGCCCTTGCTTGCCCATAATACAAAAAAATAAAGATTTTTTGTTACATTGATTTTAAAATCAATTGTTTATTGCTTTAAGTTATTTTTAAACCTCATGCATATGTTAGATTAGATTGTTTGTTGTTTTTATTATTAGTTAATTCTTGATCACTCCCCTTTAACCTACTACTAAGGGTTCTTTCTGTTACAACGTAATTTTCCACCTTGTGCATATCAGCCCTCTTTGGCCTAGAGGATCCATTCTATTGACTCAGATCCACGTTTTATCCTCCAGAGACACTATTTTCCCCTATTTTTTCCTCTGTACGCTAGCTGCATCATTACAGTGGGCGTACCCACGAGTTGCATCACTATAGCCTGCAGGTAGCATGTAAAATGGTAGAAATCACTAGTTAATTACTTTTTACTCCCAAAAAGCGATCATTGGGTGACCTTTGACCCTCCATCTACTCCAGAAATGCCTCGATGTGTCCTTTCATCTACCTTTGAGAGGACTATATATTGAGCACATATGGCTTATGGACGGGAGGAGAAAGGAGAGCAAGAGAACTCTAGTGGATTTCTGCCCTATCTTGAGTCTACACTCATTGATCCTTTTAGTTGTGAACGCTTTATGTTCACCTTCCAAACTCCTATCATAGTTTGATTTTACCATTCCATGGAGGATTGAAGTGGTGGAGGCACAAGTGGATTGACCCGGATCTTGGTTCAGATTGGTTGCCGACAAGAGGTCGTATCACATTGTACTTCGTGTTATTTATTAATAGAAATACTCATATTCTCATCCATCAATGTTATGAATGTGTTTATATTACATTGGGTTGCATTTACTTATAATATCATGGACCATTGTTATTGATGATGTTAATGTCATTTATATATTATTTGCGCTTGTTGTATATTGGCTATCAAGACTAATTTGCAGGTTCAAGTGCACAGATTGAAAGCTCCATCAAGAATCTACATCAAACATTTGGATCGAGGTTGGGAATTGAGTTAATTTCTGGTATTCAGCTGTCTGTTGTGGTCCACCCCAAGCCATAGGAAGTTTTCTCCAACACAAAAATGGCAACTCCGCTGGGGAATACATCCATTTTTGGGGATTTTTTGAGCATTAGTCCTTATTTAGAGTTGTTGTTTGTTGAAGCTCTGTGTCATTAATTGGCCATTAGGATACTAATTGGAAAACACCCTTTTTCTGGGCCATTGGACTCTTTGGTTCCTCATTTCCTTTTCCTTACCTACGGGTGAGCTTAGCTCTGCCCGCGTCTACCCGCTTCTGTCTGAACTATAGCCCGTGGGTACCCGCAGGTTTTCCTTCGATAGTAGCGTACAACTCCGACTTTGGTTGTTTCATGACCTTTGGTTGTTGCTAGGTTGATTCTGAGTGTTCCTGAGTCTTCTTTGGCCTTGTTCCTGACCATTCCAAGCCTTGTTTGTGACCAGAACTCTTCTTTTGTCTTGGTTTGAGCCTCATTGGTTTTTTACCCATTTTTAATTTGTAATCTCATTCCATTGGCTAAGTCTTACTGTTTAGCATCTGCTAGGTTGTTTGAGTGATCTCCCTTTCATTTCTGTGACTGAATAGTAGGATTTTGCTTGCATTTTTCATTCCATTATACTGAAAAATACAAAAACATAGTTTTGCGCTTTCCTTTCATTTATAAGTGAAAATACCAAAAAAAGTTTACTTTTATGTACTTCATTTTTCATTGAGTGCTTGCTGCTTTCATTTAAGTTCTGCTTGTGCATCAAAAATATAAAAGAATTGCATTTTTTATTTCGAAACTATTGGATTGATTTTGCATATTGGTGACATTGTTTTTATTGGATATACGAGTCTAGAGTTTGACAATTTTGCATACTATTCAGTCTTATACATCACTAGTTTCACGACCATATACTTTGAGTAACCACAGCCATTAAAATTAATGCTTAATCTAAAATTGATTGGATCAAATTTTTTTATAGGGTACAACAACTACCATAGGTTTAGAGTCTTGGAATAGGTTATTGTGAGTAAACAATCCAAGACTACTAGATGAAACATTATGTGTCTGACCAGGGAGTGGTGAAATCCATGGTATACATCAGTGTTCTTAGGAAGCTCTACTCAGACCAGAGTTAAGCATGAGGTCACGAGAGGTTGGTTGTAGAGATATTGCTCCAATACCGGCTGAATGTGGGAGATATTTCCAGGGTTTGTTTGTATCTAGGGACTCTTGGAGGATTTGACCGTCTTGAGTTTTGGGCTTAGCTACCCTGCCCATACAACAGATCCCACCTGTGACTGTCTGCTTGAGCATTGGTTATACTGTGGTGCCCATAGTTGACTTACCTAGGTATCGCATAGGGTACTTGCAGTGGTTATACTCTTTGTGTGAGGTTGGACATCATAGTTGTTTGTTGCCGAGGATTACGACCCTTTACATACAGTGAAGCCTGGGTGCCTCTATAAATGATTCGGTTACCTCCAGCTATAGTTTGGGAGTCTCAAGCCTCTCCTAGGTGAGACATACCGGCTCTAGTGTCGGGAGCTCATTTAGCCACTCTGTTTGTCTGCTCTTCGCTGTAGTTTCTCTAACTGTGTGCTTTTGATTTATTACATTTGATCGATAGTTTGGCCATTAGGGGACGTTGTGATTTTATATTCTCCTTGGAGATATTGTGGCGTGGAGTCCTACTCTCCGTCGATCCCGTCGGTTGGCTAGTTTACAACCGGTCGATTTTTCACATCGTGTTGCTAGGGGACAGCGATAGGATCCCTCTGAGTCTTCGAATTCTTACAAGACATACATCCTAGACATCATGATGGCTGCACACTCTGATACTAAAGAAATCCCTATGACTCCATCGGGTAGAGTCGAGCACACTTCGAACACCCTTACTCCTCATGAGGCTTGGGGGGGTGATCCACCTGAGACTCAATGTAATTTGTTTGGTCTGGATCCGCCCGAGGATGACCCGTTCGATCCTTCGTTTCCACATAATTATATACACAGGTTGCCATAGTTACATGACGACACTCATCCTACGATCAACCCTACTGCATTCTCTTTTCGTATGCTGAATTATAACACAGTTGATCCTTCCACTACGTTTGGTAGTCACGTTGGCACTAGCCATAGTGTTAGCCACACTACACCCATTGGGGGTAATACCCTCACGAGGGGCGCCACGTTTTCCAATCACACACATAGTATGGGGACCGGTCATGTTCCTCCTAACAATGCTAATGTTGGAAGACGACCACCTCCTAGGACTACCCAACCGAATAGGAACCTTGATCGCAAGTCGACACGCCATCTAGCACCTAATTCACATGTCGCTACTCATCAACCTACGACCACTTTCGCAAATGTTAATGCTCCTCCCAACCTCGGTAGTGGACATATACTGCATACTTTTACATCTGTTGTCACTACTAGTAATGCTAATGTAGGAGGTGGAAATATACCCTATCCACATGGTCATAACGCCACCATTCCTGCTACTAGTAACACCAATGTTGGGGCTGGGAATACATCTTATGCTTATGGACACCACACGACTGCTGATGCTAATCCTAATACTTATGTTGGGGGTGGGAACATACCCTATAATCCTGGTTATTACAACATGGTTCCCACTATGAATAGTACGTATATGCCCCATACTTATGGTGGCAACCCTTACTACAATACAGTCGATGCTGGTCATTAGTACAACCCACCTCAATATGGTGCACAAAACACATATATACCTGCTTACTCTCATACGAGTCAGGTTAGGGGAGGTTATCAACCTTGTGGCCATGGTCACGCTTATGGTCAAACAGGTCGATATAATTAGCAATTTAATGCTCAGGGTCAAGCATTTGGTCATTCCCATCCTTCAGGTTCTTATAACCAAGCTTTTTATGGGAGCTTATAATCAAGCTTTCCAGCTGTAGCTCTCATTCCTTGCATGTTTGAATCTTTCAGATCTTTCGAAGCTCACGAATGATCCAATGTGTCACGACTCTAGTTCGCCTCCGGTTCCTACGAAGCTTCCTTCGAACATTCCTAAGCTTGAGGGGAAAGGTGGTGAGGATCCAGGTGATCATGTCATGACATTTCACCTTTGGTGCTCTTCCAACTTGTTGAACCACAATTCCGTTAGATTACGACTATTTCAATGCACCCTCATGGGGGCAGTTGCGAAGTGGTATGTTGAGTTGCTTGGGAACACTTATAGGGGATTCAATGAGATTGCTTTGCTTTTTCTGGATCATTTCCAGTTACCGGTTCGTTACGATACTGGTAATGAACTTTTTTCTACTCTCTGTCAAAATAGGGCCACACATATTTTTGACCATGTTTAAGAGTGGCATCGACGGAAGCGACTAGTGAAAGCCAACATTCCTCCAGAGTTTCTGTTGGAATGGTTCCTCAAGTCTCTACTCACATATATTGCTAAGGATGTTTCGATGTCTGGTATTATGACTGAGGAACAAACCATATTAATAGTCCCACAGTTGAATTTACTATATTCTCAGTCTGGAATATTGTACGACATCATCCTTGACGCACCGCGAGCAAGACATTAGCCCAAGACAGTTCCTGGACCACATGTTGATGGCATTATGGGATCCGCAAGTACTCGTCCTGTAGATTTGGTGGCTAATCAAATGCAAAATTTGTTGCTAAACTAGTCTACTCCCGGACAGGTTCACACCTTGTCCACTTCCACCCCATCGTCTGATGTACACACTGTGCAAATGACTAAACCATCTGGTAACCAATAGCCTAGTGGTAAAAGGAAAGGGATAAATAACCGTAAGGGTGGAAACAATGGGAAAAATAATAGCAATCATAATACCCCTCGTAAGGAGAATTAAAACCCTCCTCGGGAAGGCGGAAATGCTGGTGAGGACCATAAAACTAAGCGTAAGGTGAAATTTCCTTGTAATCTTTGTGGGGAAGATCATCTTACTCACTTGTGTCCTCGAATCGAAGAAGCATCGAAGCATTTGGCACAGAGCCCAGCTATGTTGAAGGATCCCCTCCCTCATCATCATCAAAACATGGCTTTGCATGCTCTCGTCGCTGGTTATGGACATAATGAGACTCCTGCGTCTTCTTCCAATACTAGTGGTTATGGATGCGTGAATATGGTCCAATTGGAGGTTAGTGTTGCTACTCATCAACGCGATTATGGGGCACCACAACCTAATATGGGGAATGAGCCTCCCCCTCCTCCTAATAATTCCTTGCATATCGAGAAGCCCTCTATTATGCTTAAGCGCTCTACACATAATCCCAATGCCCGAGCTGCCCAGAACTACTCCATTGTAGAAGATTTGGGCCAAACTCCGTGTGCTATGTCGGCTCTTGAATTTCTACAGGTGTGTCATTCTCAAAGGCATGCCCTTTTATGTGCATTAGGAGTTCAGGATGGAGGGAGTTCCAATGTCATCAAGTTCGACACTACTGATGTGCAACCTTGCTTACCTTATCATGTGGCTTTTCAAATCCATGTGGAGTGCCTGAAAAATTTTGTCAAACGAACAGTGGTTGATGAATGTGCTTCCACGTCAGTGATGTTGTTAGCTTGTTGGAAAGCTCTTGGCTCTCCTCCTCTACTCATGTCTAGGACCATGCTCACTACATTTGACGGTAGGTCATTTAAGCTGCATGGGATAATCCCTTCCCTTGATGTCTGCTTGGGAGGTAAACCTATGCCTATTAAAGTCAAAGTGGTTGATGCGCCCATCGACTACAACCTTTTACTGGGTCGGAATTGGATGTACGCTATGAAAGCTATCGCATCTATTATATTCAAGATCATTTTCTTTCAACATGAAGGTAGGATTGTGACTATCGATCGACTGGAATTTGTTAATCCTCCCACAACATCTATGGGATCAGTGGTCCTGCAAGTTACAAACTCTCAGCTGGCAACTAGGAGCATGCGTGTTGGTATGTACCCTTCATTCATGGGATCTTATGATTTCCCTACACCCGTAAACTTTATTGGAACCATTTCCAACAATGTTCCTCCTCCTTTACATAATGTACCATTTTGGACTTCATACTTTAATGATCTGTGGGCTTTACCGTCTACAGGTTCTACGTCTGGAGACATTGCGCATGTCAAGATGTCTATGCCACTTTCTGCTATTGAGCTTGCTTATTAGGATATTCAACAAGCCATTGCAGAGCTAGATCTCCCCTCTCCTCGGACAGATGAGGAAGATCCCGTTACGCTACTAGTTTGGGTAGTCAACTCATCTTGTTCGAACAATTTCCTTGATGGTACTTTACCTTCGGATGAAGCTATTATCGAGGCCATGTGTGGTAGTGAGAGACCTTGGGAGGATATGCATCATCACTCTTATTTCCTTCCCAATCTCGATCTCGTCGAGCAAGAAGAGTTCAGGACGACTCTTGCAGAGATGGTTGGTCACCCTGTGGCTCTTTTGGGTTCACATGAGATTTATGCGAAGGGGAACATGGCTAATATTTCCCCGAATCAATCGATCAACATCTCTCGCACTCCCGAAAAGATTGAGAATGTTTACATCGGTGATGATTGCTCTTCTGAGGAGGTTTCCATCTAAACCGAATTGTTTACTGAACTTCAGGAAGCTTTCGCCTGGTCATACGAGGAGATGCCAGTAATAGACTCTAGTATTGTCAAACATGAGATAAGGATGTATCCTCATGTTAAACCGGTTCGGCAACATCTCCGTGCTATTAACCCTAGGGAGGCAGCTGCTATCAAGGCAGAGGTGGAGAAACTAATCAAAGGTTTCATCTACCCCGTTCCCCTTACCGAATGGGTGTCAAACCCCGTTCCTGTGGATAAGAAGTAGGGAATGATCCATGTATGCACTGATTTTAGAGACCTGAATCATGCATGTCTGAAGGACAACCTCCCCATGCCATTCATTGATCAGATATTGGACGCTTGTGCGGGAAGTGAGATCTTTTCGTTCATGGATGGCTTTTCGGGGTATAGTCAGATTCAAATCAAACCCAAGGACCAACATAAGACTGCATTCATTTGTCCTTGGGGTACGTTTGCATATCGAAAAATGCCCTTTGGCATTAAAAATGATGGAGCTACGTTTCAACGTGCCATGACCTATGCCTTTCATGACCTTAAAAGTATAATGGACGTTTTCTTGGATGATCTTGCCGACCATTCTCGTAAGAGAATGGACCACCCCAAGCACCTTCGTTGGATTCTCGAATGATGTATACACTATAAGATCCGATTGAATCCCAATAAATACACCTTTGCAGTAAGGTCTGGTTGCCTTCTAGGATTTATAGTTTCGAAAGAGGGTATTAGAGTCGATCCTCTCAAAGTTGAGGCAATACTTCGGTTTCCTCCTCCGCGCAACTTGTTTCAACTTCGGAGCCTCCAAGGGAGAGCTACTTTCCCGTTATGTTTTGTAGTCAATTATGTTAATCTTACCAAAGGTTTCGCATGTTTGTTGAAGAAAGACACACCGTTTATCTGGGATGACCGAGCCCAGTAGTCTTTCGATGCCCTTAAGAAAGCTTTGGTATCAGCCCCTGTGCTTAGTCCACCAAACTTCACATGAGATTTCATACTTTATGTGGCTGCATCTCAAGAGATGATTGGCATGGTCTTGGTTCAGGTTGATGATGCACTCATTGAGCATGTCATCTATTATCTCAGTCAAAATCTAGTAGACGCTGAACTACGATATACTCACGTAGAAAAGTTGGCACTTGCGACTGTACATGCTATCCAATGGTTACGACGCTATATTTTGCTTAGAACAACCACAGTTGTAGCGCACATAAATCCATTTCAGTTCGTGCTATCATGATGCCTTATAGGGGGGAAGTATAATAAATGGATTGTGAACCTTCAGGAGTTCGATCTCGATTTTGCTTTGGCGAAGTTGGTGAAATCGTTGGTGTTTGATGAGCTTATGTCGAACCTTCTGAGACTTGATGAGGATGTCATCCATGAATATTCCTTTACGGATGAACACTTATTTCTTATCTCGTCCGAGGACCCTTGGTATTGGGATGTCATTGTATATCTCCAAACTTTGAAGCTTCCTCTGCATTATTCATGGGACGAGTGACGGTGTGTGAAACATCACGCTAAAGATTATACTATCGTTGGTGACACTTTGTATCTCCGAGGAAAGGATTCTATTCTTCGTCGTTGCTTGAATCACGAAGAAGCGGAGCAGGTGCTTAATGATTGCCATGCTGGGGCGTGTGGCAGTCACTTATCCGAGATTGCTACAGCCCAACGTATTATGTGAGCTGGTTACTTTTGGCCTTCAATCTTTAAGGATTGTACTAATGCTGTGAAGAGATGCCACCCTTGCCAAGTGTTTTCTCGGAATATACACTCTCATCTAGTGCCCCTTCATCTGGTCGTCACCATTGGTCCCTTCACCAAATGGGGGGTGGATTTCATGGATTGCAAACCAGCTTCAGCTGGGGTGCATCACCATATTATAGTGGCCATGGAATACGTTTCCAAATGGGCCGAGACCATGCCTACCGTAAAAGCCGACGGTGCTACAACAGCCCATTTCATGTTCAATCAGATTATTACTTGGTTCGGTATTTCGAAAGAGATTGTCACTAACCATGGCAGCCACTTTTAGAAAAAAATGATGGAGGATTTGTCTCTCAAGCTTGGGTTTCATCAAGAACACTCATCGTCTTATCATTCCCAAGCGAATGGTCAAGTTGAAGCAGTCAGTAAGTCTTTGAAGACCATTCTCCAATGTACCATCCAACAAAGCAAGACCAACTGGCACATTATGTTATATCCTGCTTTGTGGACATATTGAACTACAATCAAGACTGCCATCGGATTCTCACTATTTCAGCTAGTACATGGTGTGTAGTCACTTTTACCGATTGAATGTGAAATTCCTTCGCTTAAACTGGCCATAGAGCTCCTCCCTGATACAACGGGTCTTGAGCAATGATTAATCCACCTTGAGAAACTTAACGAGCAACGTCGAGATGCCGTCATGGCTATAGATGCCAATAAACATCCTCTTAAGGTTCAGTATGATAGGTCTGTCAGTCCTCAGTAGTATCCTAAAGGTGACTTGTTCCTCGTATATGACCAAGCTAAAGAACCCCTAGGGGTAGTCAAGTTCAACCCCATGTGGCACGGTCCTTATATTGTGAGGCGTGTCTTGGAAAAAGGAGCCTATGAATTAGAAGACTATGAGGGGACTATCTTGAAGGAGCCTAGAAATGGGCCCTACCTCAAGCAGTATTACACTTGAACCTCTAGTTCAAGCTAATACTTTTGTACACTACTTTATAGTTACTTCTGTACATAGTTTAGCTCTCTTTTGGTTTTTGGGTCTGCTGTTTAGCTTTCATTTGATTGACAGATGTCAATGGAGTTTCCTATGTTCTTAGGATTCACGAAAGGTGCTATCCATCATACGTAGCAGCTTGCTTCTACTGCTTGGGTTATTTTCTCACCTCACCACCTAGTTGTGTCCTCAAGAGGTGCTTGTCTTTGTCCTACATCTAACAATGTCGCTGAGTATAGTGTCATCATTGAGCTGCTTCGGGATGTTATTTCACATGGTATCCAGTCTTTAGAAGTCTGCTTGGATTCACAACTAGTTGTGTCTTAGCCAAATGGTCAGTACCGTGTGAGGGATCCTACGTTACTACGAAAATTCTTAAAGGTAAGACTCTTGGAACGACATTTTGTTTCAATTACATACATTCATGTTCTGAGAAGTTTTAATCATATATCTGATGCATATGCTAACTATGTATTAGATTGGCATTTGTCACATTCCCAATGAACCACATAAATAAAAGATACATTCATACATTTGTACATGCACACATATAGTAGAACCAATAAACCAAAGTTTTTATAAATAATATGTCCAAAATGGTAGTGTCATGATACAAAACTAGAGCCCGTAGCTCTCAAAATATACATATTGATACAAAATGGGAACCCGAGATGTCTAATCCCTATGAGGAGGCCTAGATGCTGCCCCAATAGGATGTTTCTGATAAAAATAATGCACTGCATTCACGACATGCTGCATTAGTCGCACCCAGTTGCTCGCCGCCCCCACTACCTGGCGCTGCATATCCTCTGGTTGCTATGCCACATCTACCTGTGGTACCCTGGCAGTCATCCATGATAGGTTAGACCATAGAGTCTGTAGTGTCTGCTCTATTGCAACACCTACCATCTCATCACCCCTGCCTCGGTGACGATGTCTCAGAAAAGCATCGAGTCTCATTGGGCCCTTGTCTGCGAGCAAACAGTTAAACATTAATACTTGATACTACCCCCAAAATGATTTTTTGCAATTACACCTATAATCAATAATCCATAAAAATTTAATATACCAAAAACCTAAAAAGTGTACTCACCAATGTCTCTGAACACTGCATCTAGTTGCAGTGGCATGTCTCGATCCTGCTGAAAGTCTATCCCTGCATAGGGGCAGTCATCTATTGCTATGACCTATCGATCCCACCAGTGAAATAACTCCTCTGTATATGGTAATGCTTGACGGCCACCACCATGTTGCGTCAATACCTCATCCCACCAGGTCATGGTTGGGTTGAGGAGACTGTGAGGAGGGACCTCAACCCTCAGATTGAGCCCCAGAACTCGCTCAAAGAAGAAGCTACAAAAAATACTACCATATCCAAAGTTTTTTGCATCCCCCTACTTGCACTTTGTCAGTTGGGTATCCATGGACCCCAGTAGCGTAGTACACCAGTCAAATATCATAGGCTGCATACACTATGATGCATAGAACATAACTGACCTGGATTCCTAGTGAAGAGATTTTGAATTAGTAATCCACACTAAAGTTGCCACGACAACCTTCATGCTCAGGTTGACTATGGCTCGGATGGGCACCTGACTGCCCACTGCCTGATTATTTGGAACACAATACCTCTCTACATAGTCGGGGATGGTGATCCCACCACCCACAGTTCGAGACCGAAGAATTGCCACCTCACCTCGGTGGGACAAACCTGTAATGAAGTAGATATCTTCCACTTCCAATGAAATTATTTTCCCGTCTAGGTTGAAGTTCTATGCATCGACATCCCAATAGTCTATCAAATGGCGGAGCAATAGGTTTTGGGCCCTCAAACCCCCTATGCTCCAAAATTTGTATAAACCACATGCTTTTAGCGCTTGCTATGCACACACATCATTACAAATAGTCTCATCCACTAGATCATGTTCTCTCTCTCTCCACTCTAGAACCATCCTGGAAAGAGAAAAAACCAAGAATTTAGTCAGTTTTACTTAAAAAACTAGCTTCACGGCCGTACCCTGTTGATGTATATGTAACCTTGGAATGTATTTCATCTGTGTATTTTATATATATTTATTGTACCCTTATAAGAGATGTGTTATTCCTCTGTAAGGAAGTGTCGTCATGTGGATTGACAAGTGTCGCAAGTGTGTGTACTTGTCGATGGGTTATTAGACCACCATGTGGGGTCGGCCCGAAATTATATATAATATAATGTGGATGTATCTAACTAGACAAGTCAGCCCCATAAGGTCACTGGGAAAAAAGGTGAGTATAAATAGAGATAGGATATCTCTATTTTACTCACTCGGAAAAGTAACTCACTCTCACTCTCAAAAGTGGTGCACTAGTGAGAAAGAGGAGGATCATCTGCTAGGAGACTATCTCAATGTTATTTGGTTGTATTTTGGTTGAGCCATTGCTCTCTCTATCTCTGAGGAAGTTGTGGGGTTTTTCACCTTAGGGTTTTCCCCACGGAAACTCTGTGTCTCTTGTCTCTTATGCTTTTGATTCTTGTGATGCTTGTCATATTGTGATTGTCATGCATTGATATACTGCATATGTTATTCTCTCAGCAAATATCCTAGAGTATTGTAAGTTAATGCTCAAAACTTAACATACCCTCAAGCAGTTGTGCTCATAGAGGTGGGTACCCATGGTCAACGTATGCGTTTGTACATGTACCCAACCCTACCCACAACCCACATAGTTATAACCTGCGGGAAGGGCCCTGACCATGCAGGGCATGGCCAAACAAAAACTTTAACCAATGAAAACTAAAATAAAAACATTGAAATGGAAGGTGGGGATGAGATGACCAACCTGCTCCTAACGGTTCGATGATTGGACACCCGTAGTTCCCAGAATCAGCAGCTGAACTTTGAGGTGAAAACTAACCACAAAACTCCAAATGGGTGAATAGTAAAAATGAATTGTAAATTGTAAATTTTTGTTACTATTTATAATTTTCAAAACCCACTTGTCTATATTTTTTTCCATTTAATGTTGTTTTGGACTAATGCAATGTCATGGAGTAGCATTTCTGACCAGATCTCTTCGGAGGAAGTTGTTTTCGAGCGTTTCACACCTATGGAAGGTACGTTTCACACCTGGCATATAGGTTAGATGTCATTTTCACATGCACTATGCATTTGACCTGTTGACCACTTTCATAAACCCTAGGTGTGACCCCGCTTCTTAACTGACATGGAACCTTCACACTGTTATAGAAGTTTCGTTATGTGGCGGTAGGGCCTTTTTGAACATGGGTACCCTAGCTAGAACCCTTTTTGCATTTTGGTGCCCATGCCATTGTTTTTCCTTAGGATTGGGAGTCCTTTGTAGTTACGCCATTACGTTGCGATAAAGATTCATACTCTACTTTGTCTTATGTTGGCCATCTCCGATAAGGACTCCCCCATTTATATCAAGTTGTGACTGCATTGCATCATCTTGCTTGCTACTTCAGCCTTGTGCTGGCTCCCGCTTACTCCGTTATTAGCCTGGTACCTGAGCACTTTCCCTATCGAGTCCTGCAGAGCTTAAATTTTACTTCCACAATTTGATGACCTTTTGACCCTGAGGGAACATCCCCCCCGAGTGTCCACATCTTGCACATGCTTCCTTGCATTGATCATAGGTATGTTCCACTGCTTGGATCTAGTCCGCTTGCTATTTGACACTCATTCCCTCACTTGTTGTACTATAAGCAATTTTATTCTTTTTCAAGCTTTCCCAAATATGAAAAAGACAAAAAAATCAAATATTACAAAAGGCCGGACGAGATTATGGTTACTACTTCTAATTAGCAGCTATTGGGTCTCCTTTGAACAGAGCATTCATTCCACTTGATACATTATGAGTCGGGACTATAGTTGGACCTTAGGAGCTATACTAGTTTCTCAGTTTACTCCACCGATTGGTCGAGCTTCCAGTCATTATGGAGCCCTTTGTGATGCCTCCTGCATCGCACAGTTTATATTGAATCTATGCTACTTGAATCTATCCATCTACTCATGCTCTTGTTCAAAGGAAGTGCTGAAACCAGTGTCGGCCACTCCTTAGATCTCTTGACTATTGCATGTTGGCCATTCTTATTGAGTTAGTCTGTTTCACCTGAGTTCTTCCAAACCTTTCAGCATCGCTGGTACCTCATGCTGGTTGATGGGGGATGCCTTAATGCCCTCCTTCCAACGAGTCTCATTCCGTCGACTTCAACCCATTTATTTCAGAACTTGATGCTTAGAGTACGGTTGAGTACCTTGAGGCTTGCAGTCATTAGTGGCAGATTCTCTCACCATCGACAGTTTTGGGAATACATCAATGCCCCTTGATCGATGGATTCATCCTAGTGTTCGACCTCAACACATCTATTTGCACTTTGATGATTGTGCTCAGGTTGGACCTCAACTCCTTTATTCACTTGATGGGACTTGCACCATCGAAGACTTGTTTAGAAGACCCCGGGCGATAGTGGCATTCAGTATGCTACTTATGACTATGACTTTACATCTGAGATATCACCTCTCAGATATCAGCAGTTTCTACCTCCAGTTTGCACCAGTTGTTTGCTTTTTAGCAGGAGACCATATCTTACTGTAGAGGGATCATGGCTATGATCACTTCTGACATATGTACTACCTTTTCATTGACATTGTATCAAATTGTTGTAATATACCGACATGTACTCAGGAATACTATTGTATTATGACGAGTGAGCCACTCCTTCCACTTCTGTCTCCATCACTCCACTTCTGAGATTTTATAATGTATTTCGGCCATTGTAGCGTTAGTCTCTGACCTCACACATTAGGGGGCATCTGTTACAACGTAATTTTCGACCTTGTGAGTTTCAGCACTCTTTGTCCTAGAGGATCCATTCTACTGACTCAGATCCACATTTTATCCTCCAGAGACACTATTTTTCCCTATTTTTTCCTCTATACACTAGCTGCATCATTATAGTGGGCATACCCGTGAGTTGCATCACTATAGCCTGCGGGTAGCATGTAAAATGGTAGAAATCACTAGTTAATTACTTTTTACTCCCAAAAAGTGGTCATTGGGTGACCTTTGACCCTCCATCTGCCCCAGAAAGGCCTCGATGTGTCCTCTTATCTACCTTTGAGAGGACTATATATTGAGCACATATGGCTTATGGACGGGAGGAGAAAGGACAGCAAGAGAACTCTAGTGGATTTCTACCCTATCTTGAGTCTACACTCATTGATCCTTGTAGTTGTGAACTCTTTATGTTCACCTTCCAAACTCCTATCATAGTTTGAGTTTGACATTCCATGGAGGATTGAAGTGGTGGAGGCACAAGTGGATTGAACTGGATCTTGGTTTAGATTGGTTGCCGATAAGAGGTCGTATCACATTGTACTTCTTGTTATTTATTAATAGAAATACTCATATTCTCATCCATCAATGTTGTGAATGTGTTTATATTACATTGTATTGCATTTACTTATAATATCATGGCCCATTGATATTGATGATGTTAATGTCGTTTATATATTATATGTGCTTGTTGTATATTGGTTGTCAAGACTAATTTGTAGGTTCAAGTGCACGGATTGAAAGCTCCAATGGGGATCTGCATCAAACGTTTGGATCGAGGTTGGTTATCTTTTTCATTATCTTAGCATTGTCATTTATATAGCATTGCATTGGGAATTGAGTTAATTTCCTGTAGTCAGCTGTCTATTGTGGTCCACCCCAAGCCATAGGAAGTTTTCTCCAATACAGTTTCCCTTAGTAGGTGCCCTTTTGCATAGTAGGGGTGAAAACACCAGCTACAAATTGGTGACTCCGTTGTCTAAAACCTTCTCTAAGAGTTTAGTTTTTATTGTTATTTCAGTTTAAAAGTTCTGCTTTTTGGTTTTGTTTGCTTAGTTATAGGCCTGCGAGTTTTTTTGTGTGGGTGCAACCAGTCTGCATCGTGCAGAAAACCGCTTCTTTTTTCCTAACCACGGTTGTTCACCATTTTTGCACGATTTGTAGCTCGGCTCTTTAGCCCTTTGCTGCAGTCCAAAGCATGACTTTCTTGCATCCATCCGCAGTGCACACTACACCTTTCCAACATCTGCACATGGTTCTAAACTACAGCTTATCCATTTCTCCTCGCAGTCCATACCATGGTCTTGACAAGCCTACCCGCGGTACGAAATCTACACACGGATGGCGCCGCTTGCCACCCCGCCTTTGCGTGGCCCCTCACGCTCCCCACCTTTCCATTTCTGCAGCCTCGACCACAGAGGACCCAGTGCACCACACACTGCACACTAGGCCATCCGCCCCGTAACTTGCACTTTGTTAGGATATCTCATCATTCATTTATGTACTTTGCTTTCATTTTGCATGCATGCATTGCATGCACCCGCATGCTGCGCAGTCACCAGTTTGATGCCTCCAACACCTAGTCCCTAGTCTTCAAGCACTAGGGAGATACTTTCCACTCAGATTTAGCCCTCCTAGTCAGGGAGGCTCCCACTTCTCACCTTCCACTATAGAAGGACGCCTTTTCTCACTTCCCAGTCCATTTCACTTCAGTTAGCCACCAATCTTTCCCCGATTTGAGGCTATACTGACTCCTCACTACTGTTATAACTCCGATTGACCTCCGATGAGACTTGACTACCTATTCTGAGTGAAGTTAACTCCTCATGCGCTATCCGCTGAGCCTCCATCCCTACATTAGTGCCACTTACCATCAGTTACAGTTATTACACTTAGTTAGACTCAGTTAGACTCAGCTAGACACCTGTCTGACAGTGACTTGTGCATTGATGACCACCACTGATTGATGATGAGGACTCCTAGTTGGAGCCAAGCTAAAACATGCAGTATATTCAAATGACCTCCTTGGCTAATTCGAATTGCTCACTCATTGTGACAGTATTGTATTGTAATTCTACCATTCTGGATTATAGAGCACTAATGCATCTCTCTTGCATAGTTTTTACTCCAAATTGTTTTACATCTTTGTGATTGATATTCTTGTTCAATAGATCTGTTGTGAGTAATTTTACATGGTATCAAAGCAATTGCATGGACAAGATCTCTCTCCTGCAGGTGTTCTACATGAAGAATTGAGTGAATTTGCTCAAAATTACTGAAGTTTTAGGATGCAAAATCTCATGTGCATGCAAGGCTAAAAAATACTCTCCATTCCACCCCAGAAGCCCGAGTTTTCCACAAAATTCTTGGATTTGATACATTGGATCAATCAAGCTTGCTTGATCTCCAATCCCAGGTGTGATGCAACTCTAAAAGGGTGGATTGTTTGACCTTACTGTTCTTTCTTTATTGTGATTTGTAGGTTTATCATCTCCATCAAGTGCATTCACTATCATTGAGATGGATTCTTCTTCTTCTAAGCTACTCACTCCTTTCAATTATTTTGAATGGAAGAATGACATGGAGATTATGTTGCGCTCAAGAGGGTACTATAGAGTCACCATGGGCCTTGAAGTTGAGCCCAATACACTCATTGTTAAATCAAAGCACTTCAACAAGTTGGATGAAGCATATGGTCTTCTTTGCCTCAATATTTCCAAGGATCTTCACTTTCACCTCAGTGGATTGACTACTCCAAAGGCAGTATGGGAGCAACTCAAGAAGATTTTTGGGAAGCAAGATCACATGCGGCCTTTTCATTAGGAAAATGAATTGATTGCATTGAATTCTGAAAATTTCGAGACCATCAATTACTTTTTCACAAGATTCAAACATTTGTCCTTACAATTGAAGAATAGTGGAGTTATCAAAAAGGATAAGTAATTGATCCTCTCCATTCATTCAAAACTTGGTAAAGATTTCTCAGTATTTGTCTCTACTTTCAATTCTGGTTGGCTAACTACCCCGAATTGGAAGATGCCTACCTTGAATGCCTTCATTGAATCCGTTACCAAAGAGCATGACAAGTTGATTCAAATGGGGTCAAAGCTCCAAAGATTCAGCCCTATTTGTTTAAGGATCCAAGAATTTGAATGGAAAAGGGAAGCAAAAGAAAGAGAAGCCCAAATTTGAACCATCCAAGCAAAGAGAGAAAAGCAAACCACCGGTTGCACCATCCGATTCAAGGGACAAGCAAAAGGGTAAAGAAAAATCTAAATGTACTTATTGCAACCGTGGCTTTCATCCTGAAAATTCATGCATGAAGAAGACAATAGATCAAATGGCCCTTCTTTTGGAAAAGAATAACATAATGCTTCCCGATGGTGCACGGAAGAAGGATAGAAATGATGATCATGAAAGAGGTGAAGCACTCATGGCAACTGTTTCAAAACCCACCACTCTATTGATAGATTCTAGTGCCTTGAATCATATGGATGCAAGTATTGACTCCTTCTCTTCATTTGATCCAAGCAGCTCCATCCCCATCCATTTGGGAGATGACTCAAAAATTTCTTCAAAGGGTAAAGGTACCATCCATTTAGAGCATGGATGTTTTCAGAATATTCTCTATGTGCCTTCCTTAGCTTCAAATCTATTTTCTGCGTATCAAATGACACACACTAATGAACCGAAGCAAGTTCCATTCATCCCTAAAAGGGTTGAAATTTCTGATATTGAAAGTGGAAGAATTATTGTAGTTGGAAAGGAAAACCACACTGCAAAATACTATGATTTTTCTCACTTTGTAGCGCTTGAAATCCCACTGCTCTTCCGTAACTCCGTTACTCGAAGGGAATTTTCCCTAGTTGCATTGTTGGGAAGCACCTAGAGCACAAGTTCGACTGCGGCAAAGCTAGCAAAGATTCTACTATTTTGGGTCTCATACATTCTAATATTAGTGGTCCACTTCCAAATATGTCCATGAATGGTTCAAGGTATGTTTTGACATTCATCGATGACTTTTCCCGCTTTACTTGGGTAGTTTTTCTTAAAAACAAGTCAGAAGTGCTTGGAAAATTCAAGGATTTTAAGGCTTCTGTTGAGACTGCCACTGAGATCAAGATCAAATCTCTTAGATCTGATAATGGTGAATAATATATCAAGACTGAGTTGCTGCAACTTTGTACCAAAAGTGGATTTCAGATCCAACATACAGTTCCCTACACACCCCAGCAGAACAGTGTAGCGGAAAGGAAGAATCGGTCACTGAAAGAGATGGCTACCTGTATGCTTGAGTCAAAAGGTTTGGCTACAAATATTTAGGCTGAATCCATGAATGTTGCTGCATACATTCAGAACCGAGTTCCACATTCATCCATGAAAGGTAAAACTCCTTTCGAAGCATTCACTAATCACAAACCGAATGTGTCCAATTTGAGGGTTTTTGGCTCCACTGCATGGGCTATAATTCCTTCTGATAAGAGAAAATATTTGGATCCACAAAGTATTGAATGTATCCTAATCGGATATGGAGAAGAATCAAAAGCATATAAACTCATCAATATCAGATTGAGAAAGATATTCATAGAGCAATGTGTGAAGTTTGAAGAACCGCTGCCAGATCTGAAACTAGTCGAGGAAAACACTGCCGATCCGCAATCTCCACAAGAAGAAGATTCAAGAGAATATGAAGAAAGAATTGGATCTGATATCTCTGATATTTTATCAGAATTTTATGTCCATGAAATATTAGGTTTGGAATCCGACCATAATGATCCTCCTCAATTATCAAAGTGTGCCCAAAACACTTTACAATATGCTGCTCCAAACATTGGAAATCCTGCTGATCCAAGGAGAACAAGAGAAGACTTTCAAAGAGTAGGTATGGCTCTTTAATTTTATGATCCATTATTATCTGAGAAATGTTATTTGATTATTGGTTCAGATCCCAAATCATACTATCATGCCCACCGATATCCATGATGGAAAACCGCCATGGATGAAGAGTACAGTTCTCTTCAAAAGAACAATACATGGGAGCTAGTATCTCTTCCACCTGGAAGAAAATTAGTTCAATGCAAGTGGATCTACTGCAAAAAGGTTTCTGCTGATGGCTCTATCAGCAAATACAAAGCTAGGTTGGTGGCAAAATATTTCTCCCAAGTCCAAGGAGTGGACTACACTGAGACCTTTGCACCGGTTGCAAAGATGGATTCCATCCGCCTAGTTTTGGCCATTTCCGCATCCAAGTACTGGGAAGTGCACCATTTGGATGTTAAGAGTGATTTTTTACATGGAGACCTTGATGAAGATGTATATATGAAGCAGCCAGAAGGATACATATCAGATCCTTCATTAGTTTGCAGGTTAAAGAAATCTTTGTATGGATTGAAATAGGCCCCAAGAGCTTGGTACGCAAAGATGGACTCCTTCCTTCTTTCTCAGAATTTCAAAAGATGAAAATATGATCCGAATGTGTACCTATAGCAAGTTAAAGGTAATTTGCTGATTGCTGTTCTTTATATTGATAATCTTTTCATTACTGGTAGCAGTCTCCTTAGAATCAACAAGCTGAAAACCGCTTTAAATCTAGCTTTTGAAATGAGCAATTTGGGCTTGCTTAAGCAATTTTTGGGCTTGGAGATAGCTCAAAATTTTGATGGGATCAAATTATCTCAGCAAATGTATGCTAAATACTTTCTATTAAAGTTTAATATGGAAGAATGTAAGGCTTCTCCATTTCCATTCCTCTCAGGAATCAGTCTTGAGGAAGGAAATTCTACACTGCTTGCAGATTGCACTATGTATCGACAGTTGATTGGTTCACTACTCTACTTGACAGACTCAAGGCCTGATATTTCTTATGCCATGAGTGCTATATCAAGGTATATGCAGCATCCCCATGCGCTTCATTGGCGGGAAGCCAAGCGGATCTTGCAGTATGTGCAAGGTACGAGACATTTTGGCATATATTATGCTGCAGATTCTGAGCTAGATTTCATTGGTTTTACTGATTCAGATTGGGCGGGTGATAGCATTGATTGGAAGTCCACTTCCAGTTATGTTTTCATTATTGGCCATGGCCCTATTTTCTGGTCAAGCAAAAGGCAGGCAGCCAATGCACTTTCTTCAGCATAGGCAGACTATCGAGGGGCAGTCAATGCCTACATTCAGGCAGTTTGGTTGCAGGGTATTCTTTCTGAGTTTGATTTTGGTAGCACTACTTTGACTATCATGTTTTGTGACAATAAAAGTGCTATTAAGATCTCCACAGATCCAGTTTAGCGGTAGATGACCAAGCACATTGAGATTCATATGCACTACATCCGAGAGTTGGTGTGTGTTCATACCATCATTCTACAATATTGCCCTACTAATGAGCAAATTGCGGACATCTTCACCAAGAGCCTCGCTGAGAAGAATTTATCTTATCTCCGTTCACTGTTGGGGGTGAGTTCCATCATGGTGGAGATGAATTAGATCCATTTTATGTTTAGCTTAAGGGGGGGCTTTCTTCCCACTAGGTTTTCCCTCTTTCCTACTTAGCATATTTTCAGGATTTTTGGATTATTGTATTTGGGTGACCTTTGGTCTCAGTAACCAGGGCCCTACATTTTATTTTTTACAGCATAGTATAGCTTGAGGGGGGGTGTAATGTGTTAGGGTATCTCATCATTTAGTTATGTACTTTGCATGCATGCATGCATTCTGCATGCATTGCATGCTGCCCAATCACCAATTTGATGCCTCCAGCACCTAGTCCCTAGTCTTCTAGCACTTGGGAGCTACTTTCCACTCACATTTATCCCTCCTAGTCAGGGAGGCACCCACTTCTCACCTTCCACTGTAGAAGGGTTCCTTTTCTCACCTACCAGTCCAATTCACTTCAGTTAGCCACCAGTCTTTCCTTGATTCTAGGCTAGACTGACTCCTCATTATTGTTATCACTCTGACTGACCTCCGATGAGACTTGACTACATATTCTTAGTGCAGTTAACTCCTCATGCACCCTCCACTGAGCCTCCATCCCTACATTATTGCCACTTACCATCAGTTACACTTATTACACTCAGTTAGACTCAGTTTGACACTTGTCTGACAGTGACTTGTGCATTGATGACCACCACTGATTGATGATGAGGACTCCTAGTTGGAGCCAAGCTACACCATGTAGTATATTCGAATGACCTCCTTGGGTAATGCAAATTACTCACTCATTGTGACAATATTGTATTGTAATTCTACCATTCTGGATTATAGAGCACTGATGCATCTCTCTTGCACAGTTTTTACTCCAAATTGTTTTACATCTTCGTGATTGATATTCTTGTTCAATAGATCTACTGTGACTACTTTTACACGATGCATGCCACGTGATCCATCCTAGAACTCATGCTGCACACTACACAGGACGGCGTGCTACTACCGCGCTACACACTACACACTACACAGCCCAACGCGCTACTACCACACTACCCGTCGCACTCCTGCCGCACTACCTAGCGCCCTCCTACCGGGCTGCACACTGCACTGCCTAGTGCACTCTTGCCGCGCTGCACACCGCACTTCCCGATGCGCTCCTGCCGCGGTGCACACTACACACACCGACCCAAGACATGTGCTACACATTGCAGTTCACGACGTGCTTCTGCCGCACTACACACCGCACACACCAGACTGGAACTCGCACTACACATCACATAGATCTGGCCCATAGCCGCGCCCTGACTTTCAAATTTTTACTAATTTTGTTATTTTAATATATATATATATATATATTTGTCAAAACCCATCAATTTCAGCATTGTGTCATCTTTCTAGCATTTAACTGCCATCTCTTTTACTTGCTAGTTAGCTGCCAACATTATCATTGCAGACACTCTATCACCTAACTCAAGTGAGCCCTAAAAAAATACTTAACTCAACCAACTTTTAACCCGACTTGGGGAACATAGAAGAATTTTGTAGCAAGGTAGGACAAGGGGGATAGGTATCCATATAACACCCCTTTGTTGCTTACACTTGAGACATAGTTGTTGTCATCTAGGGTACCAAAATCCCCTAGTACTTGTTGGCATGGTTATGACCAATTTGTCGAAAAGGCCTCTCCCTTAGGACGGTTGAAGTGGTGATACTGGTTTTGGAGGCCTGAGTGGAATACCGCAATCCATTCAGTAACCGAAGGCTACCTACTCGTACTTTGCATGTGGTGTTCCTTTTAGGCCCACACAGTGATAGGACTAGAGCCGTAGATTCACCTTTCTGGACATTTCATGAATGAGGTATCTTAGTAGACTTTCTTCTAGGATTGTCTACCTGGTGTCCCTCTTGGTAGGGGGATATCATTAGCCTTTGGTTCTACTTTTCATATTGTCCGACTGGGATTTCATCACCTTGCAGAGGATATGTCCAGTTCGAACCAACATACCTTTTAGTTAGGCGTTTGCATGCTCCCTTACCTCCCTTGAGTCTAGTGAGTACACCTTTTTCCAGTTTTTAGGAGCCTTTTCTATTGGTATTCTAACCATTTTATTGCCACTCAATTTGATTGTAGCACAGCTGTTGCAACAAGTGTTTTGAGCATTGTTGTTGGCCTGAGTGCCCTATTTTTTACGCTCTCCTTGTGCACACGGTTGCAATAGAATTTTTTGAGCTTTTCAATCACCATACCTCACCTGGAATACCCTCATCATCATCATTGAGTCCCAAAGATAGTCCCGGCGCCAACGGGGCCAACCCCCGCAACACGATTTACTTGGCTCTCCTCACCATAGATGTACAGCCTCGTCACCTAATCTGAATGGTCCATATAGCACATCCAAATCGGAACCGGAGTACAACACATAAACCGCTCCATTTAGCCCCTTGGCTGGTATGTCATTCAATGACTTTTTTCGGCGGGATGGTTGGTGGAGGACCCACCACTCACCCGGCTACCACATCAATGACCATCCCCTTCATGTAAGCTATAGGCCCTATGCCTAGCATCCCCGCCACCACATCCATTCCTATAAGTAGTGGATTGGTCACCAATACAAATACACTGGTGACTAGTATCATACCTAGGGGTAGCAGCCCCACCATTGCCGCTATGGCCCACACCATTGCTCCACACATTAGGGGTAGTGACCCCACCATTTCCACTATGGCCCACACCGTTTCCCCACACATTGCATGTAGCGGCCCCACCATTTCCATTATGGCCCACACCGTTGCCCCACACATTGGGTGAAGCGGCCTCACCATTGCCGCTATGGCCCATACCATTTCCCCATACATTGGGGGCAGTGGCCACACCATTGCTACCACAGAAAACCCACCTCCCTCGTCACCCCTGACACATCTTCCTGCTAGTCTTCCATTCATGGCCAGTCTTAACCTCCCTGACTTGGATAGATTGACTCATGATCCGATAAGACATGATCCTACGTGGCCTCCTATGCCCACCAAACTCCCTTTGGACATATGCAAGTTCGAAGGTAAAGGAGGAGAAGACCCCCAAAATCACATCATGTCTTTCCACTTATGGTGTTCCTCTAACTCCATCGTGGACGAATCCATTTGCCCCCGATTACTACAATGAACCCTTACTAGAGCGGTAGCTAAGTGGTATATTGATCGACCTCATGGGACCCACCTTACATTCACATCCCTTGCCTCCACTTTCCTACAATTCTTCCAGCTACCCATTCATTATGATGCCGGTGTAGAGACCTTCTTACCTTGTAGGCAGAATACTGCCACCCACATCACGGACCACATCCATGAGTGGCGTAAACAATGTACATTATGTAAGATCAAGTTGTACGACCATATTTTCTTAGACTAGTTCCTGAAGTCTCTCATACCAACCATAATGAAGGGTGTGGCCTCTTAGCAACCTCATTCTGAGGAAGAAGCCATCCTCAAAGCCCAACAATTTGATCTTATTTACGCCCAATCTGGCTAGCTAGACTCTATCTTACCGGACGCTCCTCGTGCCGATGCCTCCCGGAGTGATGCTCCGAGAGCATCCCATGCCACCGACGACATCATCGAACATGTAGCATCATGCACCCAACCATACATGGCTATGCCCACTCCTAGTGGCCCCGACCTTTCGCGTGCCACGTCCCATTCTAGAGTGACTATGTCATACGCCCAGGTGATTCGACCTCCTCATACTCATGGACCATCATGCCCAAAACATTGTTATTGCCATGTACACTCACCTTATAATCCTCCTGCGGGCCAATCCACCTTTTATCAACACCCACCTCAACAAGCACATTCTCACCCCCCAGTTCAGTCGGCTTACTACCCTCCGCAAGCCCCACTTACATAACCACAAGCTCCCCCAGTTTATCATCCACCACCGACCCCACCAGCACCAGCTCAACCTCAAGCACATCCCAGTTACTACCCTCCGTCGACACCTTAACCACCTGCTCAGCCACAGAATCCTACCAACCCCCACGGGCAATTTTATGCCCAACAACACCCACAACAAAACCATCCTGGTCAATGCAACCAACAAGGCCAACAGAACAGGGGGAGAGGATGGAATCATAGGAATAACCAACCTTAGGACCAAGGCAGTCAACAACCAACCCCCCCCAATAACAACAACGTCACCCCATTTGACCAAAACCCTGACAGACAACCTCGTGAGGGCAAGAATCCCAATTTACGAATAAATCATCTTTGCTCCATATGTGGGATCTACGACCACTATACGCACAATTGTCCACATTTAGATCATGCCTGTCAACTTTGGACAGATGATGCTCAATGCTAAGGATGAGATGCTCCTCGTACACAACCCAGCCCCCAGCCACCTCCCATGGTGCTGTAAAATCCCTTGGCCACAGAAGGAGTAGTAAACACCCAACCACTACCTCTTCCTCAAGGAACCGCACAACCACCTCAGCAAATCACATATGCTACACAAGAAAATAAACCGATGGATTCAGGTACCCACCATCTCCTCATGATGTCATCAACCGACGTCAATCTTCAAACACGTCGAAATCCATATAGACCCAGCCCCGAACCCCCCGGTTGATACTGTTGCTAACACTCTTCACATAGATCAACCCTTACGCATACCCCCACCACACGGCGATGGGGCCCCTAAATCCCCTCGCTTCCCACTATCATGGATCAACAACAATCCTAACGCTCGTGCCACATCAAATTATAATATTGTAGAAGATTTATCGTAGTCCCCCGTTGCTATGTCTACCTTGGAAGTCCTAAAGAACTGTCCTGCGTAGAGGAAATTCTTGTTATTTGCCATTGGTGCGATAGACCCTAACGACTCACGATTGATGGCATTGAACTTAGATCAAGTTGAACCACGTTTTCCTTCGACACTAGCTTTCCAGGTTTCTATATCGGTTCAGAACCTTGTCATCCATCGATGCATCATCGATGAAATGGCCTCCACTTGCATAATGTCGATGTTTGTTTGGAAGAAGCTTGGATCTCCCACTCTATAGCCATCAACAACTGCATTAAGATCTTATGATGGCCGTGTATCTCAACCTCAAGGCCTTTTGGTCAACGTTCCCATTCAGCTAGGGGGGAAAATGGTCCTAATCGATATAGAGGTTATCAATGCACATCTTGGTTACAACCTCTTGCTCGGTCATAGTTACATGTATGCTATGAAGGTCGTCGCTTCATCCTTCTTCCTCATCATGATGTTCCCCCATGAGGGACGTGTGGTCAAAATAGACAAAATAACATACTATGATCCCAATGCCCCCACTCCTCCTGAGAATGTTTTTCCCATGACTGAACAACTCAAGCACAATGCTCCTACATCATTAGTCTCCATAGTCAGACCTAGGTTATACTTGGAATCACCCATGACCTCCACGTTCCAATCCATTCCCCCCCTGTGAAGATAACAGAGATATCTCATCTCTGCACAATTTCCTCCAACCACACAGCACCCAAACATCAACCACCTTTACTACCGCAACCACCGTCGGTACCAAGTTACGTTGGGGAAACACCCATCCATACGATCCCATTTTTATTCCCACCTTCTAGAGTGATAAGTACCCCTGTGATGGCCACTTTGAACCTCCCCAATTTAACCCTATGCCTACCCATGTGGTATTTACCTGCCCCTACTCCTCCACCAACACCATAAGTCGTCCTTCAACTAGTCCAACCTATTAACACTTCCAACCGCCCACCCCCAGGAGTTGCAAACATGCCCAAATGTCCTCCTTCCGATATAGCATCCACATCTACTACAAACCCTACCCCACCACCACCTAAAAATGCTGGGGGCAGAGGCCCGCAAAACTATATCGCCCCACTGGTGAGAAAACCTGTGGCACCTCAACCACCCTCGCGAGCACCACCTAAGTGCTCCCTTTGTGATGATATCAGCCATGCCACCCACAACTGTCCTTAGTTGCCCAATCTCCAAAAATGCATGCAGACCTTGGACGATGACCCCAACATCCCCGTAGTCTTACTAAACCCCCCATCCCATTAGAGCAATAAGGAGTTACGTACTAACCACGCTTGTGCTATCTATGGAATATATGGTCAGTACTCACACCACTGCCCCGACCTCCCAAATTATAGAGCATCCCTTTACAAGCTAAATAACGTCGACCTAGAAACATTCCTCCCCCACCATTGAATAAATTTACTCTCCAACATCTTCCTCTTCGGAAGAAATCAATACGATATACATTATCTCTACGGTCGATAGGCATGACTCACCTCCAACATCTACCCGTCCCTCATATGAATTGACAACTCAGTACTTTCGCAACGACGAGGAAATCATCGAAGCCCTTACAGAACCCAACTACCCATGGGATGACATGCACCATCGATCATATTTCATCACTGGTGAGTCCACCGCTATCACAGCCAACCAACTAGCAATTGAAACAAAAGACTTTCTCATGGAGAAGGTCGACTGGTTTAAGAACCCTATTCCCACCATCGACTCCTTCGAGGAAGGCAACATCGCCAATATATCACCAACCATACAAGTTGATATTTCCGTCACACCTAGCACACCCGAACTCATCACATTAAGTGTCACTTGTACGGAATACGAAATCAGGGAATCCAAAAAGCTCTTTCAGGAGTTTCGTGATGTCTTTTCTTGGTCTTATACTGAGATGAGTGGCCTGGACCCTACCATTGTTGAACACCACATTAATACATGGTCAGAGGTCCCACCTGTCCACCAGAAGCAGAAACCAATTCACCCCTCCAAACTCCCTGCAGTCAAAATTGAAATTGAGAAGCCGCGAAAAAGCAGGATTTATCTATCCTATCGCTTACACCACCTAGGTGTCCAACCTTGTACCTATCAATAAAAAACAGGACACTCTCCATGTTGTACAGATTTTTGAGATCTCAATCACGCATGTCCCAAAGACAAATTCCCTACACCTTTCATCAACTAACTTGTCGATGACTGTGCGGGACATGAAGTCCTCTCCTTTACGGATGGCTTTTTTCGGATATAACCAAATACACTTTCTGAAAGGAGACCAATATAAAACTGCATTCACTACCCCATGGGGCACCTTTTCCTACCGGGTCATTCCATTTGGTCTAAAGAATGCGGGTGCCACTTTCCAATGAGCCATGACATATTGTGTCCACGACCTAACTCATATCATCATGGTTTACCTAGAGGACCTGTTATCACATTTATAGTAGCCGAGCTACCATACATTATTTTTCTGATGCCAGTACACTATTCAGCCAGTTCCCCTACATTTGAGATGCTGAGATGAGCATCTATATTGGATCCCTATCAGATTGTGGACAGCAGTTATATTCCCCATGCCATGACTGAGTCTCGAGACACTCAGAGAGATGACCGATGTAGCCATTATACCATTGGTACGGAGCAGTCAGTAGTGCCCAGAGTTACAGCAGCAGTTTCAGAGGACAGAGGATGGTACAGGTTGATGAGCATTCAGGTATATGACTCAGCAGGTATATCATGGTGTTATGGTTAGATTGCTTTTATACTTATTCTTATAGCATGTCTTAGCACTCAGTGTCATGATCTGGCGATCATATAGATATTTGGACCTGGTTGATCTATATATATATTATATTGTCCCCACTCAGACTTAGAAGTTCACTATTCATACTCATTGGTATGTACCTTCCTTAGGAAGAATAGAGGTGATCATTCCACCATACCTTGGCTTGCTAGTGTTGGCTCCATCATTTCATTGTCTTCATCCATCCATGGCCTACCTTTTAGATTATCACCCTGACTTACTACTTGACTAGTGGCATGGAGGACTTTTCCCCACTGTAGCCTCTGTATTGGATGAGCTTCCTTGTTTATTGTGTCTCGGCTCTGAGTTGGTGACAAAACTTACCTATGGTGAGTTGGAGTTTCTTGGAATTCCCCCTAGTCACTAAAGTTGTGTTGGCTAAACCTGAAACTTTTGGTGCTGCCATGAATACAAAATCTGGAAAAAATGAAATGCTATATCTTGTATGAAAAGCCCATTCATGCAATGTGTTTCTAAACACACATGAATGAGAGGCATGCCAAATGAACATGGCAATGAAAATAAAATGTTATATCTTTTGGAAAAATAAATACCTAGGTAAACAAGCTGTCCATGACACACCTAGAAGTGCTGAGGTAAACAAGTGCCTTAAAAACACACCTGCAGCAGAAAGCCTAAAGAAAAAATGTGAATCTATGCAATGTGTTTATAAACACACATAGATCAAGGCTATGGAAACTTCCGGCCCAAAAGCAATAGAACTTAAATGCTATATCTAAACAATTGCTGGCCTTATTTGTATTATGGATTGTGCGCATCTGTGAAGGTGAATACACCCTCTTTAAACAACTCATCCATTTGTGAGACACCGCCATTCCCTGTGTTATTTCTCATTCAGTATATACTATGGTGTATTCCCTTTCCCTTGCCAAAGTGTCACAAAGTCAAGTCAGTCAAGTCATCCCTTGGCCTAGCCAGTTAATTTAGCCTTCACCCTTCACTAGCAAATTGATCACAACTATGAAGTGAGTATGATCCTGAAAGTCTAGTCTGAGTAATAATAATAATTAACGACACTATACATTTGGTTTTAGATCGCCAGTTATGATTACTATGTGTTATAATTGTTATTTGAATAAGTTGTAGAGCATGTATTAACCTTGACACTTTGCAGCAGCCTTGGATGATGGTTTGAGTTATATTTGGTCTTGGTTAGACCCAGTTTGACCATGGAGGACCATGGGACATGAGATGTTGGACCTTATGATGATATGGATAGATGATATATGGTCTATGTATACATACATGATGATTCTATGCAGCAGCTACAGGGTTATGATGATGGTTCTTGGTTCACAGCAGTATTTGGTCATTTACAGATCATTATTATTTGCCCTGTTTCGGTATATTGGATATTTATTTTGATGATGCAGAGACTCATATGGTGTATGAGTACACATCTTGGATGGATTTCGACCTTCTGAGTCCAATGGTACAGTTTCTTTTCAGTTCCGGGCACTTACAGTGATGATTGAGCCTCAGTAGGTTGTCCTAGTGTAGTTTTGGTATGTCGGAGGCCCTGTCGGAGCAGATGTGATTTTTATCCGGTTGACCTAGGGCACTGATGATGGAGGGGGTGGTCCAGCCACTTGTTTTTACCATATTACCCCCCTCCCGGACACACTGGTGCCCTCACCTTGATAGCGCAAGCATTCCAGGAGTCTGTTTTGGGCAGTCTCACGCTTCCCGAGGCATTTCAGGATTGGTAGAAATGGCTATTGAGGAAATAGATTTGGGCTACTAAGGCAATGTTATGGCATGGGATGATCAGTGATGATAGATCGGGGCCTTCCACACCTTCTCCAGTAGTTTCAGCTTCATCAGGGCCCGCATCCATCAGTTATGGCACTTTATGTGGATTTCTGAGGTCTTTTGAGGACCACGACTTGACTAGGGAGGCACGATTTGGTACATTCATGATTATTTATTGGTTATTGTGCTATGGGGATTGACCAAGGAGGGATAAAATTACCCCTTGGACCCACCATAAGCCTCCTATGATATTATGTCATCATGATTTGGTGGGATTCCCCTCTTCTAGGGCGATTTTGTCCACTTACATTATATTTTATTTGTGATCCATGTATTTTATTGTTGAGCTCATCTCAACCATTGATTAGGAATTTGTATCTTTTAATCTTAGCCACTCATTCAAAAAGTGGTTAGGGTTTTGGTGCCTCTCCTTCCTATTTAAAGGAGAGAGCCTCTCATTGTAAAGGGACTTTTGGCTCTGGATTATTGGAATAGAAAATTATTATTGCATCTATCTCCAGTGTTGTGGTGAATTTTTTTGGTGTTCGTTCGTTGGTTCTTCCTTTGCACTGAGTTATTAGAGATCTTGTTTGCCATATCTTTGTACCACGATTTTGCATCTACAGGTGGAGGCCGATTTGCTTGGAGGAGGAGGTATTGGTAGGGGAAGACTCTCCCTACTTCTTCTTTGGTAACATGGAGTATTACTGTCCCAGGACCTTCGATTTCATGTTACTATTGCATTTCTCTTATATTTCTTCCCTACTTGATCTTACTGATTGAATCTTCATTCCTTGGTTTGACAGGTAGAGGAAGGCGCACTTGTGGGCTAGGGAATCAATTCGGCAAGCAAATCAACAATATCTCATTTGATCTCTGCGGGAATCTTCCTCAACATCAAGGCATCTCATCCACATCACTCAGGTATGATCTCAAGGTAAGTTCTATCTCCACGATCTATCCAATTGTCTAAAATATTTAAAAACCGTGAATACTTCAAAACCCCATTTTACATTTTTTCAGATCTACTTAGATCTAGTGGGTTGTTGGGCATAATATTGAAAACACACCTCTATAGCATCCACGGCATCCCAGATCTATAGTTTGGTGAGGATTGGCTTCCGTTTGACCCCCCTTCCAAGCCAACTTAGCTTCTCCCAAGCAAGGCGCACTTCCTAGTTTGAGCAAGTTGACCAAGATCTAGGTGGTGGGTGTTTGAGATTCCACTTGATTTTTCATCTACACATCCAATAACATACACCTAGGTTGTTACTTTCCTGAAATTCACCTTGTGGGCCCTATTCCACATTTTAAGGGATTTAATCCCCATTTTGGACCACTTGGAACACTTAAACTCAGATCTACTAAGATCTAGCCGTTGGATTGCCATGAAATTATAGATCCATACTCCTACTTGATTAACCTACTCGGATCTAAAGTTTGGATGCCATCCAACTTGTCTTGACCCACCTAACCCCACTTTTTAGCCTCCTTGGGCAAAGTCGCACCACCTTGGAGAAGTGAGTTGACTCACTTCTAGGACGTGGGTACTTGAGATTTTTGGAGATTTGGAACCGGGATAATTCAAAACCTAGGTCTAGACTATCACTTTGTCAAATCTTGCCTTGGGGATAGCATTCCTTGTTTTAAGGGATTGTGGTCCACTTGAGTCAAACCTAGATCTAGACATATTCATCCATCAAGACCTCTATTGCCCACTTGTCCCAAGTACTAGGAGTCCTAAACCACAAGTCAACCCTACTTTGACTCCACTTCCCAATTCCCAAGGCACTGGTTTCTCTCCAAGTTAATTCAACTTTCCTAGATTGTTGGATTGACATGTGGTTTGATTTATGCACGGTGAAATAAACCTTTGAAGCTATCATGTATCGTGGTCAAGCTTGTCACTTGTACTAGTTAGCCCCAATTCAACCCTTAAACTACCCTGCATTGGACATGGTTCCCAAGGCAGTGGATCTTCTGACATTGAACTAGTACACTCATCCTAGATCTCACTTCAAACATTGTAAGTCACTCTCACATCAACTATGAACCAAAGCTATACCTATTGAACCCCTCACTTGGCTTGTGACTTCATCTTTAGGTCTAGGATAAACCATACACCTAACTTTACTTAGAAATACCCTGATTTGGTGTCTTGGTTTTGATCTCTCCTGTCGGGAATAGATCGGGTCTCCCCCTTTGTTGTCTGGGCTAGATAACATAAAGCGAAGGTTGCCTCGACTGGCGTGACAACCATATATTGGAGGTCGAGGTGATGGTGGTTGCACCTTTTGAGTTTCCCTTCCCTATTGCCATCCATGACTGGATCCATCCATAGGGGTAACTACAGTTTAGGTGATAACATTTTGGCGCCGTTGTTGGGGAAGGCATAGGCTTACCCTGGTTCGATATATTATTTTAAATCTCTCCTCCCCTTCTCTTTGCCAAACATTTTTGCGCCGTTGCCGGGGAGGCAATAGCTTACCCTGGTTCGATATATTATTTCCTAAAATCCCTCCAACTTCTCTTTGCCTAACATTTGGGCATAGGGTTTACCTCGAAAAAGCTAGTAGTCCTTCCTGCAAATACAACAACACATATCTTGGTAGAAGGTTTTAAATCTACCTGGCGACTCCCAATCGTGACTCCGCTGAGGAGCGAGCTCATTTGCATCCTTATAACACTAGAATTAAGACAGATCTTATCATTATCTAGAACCCATGGGGTGCATCATTTTGTTTTCAAGTTCTTTAATTTAAAAAGAAATATTAAAATATTAAAAAATATAAAATATAAAAAATATAAAATATAAAAAATAAAAAATTATTATCCATGGCTGCTGCTGAGCGACTTAGGACTTTCGGTCGATTGAAAGTTTTTGACTTTTCCAAAATTGTTGGGTATCCTCATCATATTCCTCATCAAGCCTGTGAAAGGTTGCCTACTTTCAATGGAAGTTATGAAATCTCTGCTAGAAGGCACCTTGAACTTTTTAGGGAAATTATTAAAGAGTTATCCATAACCCATGAGGATGTGTGTATGAGACTATTGGCTTCATCTTTCAAAGCAAGAGCTGGTCTCTCGCTTTCGAATTTGAAACCCAATAGCATTTCCGGATATGAGATGTTTGAAAATAAATTCTTAGAAGAATGGGGAAGTGAATTCGATGATATGTATCTTTCGAATCAAATCCAAGATCAAAACCTTCCCCTTTCTGATCCTATTGTTGAATCATCTAACAATCAAGCTTCCAGTGAACTGTCAATATCCGGAGATGACCCCTCTTGCCCAATTTCCTTGGAGGATAAGTTTTCCACTTTTGAGTTAATTGAAAGTCAAATCACTAATATAAATCGTATGTTTTCAAATTTCTTTTTAGGTAGCCCTAGTCCTAATCCAGAGGAAATTTTTGAGGATGAGCCTTTAGTCAACAAGTCCATTGAAGTTCTTCCTTCAAAAGAACTCATTTTCCATTCTAGCTTTACTGATCATTTAATTCCTTATCAACTTATTGAAGAAGAAGAAAGTAGGGACATAGATCAAGATCCTTTAGTGGTGATTTCGGGTGATCATTGTGCAAATAATCAGGATATTTTAAATGAAATTATTAATTTCACCCCTGATCAATTAAATGAAAATGATCACTTATCCTCTTATAATCTTAATGATGAATCAATAGAAGTTCACTCTCAGGATGAAGATGAAATAGTGAACCACACTAGATGCTCTAATCTTTGTTCCACCTCTTACGATGAATCTTTAAATTTTTCTTTTTTCATCTTTAATCAAGATAACTTAGAGTTAGATAGTTATGGTCAATCATGTCCTCAGGTTGTAAATATTAAATTTGATCAAAAGTTTAAAATTATTCCTAGAATAAAGAATGTTTTTCAAAATCCAAGGTCAAACTTGTCTATCCATTTGGGAGAAATTTCATATATGCAATCCACCCTCCTTTCCCAATTCTTTCAATCATCTTTGGGTTGGTGCTCTAGTCAATCTTTTGCCTTGGAAATTTTTAATAGGAAGTATAAGCATGATTACATGTTTGGAGAAAAAGCACTTCATGTCCTTTTTCAGTCACTTTGGAACCATAATGTATGTTGTCAAGTTATCAATCATTCTTGGTGGCTAGAAAAGGTGTTTAAAGATCAATTCCATATTTTCTCCATTTTTGAGCATCAAGTGGGTCTGACTTTGATTTTCCATCTTCTAAGCTTTAATTTATCCCCACTTGAATTTTTGATCATCAGTCCCAAGGAGAATCAAATTGAGTATGTGAGAGAAGTAAATGAAAAAGTTAATTTGTGTGAAAATGAATCGAATCACATGCCTTATGTCCTTCCTCTATCCATCTCTGAGTTTAACTTGCATAAATTTTATGATCCTATCAGTTCTTTGATGGAGGATGTTTGCACTAGTCAGTCTTCTCCTTAGCATAATTTCATATTGCATCATTCAAACCATTCTTCAATTTATGAACAAATCAAGAAGACTGTGCCCTTAAATTTGTGGATCTTTAGCCCAATCTTGACTTGTTCTATTATCAAAAATCAAATAAGAATCATTAACCTATTTGATGAATGGTTGCACTGGATTTATGATTTTACCTAACATTTGTGATGACTAGTTAGATTAGAGTAGGTAGGAAACTGAATAAGCCTACTTGGGCAGTAGTTAGTCTTTTCAGCCATTGAGTCTGGCACTAAGCTCCTTTGTAAGCTCCTAGTTTAAATGAGTACATGTCACTTTTCTTTTTTCTGCACAATAAATTTCAAATTTTGCAAATTATGTTAGTAGTTTAATTTACTTTCTGCACTTATATATTTCATGCATTTATATTTCTGACATAGAATAGATTTTAGTTGGTTTTATATTTTTCCTACACATGCGGCATGAGGTATTTTTGATGTTTGTGAATGCAGAAATAGGTTGCAAAAATAAAAAAAAAGCTGGAAGCAAATGGTAGAGTGTTGGATCGTGGATTCGAGTAGCAGAGTTCGAGGACCAGAGATTCTGAGGTTCTCAAGCGCTCATTTCAGCAGAGCACTTGTCCCAGCCGGAGCCAGATGTTATCACATTTATAGTAGCCGGGCTACCATACATTATTTTTCTGATGCCAGTACACTATTCAGCCAGTTCCCCTACATTTGAGATGCTGAGATGAGCATCTATATTGGATCACTATCATATTGTGGACAACAGTTATATTCCCCATGACATGACTAAGTCTCGGGACACTCAGAGAGATGACCGATGTAGCCATTATACCATTGGTACAGAGCAGTCAGTAGTGCCCAGAGTTACAGTAGCAGTTTCAGAGGAAAGAGGATGGTACAGGTTGATGAGCATTCAGGTATATGACTCAGCAGGTATATCATGGTGTTATGGTTAGATTGCTTTTATACTTATTCTTATAGCATGTCTTAGCACTCAGTGTCATGATCTGGCGATCATATAGATATTTGGACCTGGTTGATCTATATATATATTATATTGTCCCCACTCAGACTTAGAAGTTCACTATTCATACTCATTGGTATGTACCTTCCTTAGGAAGAATAGAGGTGATCATTCCACCATACCTTGGCTTGCTAGTGTTGGCTCCATCATTTCATTGTCTTCATCCATCCATGGCCTACCTTTTAGATTATCACCCTGACTTACTACTTGACTAGTGGCATGGAGGACTTTTCCCCACTGTAGCCTCTGTATTGGATGAGCTTCCTTGTTTATTGTGTCTCGGCTCTGAGTTGGTGACAAAAATTACCTATGGTGAGTTGGAGTTCCTTGGAATTCCCCCTAGTCACTAAAGTTGTGTTGGCTAAACCTGAAACGTTTGGTGCTGCCATGAATACAAAATCTGGAAAAAATGAAATGCTATATCTTGTATGAAAAGCCCATTCATGCAATGTGTTTCTAAACACACATGAATGAGAGGCATGCCAAATGAACATGGCAATGAAAATAAAATGTTATATCTTTTGGAAAAATAAATACCTAGGTAAACAAGCTATCCATGACACGCCTAGAAGTGCTCAGGTAAACAAGTGCCTTAAAAACACACTTGCAGCAGAAAGCCTAAAGAAAAAATGTGAATCTATGCAATGTGTTTATAAACACACATAGATCAAGGCTATGGAAACTTCAGGCCCAAAATCAATAGAACTTAAATGCTATATCTAAACAATTGTTGGCCTTATTTGTATTATGGATTGTGCGCATCTGTGAAGGTGAATAAACCCTCTTTAAACAACTCATCCATTTGTGAGACACCGCCATTCCCTGTGTTATTGCTCATTCAGTATATACTATGGTGTATTCCCTTTCCCTTGCCAAAGTTTCACAAAGTCAAGTCAGTCAAGTCATCCATTGGCCTAGCCAGTTAATTTAGCCTTCACCCTTCACTAGCAAATTGATCACAACTATGAAGTGAGTATGATCCTGAAAGTCTAGTCTGAGTAATAATAATAATTAACGACACTATACATTTGGTTTTAGATCGCCAGTTATGATTACTATGTGTTATAATTGTTATTTGAATAAGTTGCAGAGCATGTATTAACCTTGACACTTTGCAGCAGCCTTGGATGATGGTTTGAGTTATATTTGGTCTTGGTTAGACCCAGTTTGACCATGGAGGACCATGGGACATGAGATGTTGGATCTTATGATGATATGGATAGATGATATATGGTCTATGTATACATACATGATGATTCTATGCAGCAGCTACAGGGTTATGATGATGGTTCTTGGTTCACAGCAGTATTTGGTCATTTACAGATCATTATTATTTGCCCTGTTTCGGTATATTGGATATTTATTTTGATGATGCAAAGACTCATATGGTGTATGAGTACACATCTTGGATGGATTTCGACCTTCTGAGTCCAATGGTACAGTTTGTTTTCAGTTCCGGGCACTTACAGTGATGATTGAGCCTCAGTAGGCTGTCCCAGTGTAGTTTTGGTATGTCGGAGGCCCTGTCGGAGCAGATGTGATTTTTATCTGGTTGACCTAGGGAGCTGATGATGGAGGGGGTGGTCCAGCCACTTATTTTTATCATATTACCCCCCTCCCAGACACACTGGTGCCCTCACCTTGAGAGCGCAGGCACTCCAGGAGGCTATTTTGGGTAGTTTCACGCTTCCCGAGGGATTTCAGGATTGGTAGGAATGGCTATTGAGGAAATCGATTTGGGATACTAAGGAAATGTTATGGCATGGGTTGATCAGTGATGATAGATCGGGGCCTTCCACACCTTCTCCAGCAGTTTCAGCTTCATTGGGGCCCGCATCCATCACTTATGGCACTTTATGTGGATTTATGAGGTCTTTTGAGGACCACGACTTGACTAGGGAGGCACGATTTGGTACATTCATGATTATTTATTGGTTATTGTGCTATGGGGATTGACCAAGGAGGGATAAAATTACCCCTTGGACCCACCATAAGCCTCCTATGATATTATGTCATCATGATTTGGTGGGATTCCCCTCTTCTAGGGCGATTTTGTCCACTTACATTATATTTTATTTATGATCCATGTATTTTATTGTTGAGCTCATCTCAACCATTGATTAGACATTTGTATCTTTTAATCTTAGCCACTCATTCAAAAAGTGGTTAGGGTTTTGGTGCCTCTCCTTCCTATTTAAAGGAGAGAGCCTCTCATTGTAAAGGGACTTTTGGCTCTGGATTATTGGAATAGAAAATTATTATTGCATCTATCTCCAGTGTTGTGGTGAATGTTTTTGGTGTTCGTTCATTGGTTCTTCCTTTGCACTAAGTTATTAGAGATCTTGTTTGCCATATCTTTGTACCACGATTTTGCATCTACAGGTGGAGGTCGATTTGCTTGGAGGAGGAGGTATTGGTAGGGTAAGACTCTCCCTACTTCTTCTTTGGAGCTCTTCGTTGGTAATAAGGAGTATTACTGTCCCAGGACCTTCTATTTCATGTTACTATTGCATTTCTCTTGTATTTCTTCCATACTTGATCTTACTGATTGAATCTTCATTCCTTGGTTTGACAAGTAGAGGAAGGCGCACTTGTGGGCTAGGGCATCAATTCGGCAAGCAAATCAACAATCTCTCATTTGATCTCTGCGGGAATCTTCCTCAACATCAAGGCATCTCATCCACATCACTCAAGTATGATCTCAAGGTAAGTTCTATCTCCATGATCTATCCAATTGTCTAAAATATTTAAAAACCCCAAATACTTCAAAACCCCATTTTAGATTTTTTCAGATCTACTTAGATCTAGTGGGTTGTTGGGCATAATATTGAAAACCCACCTCTATAGCATCCACGGCATCCCAGATCTATAGTTTGGTGAGGATTGGATTCCGTTTGACCCCCCTTCCAAGCCAACTTAGCTTCTCCCAAGCAAGGCGCACTTCCTAGTTTGAGCAAGTTGACCAAGATCTAGGTGGTGGGTGTTTGAGATTCCACTTGATTTGTCATCTACACATCCAATAACATACACCCACGTTGTTACTTTCCTGAAATTCACCTTGTGGGCCCTATTCCACATTTTAAGGGATTTAATCCCCATTTTGGTCCACTTGGAACACTTAAACTCAGATCTACTAAGATCTAGCCGTTGGATTGCCACGAAATTATAGATCCATACTCCTACTTGATTAACCTACCCGGATCTAAAGTTTGGATGCCATCCGACTTGTCTTGACCCACCTAACCCCACTTTTTAGCCTCCTTGGGCAAAGTCGCGCCACCTTGGAGAAGTGAGTTGACTCACTTCTAGGACGTGGGTACTTGAGATTTTTGGAGATTTGGAACCGGGATAATTCAAAACCTAGGTCTAGACTATCACTTTGTCAAATATTTCCTTGGCGATAGCATTCCTTGTTTTAAGGGTTTGTGGTCCACTTGAGTCAAACCTAGATCTAGACATATTCATCCATCAAGACCTCTATTTCCCACTTGTCCCAAGTAGTAGGAGTCCTAAACCACAAGTCAACCCTACTTTGACTCCACTTCCCAATTCCCAAGGCACTGGTTTCTCTCCAAGTTAATTCAACTTTCCTAGATTGTTGGATTGACTTGTGGTTTGATTTATGCAGGGTGAAATAAACCTTTGAAGCTATCATGTATCATGGTCAAGCTTGTCACTTGTACTACTTAGCCCCAATTCAACCCTTAAACTACCCTACATTGGACACGGTTCCCAAGGCAGTGGATCTTCTGACATTGATCTAGTACACTCATCCTAGATCTCACTTCAAACATTGTAAGTCACTCTCACATCAACTATGAACCAAAGCTATACCTATTGAACCCCTCACTTGGCTTGTGACTTCATCTTTAGGTCTAGGATAAACCATACACCTAACTTTACTTAGAAATACCCTGATTTGGTGTCTTGTTTTTTATCTCTCCTGTCGGGAGTAGATCGGGTCTCCCCCTTTGTTGTCTGGTCTAGATAACATAAAGCGAAGGTTGCCTCGACTAGCGTGACAACCATATATTGGAGGTCGAGGTGATCGTGGGTGCACCTTTTGAGTTGCCCTTCCCTATTGCCATCCATGACTGGATCCATCCATAGGGGTAACTACAGTTTAGGTGATAACAGGACCTTACTGCTCGCTCCAAAGAACGATCTAGCCACCTAAATGACCTCCAACAAGTATTCCTGCATTGCCGCAAATACAGAATCCACTTGAACCCTCTAAAGTGTGTCCTTTTCGTTCCTACAGGATGGTTGTCAGGATTCACCATTTCATAGAAAGGGATAACTATTGACCCTTTAAATGTTCAAGCTATCTTGGACCTTCTGCCCCCTTGCACCATATGTTAATTATAGAGTCTACAAGGAAGAGCCAACTTTCTTCCCCGCTTTATTCCTGAATACGTCACGATGGTTCACGGCTTTCTCCACTTACTCCGCACCCGCAGCCCATTTGTCTGGGATGAGCAAGCTGAGGAAACCTTTTCATCCCTTAAAACAACCTTAAATAATGCCCCTTTGATCTCCCCCCCGGTTTTCTCAAATGATTTTATCCTGTATGTTTCAGGGTCAGAATATGCTGTCTTCGAGGTACTTGTTCAAGAAGATAGTGCACATAAAGAACATGTAATATACTACGTGAGTTAGACATTGTCTGGCCCACTGTTGCGTTACCCTCCAGAAGAGAAGTTGGCCCTAGCTGTCGTCTTCTATATACAAAATCTCCATCACTATATATTGTTGAGACCAACTACTGTTGTGGCCGACTCAAATCCTATGGTTTACCTTTTGAGTCATCGCCTCCTACAAGGCCGTGTGGCGAAGTGGGTCATTATTCTCCAAGAGTATGACCTCACATTTACAAAACCAAAGAGCGTCAAGGCCCTTGCATTGGTGCAACTAATGACATACTTGCCATCATCATCTAGTTCAACTCCCATCAATACTAGTCTCCCCAATGATCATTTATTTATCATCTCCTCAGATGACCCTTGGTACGGCGATATCTTGGTGTACCTTTGCACTCAGAAATTTTGACCTGACCTTGACCATGATGCGCGTCGATGCATACGTCACCACACTTCACATTACCTTCTCTTAGGAGATGTGTTATATCGTTGCGGTATCGACACCATTCTATGCTGCTGCATCACCCGCGATGAGGCCGAACAAGTCCTTAACGATTTCCATAGTGTAGCTTGTGGCAGACACTTTCCAGGGATGGCTACCACCCAAAAAGTTATCCGAGCCGAATATTTTTGGCCCTCACTCTTTACTGACTACATCACTGCCATTAAGCATTGTCACAACTGCCAGCTCTTTGCACCCAAGGCAAGGACACCACCCTCCCCCCTTCACCCAGTCATCACTGTCGGCCCTTTCTGCATATGGGAAATTGACTTCATGGAGTACAATCCTTCATCGGAAGGTGGCCATAAATATATCGTTGTAACCATAGATTAATCCACCAAGTGGGATGAGGCCATGCCCACGTTCAACTCCAAAGCTGACACTGCAGCTCGTTTCTTCTTTAATCATCTCATTACTCATTTCGATGTCCCCCAACAACTTGTTTATGACCATGGAAAACACTTCGAGGACTCCATCTGGAAGGATCTGTCTATCCTTCTAAAATTCAAGAATCAATACTCTTCCTCCTATTACCCTCAAGGGAATGGCCAAGTAGAGGCCATCAATAAAATACTGAAGACCATTCTTCAACACACCATACATCACCATCAGTCCAACTGGCATCACATGTTATTTCTAGCTCTATGGTCTTATCGCACATCCACAAATACTACCATAGGGTTCTCCCATTTCCACTTAATACATGGCATCGAATCGGTCCTCTCCATTGAATGCTTGATTCTCTCCCTGCACATCGTTGTCGAAATCCTACCTGATACCTCCCCACTCGAACAATGATTCATACTCCTAGAACAAGCCAACGAGGATCGTCGAACAACCCTCCAAACCATTGAGGCTGCGAAAAACCGATCGAAAGCAAGCTATGACAAACATGTTCATCCTTGCAATTTCCGAGTAGGAGACCTTGTCCTCGTCTATGACCAAGCACATGATAAGACCGGGAAAGGAAAATTCGAACCCATGTGGCCCAAAGCCCATATATCGTACATACCTGTTTGGGACATGGGGCATACATCCTCACTGATTCTGAAGGGACCCCCCTGCACAACCCTTGAAATGGGTTGTACCTTAAATGTTTCTACCCATAACACCCATTCGGGGACCCAACAGTCCCTTTTGTACAGTTTCGTTCCTTTTTGTTTCCCATCTTTTTTTATCTAAGACCTTACATTTTGTTTACCCTGCATGATCACAAATGGGCTCCCTCCCACCACAATACGTCAGTTTTGCTGATGGCACAAGCCGCTGGTCCCCAAACCTTGCCTCTACAGCTTGGGTCCTGTATTCACCCTCACACGAGCTAATCCACCTCAACGGAGTAGGCATAGGTGCTGGTACAAATAGCTAGGCTGAGGACGATGCGGTGAACGACCTACTGACCGCTGCCCTCCATATGGGAATATGTCACCTTCGGGTGTTTCTTAACTCCGAGTTGCTTGTCTCCCAACTCAGCAACCATTACCAATTATGAAATCCCTGCCTTTTTAGAAAGTTCCTGCACACTAAGAAAATGATCAGACAGTTTGAATCCATTACATTCACTCATGTCCCACAGAATCAAAATAGTGTAGCAGACCAAATGGATAACAATATTCTAGACTGGCATACAAATCACCATATGTAGGGCATCAATCATACATAGATAACCCTACCACCCACATATACATAACAATATCATTTAGGCATTAAAAAACCACAAAAATCACAAAAAGTAATCATCTCCATATTTGCATCCACGTGCATCATCATAACAACATCCACGTGCATACAATACAAACATCATGATATGTGCATCCACGTGCATAAAACATAAACATCATCACAAAAGGAATCCACGTACTGATAAATATATATATAATGGAAATGTCATAACTACCCACTGTACCCAAATATACATATAAACACACCGAGGAGCCCTAACAGCATCCTCGGTAAATATCATAAGCTGTATATACAAAAATCCCACATGCTCATTATAGTGGGGGCAGCCCTGTCATCTGCCTAGTCAGAGTCCTCCCCATAGTCCTCATTGTCATCATCCCCCCCGTCCCCCCTACCTCAGCGGCAACAGCTGCAGCTGCCTGTGCAGCCAGCTCATCCTCCCCCTGCTCCTCCTCAAGCAGCTCCTCCTTAGGATCCTCCTCTTCAGGATCCTCCACTATGGGAACATCCTCCTCGGGCTCATCCTCCTTAGGATCATCATCCTCCCCAATATAGGGTACATTCCCTCTATCGAAATCTATCACGGTCTGTGTGGCCATTGCAATGCGCCACATGATAGGCCTCCACTCCTATGGAGCGTCATAACATATGTCTATCAGCTCCTGATCCAGATGCTTCCGGCCACCACTCTCGATCCCCTCAAGGAGCCGATCAATCCCCTATCGCAAAACATTCAAGGTAACTACGGCACTCCAACAACACCCCTGTCCACGACATACTGGATCGACCCCCTCAACATGGCCTCTTTGCAATCGATGCCCCAATGGTGGTCAAGGTCCCACATTTGCAAAGGAAAACATCAAAACGTCAATAAAAAAACCAACTAGTTGCATCATAGTATTGTGCATAGAAAACAAACAAAACGAAAAAAAATGACATACCATCTGGTCCCCAAGCCTAACCAAGAGGGCCCGGTAGCTCTAGGTCCCCACGAAAGTCCATCCGGTGGTATGGATAGTCCTCAATAGATACCGGTATCTACATCCACTATCTAAACAACTCCATTGTGAAAAAATGACCCACTAGCCCTCCACCTGAGCGAGTCATCATCCCCCCCCATTGCCTCATCCGCAGCTTTGTCGGTGGTGCCTCCCACATTGCTCTATGAGGCCGCAGTGTGGGTACCCGCTTGAAGAAGAATGCACATAGAAAGGAAGGGAAACAGAACTCCTTCCCCAGATGTCGTACCTTGCTCAGCTCACACTGAACAACAGTCAAGTACATCTGTCCCCAAGCATAATACGTCCCGTTAAGGATGCTCTCTATCAGTAACATCTTCCCTCCCGAGATCTGATGAGGGCCATGAGAACCCAAAACACGTACCACAGTCGCTGCAATAGCCTGTATAACTGGGCTCTGTATATCACACAGCATGAGTGTAGAAGCACTCACCTCCACCACTGGTAGATAATGTCTCTCCAATAAAGCCTCCATCGAAACATTCCCCAGCCTTCTCAGTTGGGTATCAAAAACCATGCCCAACCTGGGAAATCCAGTCAAAAAATATACATCTGTTAGGGTAAGATCTAGTCGCTCACCCTAAATCATAAAGGCCTCGATATCTAAGTCCCAGAACTCAACCAACTTGTTCAGCAATAGAGGTGTTGAGTGCATCAGTGGGATCTATGCAAACTTCAGGAGCCCACAATCAGGTAGGGCCTCCCGAACTCCCCTATCCGTCTGAACGCATCGTCCGATGTTACCTAGGACCTCCCACTCTCTCCAAGTCACCAATGGCATCCTACCAATCACAACAATACAACCCATTAGATCCATATCTGAACACAACTGATGGGCCCCCCAAATTCCCTCTAGAGCACGTTTTCTCCCTTGAAAAGTGTGCTATAGAGCGCACTTGCTAAGCCTTTCCCTACGTTGTACACCGCGCTTTCCTCCCAAAAAGCTGCACTGCACACCGCGTCCATACCAGCCCTTAGTTGAGCTTTGAAGTGTGTTTTCCCCTCAGAATGTTGCGCTTCAGAGCGCAACTAAATTGGGCTCACCCGCGGGGCACAGCGTGCTTTCCAGATGCCCAAGCATGCCTTGGACCATGCCTTTGAGCGAGGAACCCGTGCTTCGCAGTGTAGCTCCCTCGGCCATCACTGTGGTCCAAAAAGCACAAAACAATCTAGAACCCGCGCTATGCCGCGTGGACACCCATTAATGACCAGTACGCCTCCCCAAAGGCCCAAAACCCAATAAAAATGCTTAAATGACAAAGCTAAGGACATGAACTCTTACCTACAACTCCCGGAATGCAAATCCACTGGTCCAATCTCTCGCAATCTCAGTTTTCACCTCTGGGCTCCTCTAATCTCCTATCAAACTCACCAATCACAAATGACACCTATTATGAGTGTCCACTTATTATTTATAGACATTGGAATTATTTTCGGTTTTCCATTACGGGATCATTCGATGCCTGTTTCTCAAACTGTTGATACCAATGAACTCAGCACATTGAGAACTTCGCGGTGGTCAAGTCAGTTTCCGGTTTTCACTAGCACCTTTTTTGGACATTTTTTACATGCCCCCCGTCACCTAGGTTTGCATGCCACATCGGCCATTGTCTATTTTTGACGTTCTTTATATTTCTGGATTTAGTTTTCCGTGCTCCTAACCATGCTTGAGATCATTTCTCGCTTTCACTAACCCCTTTTTGTGGGCATTTTTTACATGCCCCCCGTCGCCTCAATTTGCATGCCACATCGACCATCATCCATTTTTGACATTCTTTATACCACTGGATTCAATTTTCCATGCTCGTGACCATGCTTGAGATCATTTCTCGCTTTCACTGACCCCTTTTTTGGGGCATTTTTTACATGCCCCTCGTCACCTCGATTTGTGTGCCACATCGATCGTTGTCTGTTTTTTACGTTCTTCATATCACCGGATTTAGTTTTCCTCGCTCGTGATGATGCTTGAGATCATTTCTCTCTCTCACCTCTATATTTTTCTAACAATTTTTAGTGCCTTCGACTTACCTATTTGTGTGCCACATCGACCATTATCACATTTTACCAATCCATGCATCACAACCTATCCATGAGCCCTCTGCTCCATCCATACTGCAGTTATGGCATTGTTTTGCTATCATTCATCAAGCCCCAAGGAGGCTCCATCAGTGTTCCCCCCCTATCACTGTGCTTGATCCCCATACTCGTCCCTTGATTGAACACTTCCTCCATGCCTCACCATTACTTTTGTTCAGTATAATTTTACCCCTTTTTCGGGCCTATCAATTCCTTTACGAAAAAGGCACTTAGGGAGTTTCTGTTAAGCTATTTTCTGGCTCCTAAAATAATGAAAGATCGTCGAGTAGTATTGCTTCCTTTCATGCTCATTAAACGTATTTGAAAGGGAATCTACCTGGTATAAGTTTACCCCTTTTCCAGACCTTGTAGACTAATTACAAAAAATGAATACTCTAGTCACATTGGCTAGAAGAGTTCTTCATTGCATCCTTTTATGATTTTTCGGGCCTTGGAGACTAACACACAAAAAAGATCTCCCTTGGAGTCCACTTACTGCTTTCAGACTATCTAAAAGTGAAAGCAACCATGAGCAATCACTGTCCTGAGCTTGTACAAATCCACAAGACAGTACCTCTCCACCATTTCAAAGTCTTCTTATCACTTTCAGACTCCTTAAAATTGAAAGCACTTACGAGCATTAACTGTCTTGGGCTCACACAAATCCACACGACAGTACCATTTTTCGAGCACACTTCTATCCCTTCTTTAAGCTCCATAAAACATGAAGAAGGCCCCAACAGTGCCTCTGAGTGCCACAACAAGCATATATAATCACACTATTATGGAAGCTTCCCCAATTTGGTCGCCTTTGTTCAGAGTATTCTGCAATATGCCACCTTAAGAGTTTCCCGACACCATACATCAATTTTTCCCACTCAGCCTCTCGCATTGCAGTACATACCCTTGATCCCTTAAGCTATGATCCCCATATCGAAAGTCAGTTTCATATGCTACCAGGTCATCCATGCCATCATACTCTAAACAAAGGAATTTTGAGTTCCCCCCACTCTGCAACCTCAGTTGCACCCCACCCCCACAGTTTAACAGTTCCTCGTTCAGTATTATCACCTCTCGGTTGAACACCTCGCTCCCCTACAAAGGAAACATCATTGCCTTGGTAGTTGCAGGTCTCCCTCTGTCGACGCCAACCAATATATTCCAGAGGATAGACCCAGAGGTCCCTATGCCTTGGACTCATCACCATCAGTGGTGAGTGCCTATAGACCATTTTTGAGGAGTCCTTAGGGCCTCTCTGAATGGTTTTTTCTCATGTGCTCGACTTCAACACCTTGATCGCACTATTGATATTCGTGCAGGGTATTGGTCCCTTTAGTTATCAGTCGAAGACCCCAGATGTCCCTCGAATCTAGCATATTGATGAGTCAATTCTAAACACCCCATTATATGTTCCTATGCATATGTGGGCTACGATTGGCGATTATGTGGACACCCTTATGTCCATACATCAGTTCTCCAGATCAACCATGGTCAGACCATGGGTATGTCCCAGATTTGCGTCCCCTATGGACCAACATGATGTACACAACAGTTTTTCATGTATTGTTTCAATCCCCTTTTTGGAGCTCATTATTATATTTTGACAACGAGCATGGGTATGCCCGCCTCGTCCATATGTTGAGATACTCCTCAGTGAGACATGTATTTTTAGTTCTTGGTATTCAGTACAGACCTTGTGTTCCCGGATCCAACAAGTTCATGCTCTCCTCCATCCCAATGCATATCACCCAGGAAAACCACAATACTTATGATGTCTATTGGCCATACGATGAGCTCCTTCTCTCACACATCAGGGGGCAATCTATTAACACCAAAAAAGCACTCGCCAACTCATCCCTTTAGACATACACCTCTATTGACCAAATTTCCTACCAACCTAGCCTCCAAAACCCCAGAAAACCCAAATGGGTACCAAAATACTCAAAATTACTTCAAAAACATACCAAAACCCCAAAAGAGGGTCAAAATCAAAATAATTGGGAATAAAACTCAAAAGAAAATAAAAAAAAAAAGAGAAAAGAGGGAAAAAACCCTAAAAAGCCCCAAAACCCTAATCTAAGTCTATAAAAGGGGTGGAGGCCCCTCATTTCAAATATCCCTCACCTACTCTACCCTTATGCTGCTAAAATTTTGTTAAGTCTTAGCCATTCATCTTTGAGCTTTGGCCTCCCTTGAGAAGATAGAAATCTTAGCCACCACCAAAAGCATTGAGGAGGAGAGTACGGAACCAAAGGAGCTTCGGAACACACTGTCAGAGCTTCACCAACCTCGTTTCCGAGGTAATTTTTTTATTGCAAGCCCTTGCTTGCCCATAATACAAAAAAATTAAAGATTCTTTGTTACATTGCTTTGAAAATCCATTGTTTATTGCTTTAAGTTATTTTTAAATCTCATGCATATGTTAGATCAGATTGTTTGTGGTTTTTATTATTAGTTTATTCTTGATCACTTCCCTTTAACCTGCTACTAAGGGTTATTTCCCTTAGTAGGTGCCCTTTTGCACAGTAGGGGTGAAAAACCTAACTACAAAGTGTATAACAAGCAAGAGATTCTGTATCAATCAAATCCAAGTCAAAATATCAACAAACACGAAAGATCCACAATTATAGGGATCCAAATATTGCTTCAGATTTGATTGAGATAGCACGAGACCTAGGAAGAAACAATATAATGGTGCACTAAGAAGCCATAGGACAATGTGTAGTGCATGGAGAGATGGTTTCTATGAGGGAAATCTATTGAGTATTTCTCCCTTTTTATTTGAAAGTCCATCACTAGATCTGCTACACACTCTTGGAGAGAGAGTGTTGTGCTCGGATCAACTTAGCTAATTCAGTTGTTTATGGTGGTGATCTAGCTCAGGGGTGAAGAAGGATGAGTTGTGAGGCTGTCCTCTTCTTTGGTTCAGAGGAACTGAGTCTCCAAGCATTTTTTCCCAATTGTTATCAAATAAGTAATTTTATTTTATGCATGCTTAATAATTTCATCAATGGTAAAAAGTATTTTGCGGTTTAATTACTATTACTTGTTCGGATTCATCCTTTATCATAATTTAGTTGTGTTTCTATTAAAGATATAATTTAAGAAGTATGAGTGTGTAATGTTCTATGGGTAATTTATTTAAAGTTCGTAGATAATAACTGGTTCTTTGTGGGTTATACATAGTTTAAATAGTTCGTACCCTTCTTAGTATAGAGATCAAATTCCTTTCATTATTTCATAAACTATTTCAGGATTATGAAATTAGTTTAGTAATGAAAATAATATCCGTTGATGTTATATGGAGTTAGTATAATCTATGAAATCGATTAAGCACATATATCGAATCTCTTTCCGTAATGCATAACGTTGCTTCAATATATGATATTAGTTAGCAATGGAACGATATGTGTTAATATTGGTTTAATTCGAACTGATATCTCTATGATATTACAGAGTTTAAATGCTTTGTATTATTCCTTAATACAAAGATTGGATATATGTCAATGATGAAAAAATATATATATTATTTCAAGTTATGGAATTGGATTTACAATAAGTGATGGATTCTGTCGGCATCGTATAGGCTCATTATTTCCTTCTTATATTGCAAATATACAATCGATTCATAAAGATCCTGTGTGTAAAATTATTAATAAGTTTTATAATGAATTATAATTAGGCGCAAACTGTCCATTTGAATTATTAAGGATTATAATATACAGTGCTTACTTCTTAGTTACGTGTTCTGTCCACTTTATATTAAGGTCAAGTCTCTTGCATTAAGATCGATGTTGCTTTCTATCATTTAGATAGTCGAAAGATAGGAACTACTGTTCGTAGTCCAATTCGGTAGCATAATTCCAACTGTTATATTTAATAAATTAAACAGTTAATATGTGCACCGGAATTAGAGTCTGATCAATGCTTTATATTATATATATATATATATATATATATATATGTGGATAGAGTTCAGTTGAGACTGATCTAAATTTATAAAGTCTGATGTCTCTAAAAGGTTTCGCCTCGAGAGATCCATCTTATTGAACCCACATCAAAAAAATGCATGGAATTTTTTTCCTCATAATTCGGGAGGACTTCAGTCTAGACTTTCGCTAAGACTAATTGTTACTCTCCTTAAATTTCTCCTCCATGTCCTTTTATGATCGTCTTTCCCAAAATTGCATCATCCAACTTTGCCTCTGTCAAAACCGATGGGCGCGTATTTAGATTGTAAATGTACAGGGTTTAAATTTTAAAATAAACGTTATTGTATTTCTTGTTGTTATGATTCGAGTTTTGCTCATGTTTATTAATCTCAGAATTTTGGTACAATGAAGTGGCATATGATACCATAGAATAAACAACTCAAGTTTGGGAATTATGGGTGATAATAAAGAAGTGTTTTATGAAATGTTGTTGTTAGTTAATATATATATATAAATTAATGCAAACTATTTCAAGTTTAAATAAGGCATGCCTCATTATCAAATATGTGTAATAGTTAATATATAAATTAATGGAAACTAACTCCAGTTTTAAATAAGAGTTATGTTAGAAAAGTATTATATTGTAAAATTATGAAATATGGGCAAGAGTTAATATATATAAATTAGTTGGAAGCTAATTCAAGATTTAAAGAGAAATATGTTGGGAATGTTTTTAGATGGTAAAAATTCTATATATGGGTAAAGCTTATTATATGAAATAATTGGAGAGACAAATATTATTATGTTATAAATTATGATGTATGGAAATGGTTGAATACATTTGGTGTTACAAGTATATACTTAATGCATTGATTTAGGATGTAAAATAGAAACTCATTCATGCATGCATATATATGGAAAATGATTATATAGTCTATCAGAATAGGGACAATGTTATGCATCTTATTTCAAAGATTCAGTTATATATATATATATATGAAGTGGATAAATAACATTGAAGTATGAAAGTCTAAATTGGAAGTTATATACTCTACAATTATATAACAAATATATGCATCTCATTTATAGAATTGCATATATTGGAGAAAGAGTTTTCGAAGTTTTGTAAGTCCTATTTGAAATTCTCAACTCTGTTATTATATGGAAAAGGTTATATATATTTTTTTAACGCTGAAGAAACTATATAAAGAATTAGTTTCATCAAGCATAAGAAAAGTTTTTAAATTTCCCAAAAATTACAGTGTTTGGGGGTTGTTACAATGTGGTATCAAAGCTTAGGTAAAAACACTTGACCTTATGGATTCCATTCATAATATGAGAAAACTAATGATGTGCGTATCTTGTTATTTTTATTTGTATAGAAGAAAAATGTGTTACTAAAACTGCAGGAAAATGCCTGGCGGACAATCCCCTACCCCACCTATTTGGGTGGAACTTAATGATGAAGAAGAACCTCACAATAATAACATTAACAACAACCACGACGAAATTTTGCAAACAGTAAGATATTTACAAGCAGAACTCCAAAGTTTTAAAACTAAACATGAAGGAGTAGTGAGGACCCAGGAATATCTTAATGAAACTCTGTTATTTAAATTAAATGAGATATCTAAGGATACAGGTAAAAGAAAAGTAAATGAATTGATTTGTCTTCTGAACCTTTTTCATCTAATGATAGCTATGTTGGTAGTGAATGAGAGGATTCTAGTAGTAGCTTTGAAGGTAGACAAAGGAAGAAGAGGAAATATAAAGACAAAATAAGTGGTGAATTTAAAAAGATAAATCCTCCTATATTTGACGGTGAAGTCAAAAATGGAGAGGAAGATAAAGCTTGGATATCCAGAATGAAGAAATATTTTGTAATGTATAATTACTCAAATTCAAAAGAGCTAAAAGAGTTAACGATCGAAAAGTAAATTGGAAATGGTTTAAGAAAGAGTTTAAAAAAGAGTTTAAAAAGGAGTATCTTTCAAAATATTATTATGAGGGGAAGGAAAAAGAGTTATATGAATTAATATTAGGTTCAATGTCAATGCAAGATTTTTGTACGAAGTTCCTATCATTATTAAGGTAGGTACCCTACCTCACTAAAGAGAAACCTAAAATAAAAGTATTCTTAGGTTGTTTACCATGTTTCTATAAAGATTGATTAGAATTTGATAATAAAAAAAAACTGTATGAACCAATGAGGAAAGCTAAAATGGATTATGATCAATATAAAAGTAAACATGAAAATACAAATAACTTTAAGAAAAGAGAAGGTTATAACTTTAAAATAAGGGAGTTTAAGCCTTTTAATAAACATAGGTGTCACCAAAGGAACACCTTTAGAGATAAATAACCACCAATTATAACTGAGTTTAAACATAATTTCCTAAATAAGAAAAAAGACGAAATAAAAAGAGAACCCTTAAAGTGTTGGGGTTGTGGGGAAAGTCACTTCTATTGATATTGTCCTCATAAAAGTGATAATAGAAGAATTCACACTGTAAAAGAAGCTTCCACAGTTGGAGAACTTGCTCAAAATATTCCAAAGATAAGCCCAGCGTCGGACAACAATCAAGCAGACTATCAAACTTCTATGCTAGAAGTTGAAGTTAAGATTTTTGATAAATCTATTTCTATTTTAATTGATTCTGCTTCTACTTTGAGTTATATATCTCCTAGGTTGGTAGACATATGTAATATGAAAAATAATGAGTTTGAAAATTCGTGGCTAGTACAATTAGCTACAAGAACCAAAAGATAACTAACTAATTTTATTCATAGTTGTGAAATTTACATGAATGATTTAGTTAGAAATTGACACGAAGTGGGGGTCGGTTGGACCCTTCTTGCTTAACAGAGTAATGCATCTCACATAAACACGCTCAAAATAGACAAGATGTGAACTCGAATGACAAGAAGTTGGCTTCTATTACTTGAATCAATTCAAATTAATAAACAAGTCGGCCTCAGCCTATTACAATAGACATAAGCAATCTGTTCTTTGTTTGTGTGATCTATATTCCTTTGATCTTCTATTGTGTGATCTCTCTATCGATTCTCTCTTGTGTGATTGATCTCTAATTCTCACTTTATCATCACTCGATCATACTCCCTCTTCTATATGTGCCTTCGCACCAATCTTCTAATCTGCTCTGTCATCGTTTCCGAGGTCCACCCTATTGCTCTCCCCAAGGTGTCCTTACTTTGTCTCTCGAACTATTTGTAATCCTACAGACCTGCAATTGTCAGCGCCCATGTCAGTTCCTGCACAACCTTCTCTTGTGGTGACATATGGCTTGATCCCAACCACCTTTTTAACTTCAATTACCTTCTCAACTACCCACAACGGTTGTAGGTATGTTGCCTCGATATCTGGAATTCTTGCACCTCTCAACCTCTGTGCCTCTTAGATTTTCTATAGTTTTCGGTCTAATCACTATCCACTTCGAATGGTCTGCGCTTTGACTCGTTGACCATTCTCTACTTCATTGGTTGTCAACTTAACTTGTCGATTTTAATTAGTCTCCACAGCTATCATCCGCCCCATCCTCCACACTTATCCTTTCTCGCTTTTGTCAATGTCACTACTTGAAATTTTGTCAACTTTCGACTCCATCGACTCTCACTCTTGTTGACCATACTTTGACAGCTTTCTTCTCAAATACATGGCATTGACTTCCAGTCTTCCCACACCAGTGGTCGTGGGAAACCCCCCTAGACAACCTTCTTTATCGATTAACATTGACTATTTTGCATAGGCCCCGATGCCCCTGCATCAGTCTCCCCAGGTGAAAAATAACTTGACAGCTCTATTAGTACTTTGTATTCTTCCGCTGAAATCCATGTCGCTTCTTTCAACTCGTCGTTCCTCCATCAGACTAAGTATTATTTATTCCGTAAACTCCTTGTGCGTTCGAATTCACACTCATCTATCACTTCAGTGATTTCTTCCTCTTATCGATCTAGAAACTGTCATGTCCAGTCGATATTAGAAATTTCTACGTTGCTACTTATAAACCCTTCTTCGTATCTGTATAGATCTGATACGTTGAATGTAGGAGAAATTCTCAACTGTTCTGGCAGCTCCAACACATAAGCATTGTCTGAAATCTTCTTCAGAATCTTACATGGTCTAACCCTTTTCATCTTCATTTCGTTATATGTTCTTGTCGAGAACCTTTCTTTCCTCAAGTGTTCATAAAATAAGTCTCCTTTGTTGAACAATTGTAGCCTCTGCTTCCTATCGGCCCTTAGCTTGTATGTCACATTACTCTTTTCAATTTTCTTACATACATTTTCATGTACTTCCTTCATGTGCTTTACAAATGTATCTGCATCTGCACTCTTCCTGTTTTCTATCAGTAGTTCGACCAAATCCACCACACCATGTGGGATTCGACCTTGAACAATCTAGAATGGACTCATACCTGTAAATCGATTCATAAAATTGTTGTATGCGAATTATGCTTGTGCCAACACATTCTCGCACTACTTGGTTCTGTCATCCGTCAAACATATCAGAAGGTTTCCCAAACTTCTATTCACTACCTCGGTATGTCCATCAGTCTGTGGATGGTACGAGCTAAAATGAAACTTTTTGTCGAGTTTCTTCCATAGGGCTCTCTAGAAATGACCCATAAACTTGGTATCACTGTCCGATGTTATACTCTTCATTAACCCATGTAGCCTGACTATCTCCTTGAAAAATAATACAACAATGCTTGTGGCGTGACTTGTCTTCCAACAGAAATCAAGTGTGCCATATTCTAAAATCTGTCGACTACCACAAATATGCATTCGTTACCTTGTTGTGTCTTCGTCAATCCTAGGAAAAAGTCCATGCTCAACTGTTACCATGGGACACTGGCACTGAAAATGGTGCATACATCCTCATGTTCTTTCTTCGACCCTTTGCTAACTAGAAAATTCAGCACTGTCTGACCTACTTACCAACATCCATCGCCATCTCTGGCCGATAGTACTTCCTCTTGACCAACACCTTGGTATTTTCAATTCCAAAATGACCTGCTAATCCGCCACTGTGAAGTTCTCAGATTAGGTTTTCTCGTATCGATCCCCTGGGAATACATAGTTGTTGTCCCTCGAACATGTATCCCTCTTGGATAAAATAATCCAACTATGGAGTTCTGTCGACACTCCATGGTTTGTGACTAGCCTTCCATACTTTCACAAAATTCTCGTCGGTCTAATACTCTGTCTTCACCGACTCTATTCTTGCCGCCTAAATTGTGGTCCTATTCAACAATGAAACTCTTCGACTCGGCAGATTGACAATCTTATTCTAATTGTATATCCCTGGAAGAATTCTACCCACTTCATGTATCGCTAGTTCAACTTCCACTAAGTCCTCAAGTGCCTCAGTGCTTGGTGGTTTGTGTATAACACAGATTCCTTGGGAAATAAATAATGCGTCCATTTCTTCAATGCTTGAATGATAGCATAGAACTCTTGATCATAGACCAAATATTTATGGTTGGATTCATCCAAATTTTTGCTGAAGAATGCAATTGGTCAGCCCCCTTGGATCAACACTATGCCAATTGCCACCCCTCTCATGTTGCAGTCGACTTGGAAAACTTTGTTGAAATACAGGAGAGTTGACATTGGGCTCTTTGTCACCTTCTGCTTCAAATTCTTGAAGGATTTCTGGGTAGCTCTAGTCCACTTGTACTCCCCTTTATTCATGCACTCTGTCAACGGTGCACATATCTGACTACATCCTTTGATGAACTTCTTGTAAAAACTGAAAATTCCATAAAAAATCCGCACTTTTGTTGTGCTTCTTAGTTCTTGCCACTCCAATATAACCTTCACCTTTTCTGGGTCCATCACCAATGCTTTACTGGATATTATGAATCCCAACTATACCAGTTATTCCTCCATGAAGAAGCATTTCTCCATGTTCACCATCAACTTCTCTTCCTCTAGCTTTCGCAACACTTGTCGAATATGTTCCAAATGTTCTGTCTTGGTTCGATTGAATATCATGATGTCCTCGAGGTACACTACAATCAAATTTCCCCAAAACACCTTCAATACCCTGTTCATGAGCCTCATGAACGTAAAGGGTGTATTAGTCAATCCAAAGAGAATGAATAACCACTCATAATTCCCTTCCTTTATCTTGAAGGTTGTCTTTCATTCATCGCCTTCTCTAACTCTTATCTCGTGGTATCCACTCTTCAAGTTGATCTTGGTCAAATATCTAGATCTACTCAAATAGTCAATCAAGTCCTCTAGCCTTGGTAATGGAAATCTATACTTGATCGTGATCTTGTTGATAGCTCTGGAGTCTGTACATATTCTCCATTTTCCTCCTTTCTTTGGTACTAGTATAGCTCGTACTGCACACGGGCTCAAACTTTCTCTGATCAACCCCTTGTCCAACACATCCTGGACTTTTTGGTTGAGTTCCTCACTCTCTATCTGAGTAATTCTATGTGGTGCCTTGTTTGGAAAACTCGACCCTGGAATCAAGTTGATCTAACGGGATATGCTTCTCATCGGTGGAAATCTCATTGGTCTCTCTTCGACCATGATGCTTTTAAAATCGTCTAGCATCTTCATGACTTCGACCGGAATTTTCTTCATCTTCGACCATTCGACACTCAATCCCTTCCAAATGATGGTGAAAAATCCCAAATGTTTCTCTTCCTCTTCCAGGAATTCATTCGTTGAGCACATCAGCACTCTCTTCTCCCAATATTTTCTCTCTCCCTCCTTGCAGTCAGTGTTGTCCTCCTACTTTGGCTTCAGCAATATCCTCATGCCATTTGTCCACACTGTGACTGTTTTGGATTGACCATCATAGGTCATATTTTGATCATATTTCCATGGTATTCCTAACAACAGGTGACAAGCATCCATTGGGATTACGTCGCACAACGCACCGTCTTCAATTTTCCCAACCTTGAAGTTGATCATGCACTATCTAGTTACCTTCACATGAAGTCCTTTATGTAACCAGGATATCTTGTATGGATTTGGGTGTTGATGACGTCTCAAACCGAACTTGTCAATTACCTCCATCGAAAATAGGTTCTTTGTACTGCCGCCATCGACAATAGTCTTGCAGTATCTATCATCAATCGACACTTTCGTTTTGAAAATAGTCTTTCGCTGTGCCAACTCCTTCTCTCTTCGTTACTCGTTTTGGACCAACGTTCTCCTAGTTTTCAAGTTTTGACTATTTTCTTTGCCATCTTCTCCATTGTCAGATGTCAAACTCAACTTCTCGTTGTCCTTCCCATCTGGTTGGAGTTTGGGTTTCGACTCCTCTTCTGCCTGCAAATTCTTCGGGCATTCATAAGCTTTGTGCCACACTCCTCGACACTTATAATCGACTATAGTTGGTCTGTCAACACCTCGTCTCTCTGTTGGACCACTTCGACCAAACGCACCCTCAACGTTGGTCTCTCGACCATCCCATCTATTTTCTTGTTCCTTTTCCCTAGTCATTGTCACTTTTGTGCGTCGATTGTCTTCGACTACTTCTCTCCTAGTCCCACTACTTTTTCCTTTCCTGGGAGCATTCTTCACACCTCAACCAATCATCTTCCCTTTGGTCGATGTTTTTCTTCTCAACAGCTTCTCCTCTTCCTTCAGGGATAGCTGGTAGGCTTCACCAATCGTTCTGAACATCGATAGGATTAACTCATCCTGGATGACATAATTGAATCCATTCGCATATCTTGTGACCGCTTCTTCGCCTTCATCAGTTCAACTAGATCTAATCGACACTCTGTAGAAATATTCTGTGTATTCCTTCATGGTAATCTCTTCCCATAAAAATTTTTCCAACATCGTGAACAAGGAAATCACATAGGAATTTGGAAACAAATTCCCCTTCATCTTGGCAACCATTCTCTCGCAAGACTTGATCTTCTCCTTGCCCGTCTTGACTCTTCCATCCCGTACATTGTCCCACCACAATGAGGCATGACCCTTCAACTTCAGACAAGCAGTTTTAACCCTCTTGGGATCCTCTAGCTACTCTATGTCTAAGTATTTATCCATCTCTCTGATCCAGTCTATTAATTCTTCTATATATAGAGTTCCTCAGTAGGTAGGTACATCCATTTTTGTCTTACCTCTCACCTCTGTCAATAGCTTGATGAATCTATCCTTTGGTTCTTCTTCTACTGAAGCCCGAGCTTCCACTCCCTTGACTTCCTCTCCACTATGGTCAAGTGCATCGAGAACGCATCCACATCTCCAAGCTTCCTTGATTGCTGCAAACTCATTGGTAAATCTATTCATAGTTCACATGCACTTGTCGAACATTTCACGATCTACAGTGACTCCTCCACCTCCTCGCACTCTTCATCCTACACTACAAACATTTACACCTCTTTGTTCCATTGTTTCAATCGTAGATGAAATTGCCACTCATCCAATCGCAACCAGAGTTTCACCACACATGCACAACTCTACCGAACCGTATTTGGAGTCATTAACGCATACACAAGCTCTTCCTGTTCTGATACCACTTGACTCAAGCTGGGGGTTAGTCAGACCCTTCTTTCTTAACATAAGCACGCAACTCACACAAACACACTCAATATAGACAAGATGTGAAATCGAATGCCAAGAAGTTGGCTTCTCTTACTTGAATCATTTACAAAATTTCATGAAAATTAATAAACAAGTCGGCCTCAACTTGTTACAATACACAAAAGAAATCTTTGCTCTATCTGTGCACTATATCTTCCTCTGATCTTCTGTTGTGTGATATCTCTGTCGATCCTCTCCTATTTGATCAATCTCTGATTCTCACTTGATCATCACTCGATCATTGCTCCCTCTTATGTATGTGACTTCGCACTAGTCTTCTACTTTGCTTTGTCATCATTCCAGAGGTCCACCTTGTCGGTCTCCCCGAGGTTTCCTTACTCTTCCCGCCGAACTATCCCTGATCCTACAGACCTGCAGTTGTTAGCTCCCTTGTCCATGCCTGCACAACCTTTTCTTGTGGTGACATATGGATTGATCCCAACCACCTTCTTAACTACCATTACCTCCTAAACTACCCACAACAACTATAGGTATGTTTCCTCAACTTTTGTAGTTCTTCACCTCTCGACCTTTGTGCCTCTTGGCTTTTCTACAGTTGTCGGTCAGATCACTATCCACTTTGACATGTCGACCATTCTCTATTTCATCGGTTTTCAAATTAACTTGTCAACTTTACTTAGTCTCCATGGTTTCCATTTTCCCCATCCTCCACACTTGGCCTTTCTCACTTCCTTCGATGTTGCTACTCGACCTTTTGTCGACTTTCAACTCGATTGACTCTCACTCTTGTCGACAATACTTTGACAGCATCCTACTCGACAACCTGGCCTCGACTTCTAGTATTCCCACACTAGTTGTTGTTGGAAATCCCCCTAGTTGGACTTCTCTATCAATTAACTTCGATTATTTCTCCTAGGACCCGATGCCCCTACATCACAAATGTAGATTTAAATATTTTTCCATTATGTTCATATGATGTATTAATTGGTATGGATTGGTTAGAATAACACAAAGTTATACTAAATAATTTTGAAAAGACTTTTACTTGCACTGATGAGCAAGGTAACAATAGACATTTTAAAGGTATTCTACAAAAGTTATTACTAGAAAAATATCTACTTTACAGTTAAAGAAATGTGCTAGGTAGGGGTCTCAAATATTTGTTGTTCATATAATTAAAAATTCTAATGATAAATTCAAACCTAGATTTGAATACTATCCCCTTTTGCAAGAATTTAAAGATCTCTTTCGAGAGGAGATACCTGGATTACCTCCAAAGAGGGAGATCGATTTTACTATTGAATTGGTATGGAGAATAGTACCTACTTCTAAATCCCCTTATAGAATGAACACACCAGACGTAGTAGAACTAAAAATGCAATTGCAAGAAATGTTATATAAAAAGTACATAAGACCGAGTGTGTCCCCATGGAAAGCACCGATATTGTTTGTTAAAAAGAAGTATGGCATATTAAGACTTTGCATCGATTATAGACAACTTAATAAAATGACTATTAAAAATAGATACCCAATCCCATGCATAGATGATATGTTTGATCAAGTACGGGGAGCTTTGGTATTTTTAAAAATTTATTTAAGTTTTGGGTACCACCAAGTGAGAATTAAAGACAAAGATTTTTACAAGATGACATTTCGAACATGGTACGGGAATTATGAATTCATGGTTGCACCATTCGGTTTAACTATTGCTCTAGCCACATTCATGTGTCTAATGAATAGTTTCCTTCATAAATATTTGAATAAATTTGTGGTTGTGTTTATTGATGATATTTTGATCTACTCTAAAAATGAATAGGAACATGAAGAACACTTAAAATTAGTCATACAAACCTTAAGAGAACATAAAATTTATGCAAAATTCAGTAAATGCGACTTTTATCAAGATAAAATCCAGTATTTGGGTCATGTAATCTCTAAAGAAGGAGTTTATGTAGACACTGATAAGATTAAGGAAATCATAGATTGGCTAGTTCCTGAAAATTTAACCGGGATTAGATCCTTTATGGGAATCATGAGTTACTATCGCACATTCATTAAAGGAACAAAGTTTATTTTGTCTAATAAATTCCAAGAAAGTTTTGAAAAACTTACACATCTACTTCCAACAGCACCTATTCTAAGAATAACGGATCCCTAAAGAGACTTTGACGTATGTATAGATGTTTTCTTATAAGGATTAGGTGGCTTATTACTGCAAGATGATTATGTAATAATCTATGAATCAAGAAAACTCAAAGAACATGAAAGAAATTATGTGATGCATGAATTAGAATTGGCTGCAATAATATACGCTTTAAGAATGTGGAGACACTACCTTATTGGAAGAAAATTTACCCTAATGCCCGATAACATAAGCTTAAAATGTTTTTTTGACCAACAAAATCTAAATTCTCTCCTAGCAATGTGGTTAGACTTCTTGAGTTAGTACGATGTTGAGATCAAACATATTAAAGGAGAATAAAATAATGGGGTAGATGACTTGAGTAAGAAGGCTATTCCAAATTGTTCGACTGCCTTCATTAGTTATAAAACAAATCTAGAAGATACAATAAAAGATGCATCTAAAAATGATGATGAATACCTCAAAATTAAGGAACAATTGGATACGACTCTAAATGGAAGTGAATCCACAACTTGTTCTGTGAGATCAAAATACTTATTAACATATAAAAATTGATTATATGTACCTAACTTTGGAGAATTCAAACACTTAATATTAAATGGATTACATAAGAAACCATATTCCGGACATCGGTGATATTAAAAAATGATAAAAATTCTAAGAGAAGATCATTATTGGCCTAATATGAAAAACAATGATGCTAATTATCTAGATAGATGCCTTGAAGGTCAACAAGTTAAAATTGAACATCAACATCTAGTTGGGTTACTTCAACCTTTACCCATTCTAGAATGGAAATGGGAAGTAATAAGCATGGATTTTATAACTGGATTTCCTAGAACTACTAAACAACATGATTCAATTATGGTGGTTATTGATAAATTGAGTAAAGTTGCACACTTTATACCAGTAAAATTTACCTTTAAAACAATAAATATTGTTGATATATTTATGAAAGAGATTTTTTGTTTGCATGGTATTCCTAGAGTTGTGATATCTAACATGGATGCAAAGTTTACACATAACTTCTGGAAATATGTATTTAAAGGTTTAGATACTCAGTTAAATTTTAGTACTTCTGACCATCCTCAAATGGATGGGAAAATTGAAAGAACTAACCAAATTCTTGAAGATATATTGCGAATGTATGTGATGGACAAGCCAAATCGATGGAAGGACTATTTACACTTATTTGAATTTTCTTATAACAATGGTTATCAAGAATCCCTTAAGATGAGTCCATTTGAAGTGTTATATGGTCTGAAATGCCACACTCCTATGTCATCGGATAATCCTGTTGATAGGATCTTTCTAGGACCTGATATGTTGAAGGAGATGGAACAAACTGTCAAACAAGTACAAAAAAAATTAAAAGTTTCTCAAGATCGAAAAAACATTATGCATATCTCAAGTGAACTCCAAAAGAGTTCAATGTCAGGGACCATGTATACTTAAAGGTAAATCCAAAGAGAACTACATTAAGATTGGGAAGATGTTCCAAGTTAGAGCCCGGGTATTGTGGACCCTTTGAAGTGTTAGCCAAGATAGGGTTGGTATCCTATTAGCTTGCACTTCCTCCTTCTATAAAAGTTCATAATGTTTTCCATATTTTGTTATTGAAAATATATATACATGATGATACTCATATAGTTGATTGGGGTGTGATTCAGGTAGAACCTGATGGCGAGTTCTGGATAGAAACATTGTGTATCCTAGACAAGAAGCAACTTATGCCATGGAATAGAACCATTGCTCAAATAAAAGTGCAATGGAAGCACTTCATCCTTGAGGAGGTGATAGAGGAAATGGAATATCATATGCGATTAGCATAACCTTCCATGTTCTGGAATGAGAAAGAGTATTCCGAATAAAGAACGAGGATAGTGTTAAAAATTAAGGGTGGGATAAATTTAATACCCCCAAGACTTTTTGATTATTTCTGATTAAATATTTTTGAGATACTTTCAAAATAATTATTATTTGTAAAATGTGTTATAAAAAATCAAATACTCACAAGTGATGTGAGTGAATATTTTGCACCACAATTATTACTTAAATTATTAATAAAAAGAAAAACACTTGGAGCAACCCATTGAAAGAGGGGACACCACCATGTGACAATGAACAAGTGTATATCAAGCAGGATATTTTGTATCAATCAAATCCAAGTCAAAAGCTCAGCAAACATACAAGATCCACAATTATAGGGATCTAGATATTGCTTGAGATTTGATTGAGAAGGTACAAGACCTGGGAAAAATCTATATAATGGTGCACTAAGAAGACACAAGACATTATGTAGCACATGGAGATATTGTTGCTATGAGGGAAAGATGTTGATAATTTCTCCCTTTCTTTTCAAAGTCTTGTTGGAGTAATTTTCCAACAACACATCATTTATTTGTGTTAGAACATTTTTCCACCTATGTACATTAATCATTTATTAATGATGATTAATTAGCCCAAGTGATTAATGATTACATACCTAAGTTGATTAGTTGGTAAATGGTCAAATTATCATGAACTGGTTAGCAATGTGAACAAGGGCTGAGTCAAACCAGCTTTGTGGAGCGCTCCCCAGGGCAATTAATGCACTCAGCATGCCTAGAGCGCCCTCCTCAGGTCATTTAATGCACTCAGCATGCTTCTCTTTTACCTAGGGTGCATTTGCTCACTTTGTGGACAATCTTGCCTTGTTTTGTCATATTTTTGACCATTTTTAGACTCCAAACCTCTAACCAACCAGTTTCTTCACATGTGTGAGGTCACATGGGCCTGTCCAGTCATTCCCAGCATTCACACTGCAGATTCGAACCAGTTTGGGATGGTTTGGGATATTTTGGTCAACCTAGGGGGGTTTGAGCTTTTTCTAAGCTAGATCAGTGTGAACACTCCAGATGGATTCGAATTCTTCCAGATTTGTATATATGGGTGTTCTTAACCTTTGTTAAGTTTGGACAGTTAATAATATTGAGATTATTCACCAATTCATGTGTATTGTTCTTCATTCATTTAAATTTTTTTATGCTAATTCTTGCAAATGTTGTGCAATCTTTCACCAGTGAGGAATCCACAGTAGCTAGATTCAACTGTGCTTGAGATTTTACATGGTATCAGAGCTCTTGGAGCTAGAATTCGAACCAGCAGACTGTTGTAGTGGATTGCCAGAAACAGTGGAGAAACCACATAATTCCTGAGGCCATTGCCTTGAGCTTACTGGAGAAATCTAGTGGCTCCTCTCAGGTGTGATTCTCTCCCGAATGCACCCACTATCCATACAGGGTTCGAATCTGTGAGTGTAGATCCCTCCAGAGTGATTTGAGAGTTGTTTGCAGGTATTGGAGTTCAGCATTGTCAGCAAGTGCGAATTGCAGCAGAGGAGAATGGAGCCATCTCACCCAAACGTGCTCACACCCTTCAACTATTTCGATTGGAAGGTAGAAATGGTGATTTTGCTGAGATCTAAGGGTCTCTACAAAATCACGATGGGCACTGAGGTTGAGCCAAACTCAGCTGTGGAGAAATCCAAGTTTTTTAACAGAATGGATGAGGCATTTGGCCTCCTTTGTCTCAGCATTTCGAGAGACCTCCTGTTTCATGTAGAAAGTCTAGTAACTCCAAATGAAGTGTGGCTCAAGCTTGAGACACTGTTTGGAAAGACTGATGAGATGAGAGGCCACCAGCTCGAAAATGAGCTTGTCTCACTGAGCCCAGGGAATTTCGATTCCATCCAGGACTTCTTCACCAAGTTCAAGAACTTGGTTTTGCAGATCAGACAATGTGGCATAGAGAAGAAAGAAGAACAGTTGGTGTTGTCCATTCTCTCCAAATTGGGTTCTGAATACTCAGTTTTTGTGTCTTCCTTCAACTCCGCAAGGCTCACAGTTAGAGGTTGGAAGATGCCATCTTTGGCTGACTTCAAGGAGATGCTAACTCAAGAGCAAGACAAGCTGGTCTTGATGGGCTCCATCAAGAAAAAAGATCAAGTTCTTGCAGCTGGAGATTCGAAATATGGAAGAGGCAAGCAAAAACCCAGGGGGTCGAAACCTCAAGAGAAGAAGAAGAAGGATGAGAGGCCCAAATCCTCTGAGGGGGTTTCGAATCCTGTCAAGAACAAGGGAAAGAAGGCTGAGAAGACAAAATGTAGCTACTGTCAAAGAGGTTTTCATCCAGAGAGCTCATGCATGAAGAAAACCATAGACACCATGACCCATCTCCTACAGAAAAATAACATTCCTCTTCCTGAAAGTTCCAAGAAGAAGGAGTGCGTTTCTGAAGACAAGGAGAGCTGCCATGCTTTGGTGGCTAGCTCATCTCATTCACCTTTGTTCATCATTGATTCAGGTGCCTCAAGGCACATGGCTTCCTCAAGAGACTTGTTTTCTGAACTTGCTCCCTACAGTGGCCTCTCAATTCGAATGGGAGATGACTCAGAAATCCCTGCTCATGGCATTGGGAAAATCTCTATGGAGAATGGCTGCTTCTCCAATGTACTGTATGTGCCAAATCTTGCAGCAAACTTGCTCTCTGTGTATCAAATGACACATACTGGAGCAGCAAAGAAGGTGGTCTTCACTAAGGATGAAGTGGAGATATCAGAAGTTTCCACCGGGAAAATTGTTGCAAAGGGTGTTGCAGACCATGACATGAAGATGTACATGTTCTCCCACTTCCTCGAATTCTCCTCACCAAGTGTGCTTCTGTCACATGGGAATGAGACCAGCAAGCTATGGCATCAAAGGTATGGGCACCTAAACTACAGATATCTTCAAGTTTTAAGCAAAGAAAATATGGTAGAAGGGCTGCCCCAAATCAGATTTTCGAGTGGAACATGCAAGGGTTGCATGATTGGGAAACATCCTGAAAGGAAGTATGACAAAGGGAAGGCTAGGAGGGCTGATCAACCTCTTGGGATAGTACATTCTGATCTCATAGGGCCACTCCCCACACCCTCCTATGGCTGCAGCAAATATGTGCTCACCTTCATCGATGACTACTCAAGGTACTGCTGGTTATTTTTCCTTAAGCAAAAATCTGAAGTCTTTGAATGTTTCAAGATTTTTAAGAGCATGGTTGAGAACTTCAGTGGGAAGGCCATGAAGGTTTTGAGGACTGATAATGGTAGAGAGTATGTCAACAACAATTTGCAGCATCTCTGTCAAGAGCATGGCATTCAGATGCAACACTCAGTGCCCTACACACCTCAGCAAAATGGTGTTGCAGAGCGCAAAAATAGAGCACTGAAAGAGATGGCAACTTGCATGTTGCAAGCAAGGGATTTGTCTCCTAAATTATGGGCTGAAGCTATGAATTGTGCAGCATATGTTCAGAACAGAGCACCACACAAAGCATTGCAAGGAATCACTCCATTTGAAGCTTGGATGGGCCACAAGCCAAATGTCTCACATTTCAGAATTTTTGGCTCAAGGGCTTGGGCCAGAATTCCACCGGAGAAGAGAAAGGCATTGAAGCCCCAAAGCAAGGAGTCAATCATGGTTGGGTATGCAGAGGATTCCAAGGGATACAAGCTCTTTGATCCATCCACTCACAAAAATTTCATTGAAAGAAGTGTCAAATTCGAAGAGGAAGAATTTTTGCAAGCTAGTGAACAAGGTGATGGGGAATGCTCATTCCCTCGTCTTGATGATGAAGTAAGTAGTGATTCATTCTCTGATATTTCTGATTCTGATATTTCTGAAGATGATGTTGATATGGATTCTGAACATATCCCTCCCTCAAGGCCCAAGTGGGTAGAGAAAACAATTCAAAGTGCCGGAGAGCTTGTGGGAGATCCCCAAGATGCTAGGAAAACTAGATCTCAATTTCACAATTCCTTTGCATATAATAATTCTGATCTGAGTGAGGCATGTTACTTGATGGTTGGATCTGATCCAATGTCATATTCAGAAGCATGTACAGACCCAAGGTGGCAATCAGCCATGCAAGAGGAGATGAACTCACTCCATGAGAACAAAACTTGGGATTTGGTCCCTCTTCCTCCCAAGAGGAAACTAGTGCAATGCAAGTGGATTTATAGAACCAAAATTGGATCTGATTGCTCTGATCTGACGTATAAGGCCAGGTTGGTGGCTAAGGGTTACTCTCAGGTCCAAGGAGTGGACTATACAGAAACATTTGCACCGGTGGAAAAGATGGACTCCATAAGACTAGTTTTGGCAATTGGGGCTTCCAAGCGCTGGGAGATTCATCACATGGATGTAAAAAGTGCCTTTCTTCATGGGGATCTGAATGAGGAGATTTATATGCAGCAGCCTGAAGGTTTTATTTCTGATCATACACTTGTTTGCAGGTTGAACAAATCACTCTATGGGCTCAAGCAAGCTCCTAGAGCATGGTATGCAAAAATGGACAATTTTCTGCTATCTTTGGGGTTTGAGAGGTGTAAGTCTGATCCAAATGTGTATATGCAGCATGTTAGTGATCTGATATTGATTATTGTACTGTATGTTGATGATCTTTTGATCACTGGTAGCTGCACCAAAGAACTTCACTCAGTTAAGAGAGCATTGCACAGTGCATTCTCCATGACCGATCTAGGATTGCTAAAACAATTTCTGGGTTTGGAGATTGATCAATCTGTGAATGGAATTTCTGTATGTCAGTCAAGGTATGCTTCAGATTTGCTGCAGAAATTTAAGATGGCTGAATGTAAGTCTGCAAAATTTCCATTTCTTTCAGGAGTTAAGCTTACAGAATGGGGTTCTTCACCACTAGTTGACAGTTCGTTGTATAGACAACTAGTTGGGAGCTTGTTGTATCTTACACACTCTCGACCAGATTTGTCTTATGCTGTTGGGGCTATTGCAAGGAACATGCAAGAGCCTCATGAGATCCATTGGAAGGCAGCCAAGAGGATCCTTCATTATGTTCAGGGTACTAAGTCATTTGGTATCCATTATGCTGCTGGTTCATCCCTTGAACTAGTAGGATTTACAGATTCTGATTGGGCCGGTGATTGTATTGATCGGAAGTCAACTTCCGGTTATGTCTTTATGCTTGCACATGGACCTATATGCTGGTCAAGCAAGAAACAGAGCACTATTTCCTTATCTTCAGCTGAGGCCGAGTACAGGGGAGCAGTTAATGCAGCCACACAATGTGTTTGGTTGCAAGGTATTCTTGCAGAGTTCGGGATTGTCTTTGATTCACCCACTATTCTTTGGTGTGATAATCAAAGTACAATCAAGATTTCTACCGATCCAGTACAGAGACAGAGGACCAAGCACATAGAGATACACATGCATTACATTCGGGGTTTGGTGCATGACCGGATCATAGCATTGCAGTATTGCCCATCCAGTGAGCAAACTGCTCATATCTTCACCAAGTGTTTTACCAAGAAGACCTTCACTCACCTTAGATCTTTGCTTGGGGTGAGTGATGCATGGTGATGATTGGTGTATTTTGATATATGCCACATGTCCATTTTAGAGGGGAGGTTTTATTTCCCATGTGGTTTTCCTCCTTACCTTGGTTACATGGACAAATAAATTTTATGATGTAAAAGGTGACTTGAGCCTAGTTGCCAAGGCCTTAATTTTTGATATTTCACTAAGTCTAGCTTAAGGGGGGGTGTTAGAACATTTTTCCACCTATGTACATTAATCATTTATTAATGATGATTAATTAGCCCAAGTGATTAATGATTACATCCCTAAGTTGATTAGTTGGTAAATGGTCAAATTATCATGAACTGGTTAGCAATGTGAACAAGGGTTGAGTCAAACCAGCTTTGTGGAGCGCTCCCCAGGGAAATTAATGCACTCAGCATGCCTAGAGCGCCCTCCTCAGGTCATTTAATGCACTCAGCATGCTTCTCTTTTACCTAGGGCGCATTTGCTCACTTTGTGGACAATCTTGCCTTGTTTTGTCATATTTTTGACCATTTTTAGACTCCAAACCTCTAACCAACCAGTTTCTTCACATGTGTGAGGTCACATGGGCCTGTCCAGTCATTCCCAGCATTCACACTGCAGATTCGAACCAGTTTGGGATGGTTTGGGATATTTTGGTCAACTTAGGGGGGTTTGAGCTTTTTCTAAGCTAGATCAGTGTGAACACTCCAGATGGATTCGAATTCTTCCAGATTTGTATATATGGGTGTTCTTAACCTTTGTTAAGTTTGGACAGTTAATAATATTGAGATTATTCACCAATTCATGTGTATTGTTCTTCATTCATTTAAATTTTTTTATGCTAATTCTTGCAAATGTTGTGCAATCTTTCACCAGTGAGGAATCCACAGTAGCTAGATTCAACTGTGCTTGAGATTTTACAATTTGGGATTAACAACATAATTTACCACTTATCCTAAGTATTTTGACTCAAATATGTGATTACATCATCAACATATCATCAGTTTCAGTCAACTGGGCCTCCTCCTTCATTTGGGGAGCCAACTGGGTCATCAATTTCAGTTAACTGGGCCTCCTCCATCATTCGAGGAGAAAACGTGGGTGATTTGCATGATTAAAGCACCCTACTCAGTCCAACTGGTAGCATTTAATATTAAACTCAGCTAATTGGAGTCAGAAAGGTGCCCACCTACCAGATTTGACCTAATTCTGTGTAATTTTACCTAAAAGTCAGTTAACTGGAGTTAGAAAGGTGCCCTCACCTACTTTTGGGTATTCAGTCAAGTTTCAGACTCACTTAGACTCATTTTGACAGTTTAAGAGTCTGTTAGAGTTAATTACATGGTATTGAAGTGGATAACCGATGTGCCGAGTGGTGTTAACTGACCGGTAAGCCACTCTCATGCATTCAATTTGAATGACCTCTCTAGCATTTGAATTGCTTGGCTATTATTGCCATTGTTTTAAATTGTAAACATCTTCTGATTTAATGATAATGTTTCTACTGCTGCAAACCTTTTGCACCAGTGTTTTGACAATCAATTTGTTCTAAAGATACGCATGCATCTCTTATAACTGTTGTTCTTGTTTTCTAAACATGTTGTGCTTGAATTTTACATGGTATCAGATTCTATTGTAGGACAAGGAAACTCTTCTACAAAGTTTTACATGGATCTAAGATGAATCTTGAGCAATATTGCTCAAAATTATTCCAACACTACACCAAAAGTGGAAATGTTTCCACATAAATCCCAGATAATTGTGCATCTAGTTTATCAACCTTGCTTGATAGGCTACACCAGGAGTGATGCAACTTCAAAAGTGCAGGTTGTTGACCTAAAATTGTTTGTTTATTTTTTACTACAGGTGTCTCAAAATCCTCCATTGCATTCTCTATAGCTCAAGACGGACTCTTCTTCAAAGTGTTAGCACCATAATCATGCTAAGCATTTGGGAGGGTTTTAGGCCCATGGGAATGGAAAAGGAAAGCTCTACTCTTAGCACCCATGGCCCAAACATGTAAAATTCCAAACTCTGTGCAAAAAGTTGGGTCCAGGGTAGGAGTGATGGAGAAAGTCTAAGGTTTTGATGATGACAAGAGGGCTAGAGCGGAAAAATGCACCGGAAACACATGTTAGCACCTGTGGATGATGACGATCAGAGGCGACGAAGATCGATGATCGAGGGCATTCTCCCCCAAAGGATTTGGCGATCAATTAAATGCAGACTAGGTGTTAGCCGACGAGCAAGTGAGAGATTGATCAACGTCAGATGGAATAGATCAACAGTTGGGAAAGAGTTCGCATATTTGACATGCGAGGAGAAATACAATTTTCATATTCGTGAACTTTTGGTAGAGGGATGCAAGTTCGAATGGCCTAGATTTGAAAGAGGTCGGATCTACGGCTGAGGTTATTTTAGCGAAATGAACTTGTGCAGGCGATCAACAGTCCAAAAATCTGCGAACATTGCAATGGTCCATGCCATTCGACGGTCTGGATGCAGACATGGTTAAGATCTACGGTGTTTATTTGATCGCGAGAATGAGAGCTAGAGGGAATCTCCACTGCTAGCAAATGATTTCCAAGAAGATGAATGCCACCTCAGCACCATCGTATAGCTCTCACGCATATCTTGAAATCCTAATTAGGCATGTTCCATGTCAACTCAGACCTTAGGAATCATTCATACTCATTTGGGAGGTCCAGTCGAGCAATCATGGCAGGGGTGATTACGCATGGTTGCTGTCATTTTAAGGTCGTTATAGGCAAGGGTCCTTGCGCGTGCTGTTCACAATCGATGCATGAGAAAGGTGGCGACTGCAGCAACTCTAGTATCTTTCAATTAGGATCTAGTCATGGAGAAGGACGGAGGAGCTAAAGTGGTATTCATGCCAAAGCAAGCGTGGTCTAAGGTGGAGGAGGAGCACGTTCCTTCACCTCCCATAGTTTTCTAAATGTAGATAGTCTTGGTCCCCATATGGTCCAAATGCAAAGTTCGCACCACAATACCATACCTGTCAATAGAGGCAAGCCAACACAAGTTAGAACTTGCCCATTTAGATAGCATGAAAGTTAAAGAAAAACTTAGAAAATGCAGTGATTACATATGGAAGGAGCCACCTGGTAAGACTCTCCATTTACATCACCTCATAAGACCACCAACGCTACCCTGGCCATGAGCATAGCTCAGGCCAGGCGCAGACACCATACACCCAGCCAAAGCTCCTCTCGGCCGCAAGGGAAAACACGCAAAATGACCAACATTTACAAACCGTCGTTAAAACCCTTATTGCCCAGCTGGCCACATGCCACGTGACTGTCATGTGTTCCTTTAATACTTCCACCAACTACATTAGAACTCAAATGTTTTGGTAAGCACTATAGTATAGTCACATAATTCCAACACTTCGTTAATTATCACCAAGGTAAGATCTTAGCCCATTCATGTTATGCATAAGGGGTGTTTGAACTTTAAGAAAATTACATGATGGAGTTGTTCAAAGGATGGTCACCGAGGTACACCTGCAAGAGTATGACAAACAGTTATGTATTAGCGAAATCGCTAAGTAAGTCAACAAGTTTCAAACATTCACACCTTACCTCTCAGAAACTCTGTCACAGGTGCATAAATCAACCCCGAGTTTCTAGGGTTTTTGAAATTCTCTCATCAGGTCCATCTTGCATGAGGATGACATTTACACAATTTACATTTGTAACATGCATTTAGACCATACCAACATAGATCCATCTTAAACCCGTATCTATCAAGCACCGAGAGGGATCCAATTTCTTGAGGTTTATTTCTTTTTTTAAATTTAAACTCAAGAAATTTGATCTCTATTGATTTATAGATCCGGGTTTAAGTTTTAAGTTTTTATTTTATAAACGAACATCTATTTTTTAATTAATTTTCATAGTATTTTATTTTATGAACGAACATGGATTTTTTTAAATACTTTCCATAATTTTTTATTTTATGAGCCCATATGAATTATTTTAATTATTTTTTAATTAAAAAAAATACTTTTTACGTTTTATTAGATGTAATGCTACATGTAACACTACATACACATTACAACATCTCCCCCATACTAGGCTGTAGAGCACCTCATTTCACTCGGTGCAACAAGAGAAAGAGGGACTTCTAGTATTACTCTCATAGGTTAAATTTCCACAAACATGCTTACAACAATTACTTCCCCAAAGAAAGCATGACTGACAAAAAAAGAAACTACCTTGCTAGGAATTTCATAAACTCTTAAATGTTGAAATTAAGTACCGATACTTTTCATAGTGCTAAAGTTAATTTATAAATATATAGTCTATGTTAGGCAATCTAGCAAGTAGAGGAAAGTTTTTAAAATTTTACTATTTTCTTTGGGACATTACAAGTGGTATCAAAGCCCAGCTACAAAACTAAGTGACCTATTGGGCTCATTACAAACATAACATCCGTTGCATATATCCTGTAACTAGAAACACACATTTATGAATTTGTTATTTTTATGTGAAAAATAAACTAACATATTTTCTATTCTTGACACTTATATAACAATGCAGGTACAGTCACGGTCTGAAAATGAATGCAGAAGGGGGAAACAACATACATGGTAATATGAACTCTCCACCACGAGAGCAAGAAATTGTGGTGGAACTAAACTCGGATTTAATGAAATCTAGGAAAAATCTATAGGCAGAGTTCCAAAACTTCCAAGATGACAACATACAAGAAAGAAGAGAGCAGCAAGCTATAAATGAAGCTTTACTTCAAAGATTGACAGGGGCACAGCCTCACGGACATCCCACACTCTCAGTCAACACTTTTAAAAATGAAAATTGTCACACAAAGAAAACTGTCAGCGCTAAGGGAGAAGAGCAGGGAGAACACATGCCTGAATCAATGGAAGAGGACAATAAGAGCTCTAGCAACGAAGAAGGTTCACCACCTCCTTGCAAGAAAAGGAGGAAAAGTGACGACAGTTTACACGAAGAATTCAGAAAGATAAAAGCCCCAACTTATGATGGAGAGATTAACTATGGGGAGAAGGATAAGGAGTGGCTACTAGGAATGAATAAATACTTCAAAGTTCATAACTACTCTAGTGAAATGCAAGCCCGATTAACCATATATAGCTTGAACGGTAAAGCAGATAAATGGTGGCGGGACTTGAAACACACCGAAGGACAAGAACTGAGAGACATAACATGGGATACTTTTAGCCGAATATTCCAAGAAAAATATATGTCTGAAAGATTCTTTGACAAGAAAATTAAAGAGTTTCACGAGTTGAAAATGGGATCCCTAACCATGGAGGAATTCATAAACAGATTCTTAGACCTGTTGCATTATGTTCCATACATCAGAGATGAAAAGGTCAAGATACAACAATTATTGGGAGGTCTACCACCAAACTTTAGAGAAAAGATAGTGTTTGACATGCCCAAGACACTAGATGTGACTTTACATAAAGCAAGACTGTGTTATGAGCACAGACAACCAAGGAATGATAACATCAATAGAAACAGAGATAGGTTCATAACCTTCTCGGACAACTGTAGACTGGGTTTTATACCTCCACCTTACTGAAAACATAACAACAGTTTTCCACCCAATAGAGGCTTCAACTGACCTCAAGCATGGCGAAATGCACCCCCACCACCTGTCAACATGGTAGCTTTCAAAAAAGGGACAAAAGTTGTCCCACCAATCGTTTCTTGTTGGAAATGCTAAGGGCCTCACTATTATAGAGACTGCCCCAGCAAAACGGACGGAATTTTACATAACGTCCAAGCAGAACCTCCCATAGAAGACATGGCAAGAACACCCAGGATTTATGCCGATCTTGACAGCCGACAGGCAAATCACCGGGCCACCATGGTTGAAATTGAGGGTAAGATCTCAAACAAAATCGTTTCAATTTTAATAGATCCCGATGCATGCCGAAGTTATATCTCCCCTAAGATAGTGTACACTTGTAAGTTAAACCGAGAGAACCACGATAAACTGTGGTTGGTGCAACTAGCCACCGGTAGCAAAAGTAATGTCTCTGAGTTAGTTAATACTTGTGAGATAGATTTGAACGGTTTCCCAACTAGGTTAGAATTAAACATTCTACCCCTAGGATCGTTTGATGTACTTATCGACATGGATTGGTTAGAAGAACACCATGTCCTATTTGACTGCTTAAACAAGTCCTTACTCTGGAGGGATGTCCAAGGGAATCAAAAGACAATTCAGGGTATCTGTAAGAAAGTGTCTATAAGACAGATCTCCTCCTTATAGGCAAAGAAATCTATCAAAAAAGGTTGTAAACTCTTCGCCATCAATATCCAAAACATAGAAACTGATAGGGAACATAAGATCAAAGACTTCCCAGTCCTCATAGAGTTCAAAGATGTATTTCCCGAGGAAATACCGGGATTACCACCCAAACGATACTTAGACTTTTCCATTGAACCAAGACCCAGTTCAGTACCAGCTTCCAAAGCTCCTTACTGCATGAGCACACCAGAATTGGTGGAGCTCAAGCTTCAGTTACAAGAGTTAATAGACAAAGGGTATATTCGACTGAGTGTGTCCCCTTAGGGAGCACTGATACTCTTTATCAAAAAGAAAGACGAAACAATGCGGATGTGCATTGACTACCGCCAAATCAATAAAATGACCATTAAGAACCATTACCCACTCCCTAGAATCGATGACTTGTTTGACCAACTCGCAGGAGCGAAGATCTTCTTAAAGATCAACTTACGATATGGATACCATCAGGTGAGAATCCATGATGAGTATATTAACAAAACCACATTTCGGACCCGTTACGGCCACTACGAGTTCATAGTGATTCCCTTTGGGTTGATGAACGCACCAGCCAATTTTATGTGTATGATGAACAACATCTTTAGTAAATACCTCGATAAGTTCGTTCTAGTCTTTATTGATGACATTTTGATCTTCTCCAAGAACGAAGTAGAACATGAGGAATGCCTCCGAATTGTTTTACGAATATTACAGGAACACCAACTGTACCCCAAGTTTAGCAAGTGCGATTTCTACAAGCCCCAGATTCAATACTTAGGACATATCATTTCCGAAAAGGGAATAGCAGTCAACCTCGAAAAGGTCAAAGCTTTCGAATAATTTCCCACACCTACGTGTGTATTCGATATAAGATCATTTTAAGGTTTAGTTGGCTACTACTGAAAGTTCATTGAGAACTTCTCGCAGATTGCATGCCCCATGACTACCTTACAGAAGAAGGAAAACAAGTTCATCTGGATAGATAAGTGAGAAGAAAGCTTTCAAAAGCTGAAGCAACTATTGATTAGTGCACCGACTTTACAAATTCTGAACCGCAATGGGGACTTCGTTGTCTGCACAGATGCAAGCAAGGAAGGACTTGGGGGAGTCCTTATGTAAGACAATTTTTCCATATGCTACGAATCAAGGAAATTCAATGAACATGAGGAGAAATACCGTATGCATGACCTCAAACTAGCTCCCATCATCCACGCTCTGAAGATGTGGTGACACTACCTTATGGGAAAGAAATTCCTACTGATGAGAGACAACATGAGTTTGAAGTATCTCTTCAATCCACCCGACCTAATTGCTAGGAAAGCCAGGTGGTTAGCCTTCCTTAGCGAGTACCATTTCAAACTAAAAAACATAAAAGGAAAGGAAAACAAGATTGTAGATGCCTTGAGTCGACGAGAACATATGATTTATGAAGTCACGGTGAGTCAAACTGACTCAGACTTGCACAACAGGATTCGAACGACAAGTAAGAGTGATTGATGCTACACCGAAATCCTTGCAAAGATCCATGAAGACATATTATTCCAACAACAAAAGGAATATAAGATAGACGAGTCGAGACTACTGTGGTCAAAAGATAGTCTTTATGTCCTAGAGAGTGGAGACATTAGATCAAACATCCTCACTGAATTTCACCAGATACCCTATTCAAGGAATCCCAGATATCAAAAGATGATATCTGTAGTAAAGAAGCACTACTTTTGGCCTAAGATGAAAGCTGACATCGTCATGTTCATCGTGAAATATTAGGAGTTCCAACTGGTCAAAGCAGAACAACAACACCAATCCAGTTTACTACAACCTCTACCCATTCTAGAATGGAAGTGGAAGTTAATAAGTATGGACTTCATTACAGGTTTACCGAAGAGTCAGAAATAGAATGAATCCATCTTTGTAGTGGTGGACAAGTTATCCAAGGCATCACATTTCATACCAGTGAAATCTACCTAGAAAGCTATATACATCGCAGACATCTTCTTGAAGGATATCTTTTGATTGCATGGGATACCAAAGGCAATCATTTCCGATAGAGACGTGAAGTTCACTAGCAAATTCTGGAGAGCATTATTCTCCGGTTTGGAGACACAACTACAATTCAATACCGCATACCACCACCAAACTGACGAAAAAATAGAACGAGTAAACCAAATTCTCGAGGACATGCTGAGGATGTATGTCATGAACAAGTCCACAAAGTGGGAAGACTATTTACACCTCGCAGAATTTGCTTACAACAACGGTTATCAAACCTCGACCAAAACGAGCCCTTTCGAGGTACTCTACGGCAGGAAATGTCGGACACCCATGACTTGGGATAGTCTGGTAGACACACTTATGTTAGGACCCGACCTACTAAAATAATTGGAACAACTAGTCTCCAAGGTACAACTAAACTTGAAAGAAGCACAGGACTGCAAAAAGAGTTATGTGGACAAGAAGAGGAAAGACAAACACTACCAAGTCGGTGAACATGTGTTTCTAAAAATAAAGGCCAAACGAAGCTTGTCGAGCTTAGGACATTGCGGCAAACTAGCCACAAGGTTTTGTGGACCTTTTGAAATATTGGCCAAGAAGGGCCGAGTGGCATAAGAGTTAGCCTTACCAGCTCATGTAAAATTTCATAATGTTTTTCATGCCTCATTATCAAATAAATATGTATACGATACTAAACATGTTATTGATTGGTCCTTATTACAGGTGGAGCCCGAAGGGGAGTCTAGGCCAGAACCACTCCACATTCTGGACAAGAGAGAGGTGCAGCTTAGGAGAGGACCATCACCCAGCTGGAAGTGAAATGGAGGCACTTCGGACAAGAGGAGGCTACTTGGGAGAATGAGACAACCATGAAAGAGGCATACCCCACCTTGTTTCATGACCTCATTCTTAGTCCCTAGGAACACTGGGACAGTGTTGTTTCTAAGTGGGGAGGGATGTAATATCCTGAATTTTGAACTAACTATTTCTGATGTTATATTGGGCCACGGCCCCAGCACATATGATATATTTTGAGTATTGGGCATAAGCCCTAGTGCATATGATTTACTCTTGTTATAGGCTGACTTATTGGGCATGGACCCTAATTGACTCCATTATTTGATTATATATTTTGGTGACTGAAGCCCTAATGTTTTGATTACATTCTTTGGCATATGATGTGGGTACAAGACTGAATATACTGAGATGACCTTTTTTTTACTTACTATGTAGAGCTATGATTTTTCATGATGGACTTATGTGGTGTGTTGAGTGTGGACTCAGAAACACATAGATGACCTACGTACTGGGAATAAGCCCTGATGTACCTAGAGGAATGATTACGTACTGGGAGTAAGCCCTAATGTACATTGATTGTTTGGTATAAGCCCTACAACACTCCAATCTTGATAAATGAATACCGAATCCAAGGCCACTTAAATATTCCAGATGTGCCTCACAACCACATTCTAGCACTAGTGTTGAGTAGGAAGCTCTGGAATTGCACTAGTGTAATGCCCATGTGAAAGTGTTGAGTTAAAAGGCTCTGAAGAGCACTCGGGGTTACTAGATCTCAAAGTGTTGAGTCAGAAAGACTCTGAATAGCACTTCTACTTTCATCACATTTATTTAATTTGGTTAAATGATTCATCTTCTATCTATCATCAAATACTGCGAGAACTACCATGTTAAATGAGGGAATCCAACATGCAAGAGAGAGACTAGAGGTTCCTATCCAAGCTTACCAAAAGACCGTCCAAAGAATTGGACCTTGTCCTTAATGTTAAAAGAAGTATAATGTGAAGATACATAATTAAATAAAATATAATTACCTTCACTCAAAGTATGGATTGACTAAGAGTAGTCTTTTATGAATAACATGCATAAAGGTCTCAAGGTTACATATTATTATTAAAAGCTTTAATAATAATGATGTTATTTATTTATTTATAAAAATATTTATTGTATATAGTTATGCATAGTTGGCTGAACATTAATTAAATATTATTAATAATGTTAAGGTAGGAAATGTTAGTATTATTATTATGAAAAGGTGTATTTAAAATCACTTCTATTTTAAACAAATAAAAAGACCTAGTTCAACAAGGAATAGATACTTTAGTGATAATATCTTTTAAATATTAATTATATAAATTTAAAGAAACTAAATAATTATTCAAACAACCATAATTCAAGACTCCCCTACTTCAAGAGGGTAGAGACCAAGTTTGGGGGCATCTTTTTCATTATCATTCTCTAATGTTAATTAGAGAGAACTCTCTACTCCAAGAACAGAAGTAGTCCCATATAATTTTCCAGATCTAAACTAGCAGTGAATCTAGGGCCTCTATCTCTTATTGCATGTTGGAACCAACTCGGGGGGATCCAGTTAGAACTAGGAACGGTCTAAGGGTCATGGTTGGGAGGAACATGGTAGCCCCAAAATTATCCAACTAAGAAATCATTCGAACAGGTCAGCTAAGCTCAAAAGTTTCTGCATTAATTATTGTCTAGGTGTGCAGGTTTTTACAGGAGAGGATCAAGTTCCAAAGCAACCAGGTATGTAGTATTAATTTTCCCATTTCTAGTTATAGTAGATGTTAGGATTTTAGACTAGAATTGATGTTTCAGCATTGTTTTAATTCTTAAACCAAATAATATCAACTCAGAGGTTTGACCCAGAAACTAGTGGAGGGTCTAGCAGGTCTAGCCTAGTTAGCTTGTGCTAGACATCAAACCATCAGAAAACATAAGAACCCTATCATTTATTTTCAAATGGCTTTTATCATTTTGCATTTCTCCTTTTGTCTCCTTATTGTTTTCTAAGCTAGGGTTATTACTCCTTTAAAATAATTACATTTTCTGGTTAGAATCATTTTACCAATTCATAGTACAGGGTCTACTTCTGCCTTTATTTCTTTTACTATCCCTTAAATAAAAACCGGGTCTAGCAAAGGTATTGGACTATGCATCGAAACTCTCAAAGGCTCTTAAAACCTTGAGAGAACTTAGAAATATATTTACACAGTAACTCCAAACCAAAATCTACACGATTTTTCCCATTCTAACTACTAACCCTGGGTAGGAAGACGAAATTGTTGCATACAGTCGACCAATCTTAGAGTTAGGGTTATCTTTCCAAGAAATCAAAACGTTAAACAAAACAAACACAGTCAGACTTTTACGCAAACAGAACCCTTATATTTTCTTATTGCATTATTAAAAACAACGATGTACATTACTGTAGCATTCCAAAATCAGGCATTCAACAATTCTGGGTATTCCTTTTGATAGTTCCAGAAAACAAAAACAAATAGTAAGCAAAACGTAGGCGATGTAGCCTCAATGTTTCATGGAATCAAAACCTGGTAAGTATTATTTCTTCCACCCAACAATCAAATCCATCTGACTACGAAACGATAAACAAACAGTTGCAGTATAAATACATGCTCAAAACCGTAAACATTAGATGCATAACAAAGAGTCAAACCACTACCCAACACATTTTCATAGATAAAACTACAGGACGAAGCTAAAACGAGTTTTACTTAACAACATAGATCCCACCAAATGGACAACGATCTTTCTCCAAATATTCAAACTCACAGAGCACCAAATTGAAAACACAGTGACCATATTTCTTCACGCATCCATTTGGGTCTCATAGAAAAGAAAATGCAGAGGACCATTTCTTAATACAAACAACAAAATGAACTCCATAGATAAATGCAGGGGGAAATATTCTTTTCAAAACCCATATTTACACGGTACGAGCACCATTAAAACTACACAGGATTCAATTGTCAAACCCTACTATTAGTATGGAAACCATCAAAAGTTCCATTCATCAAAATAATAATTACAACATTTTTCCAATGCCCTGGTCTAGCCAAAGGTGAACACATTCGAGACTTCAAAACCATAGTGAGCCGAAGGCATCACGAAGCCTCCCTAATACATTTCAAAACAAAGTTTCCTCCACAACCGAGACCAGAAGGCGTGAAGGATTGAAAGAACCCTGGACTTACCAATCTAATGTCCAAATGCAATTAGTGTTGTTCTCCATATGGTCCAAATGCAGAGTTTGTACCACAATACCATACCTATCAATAGAGGCAAGCCAACACAAATTAGAACCTGCACATTTAGATAGCATCAAAGTTAAAGAAAAACTTAGAAAATGCAATGAGTACATATGGAAGGAGCCACCTAGTAAGACTCTCCATTTACATTGCCTCATAAGACCACCAACAATGCCCTGGCCATGAGTGTAGCTCAGGCTAGGCGTAGACACCATACACCTAGCCAAAGCTACTCTCGGCCATAAGGGAAAACATGCAAAATGACCAACATTTTCAAACCCTCGTTAAAACCCTTATTTCCCAACTGGCCACAGGCCACGTGACTGTCATGTACGCCTTTAATACTTCCACCAACTACGTTATACCTCAAATATTTTTGTAAGCACTATAATATAGTCGCATAATTCCAACACTTGGTTAATTATCACCAAGGTAAGATCTTAGCCCATTCATGTTATGCATAAGGGGTGTTTGAACTTTAAGAAAATTGCATGATGGATTTGTTCAAAGGATGGTCACCGAGGTACACCTGCAAGAGTATGACAAACAATTACGTATCAGTGAAATTGCTAAGTAAGTCAATAGGTTTCAAACTTTCACACCTTACCTCTCAGTGACTCTGTCAGGGGTGCATAAATCAACCCCAAGTTTCTAGGGTTTTTCAACTTCTCTCATCAAGTCCATCTTACCTGAGGATGACATTTAGACAGTTTACATTTGTAACATGCATTTAGACCATACAAGAGAAAGAGGGACTTCTAGTATTACTCTCATAGGTTAAATTTCCACAAACATGCTAACCACAATTACTTCCGCAAAGAAAGCATGACTGACAAAAAAGGAAACTACCTTGCTAGGAATTTCATAAACTCTTAAATGTTGAAATTAAGTACCGATACTTTTCACAGTGCTAAAGTTAATTTATAAATATATAGTCTATGTTAGGCAATCTAGCAAGTAGAGGATTTTTTTTTTTTCAATTTTACTATTTTTTTGGGGACATTACAGGAAGGATGATATAGATATAGTATTGCGCTCCAAGGAACTCTACAGAGACACAGTGGGCATAGAACCAGAGCCTAATGCAACTATAGAGAAGTCTGAGTTCTTAAATAACCTTGATGAAGCTTATGGTTTCTTATGTCTCAATATTTCAAAAGACCTTCTTTTCCATCTCAGCTGATTGAAGACTACGAAAGTAGTATGGGAACAACTTGCAACACTCTTCAGTAAGAAGGATGAAATGAGGGCTTATCAGTTAGCGAATGAATTTATTTCTCTAAATCCTAAAAATTTCGAAACCATTAATGAGTTTTTCACCAAGTTCAAGCATTTGGTGCTTTAGTTAAAGGAATGTAGTGTGGAGAAGAAGGGGCATCAGTTGATTCTCTCAATCCTATAAAAACTGGGAGACGATTATTCAATGTTTGTCTCTACCATTCATTCGAGAAAACTCACGATTCTGAATTGGAAGATTCCATGCTTTAATGCATTAATTGAGTCCTTAACCAAAGAGCATGACAAGCTTGTTCAGATGGGGTCCATGAGATCCTCCAAGGATCAAGCCCTATTTGTTGCAGGATCCAAGGCTACGAATGATAAAGGAAAGAAAAAGAAGAAGGATAATACCAAGTTTGATCATCCTAAGAAGAAGGATAGTACCAGGCAGTCAGATGAGCCCGCGGGCTCAAGAAAAGACAAGCAAAAGGGAAAGGAGAAGACAAAGTGTTCTTACTGTGGCAAGGGATTTCATCCTAAAAGCTCATGCATGAAGAATAATATTTATTAGATGGACCTTCTCTTGGAAAAGAACAATATCTCTCTTCCATATGGAACAAGGAAGAAGGATAATGGAGACCGGAATGATCATCTAGAAAGAGGTCATGCACTCATGCCAAGTGTTTCGAATCCAAAATATATTCTCATAGATTCAGAAGCTTTGAATCACATGTTTGCAAGAAAAGACTTTGTCTCATCATTGGACTCCAACAACTGCATCTCCATCCACATGGGAGATGATTCATAAATTTCATCCAAAGGCAAGGTTACAATTCACTTAGAACATGCCAGTTTTCAAAATGTTCTGTATGTCCCTTCTCTAGATTCGAACCTGCATTTTTTGTATCAAATGACATATACTAGTTTTCCCAAGAAGGTTTTATTTATCCGTAATGATGTTTAAATTTCTAATATTACCACGGGAAAACTCATTGTAACATGCAAGGAAAATCATGCTGCAAAAACATATGAGTTTTCCCTATTTTTTCCATACTCAAATCCAAGTGCCCTTCTGAATCATGGAAATGAGGTTGGCCGCATATGGCATGATAGCTTTGGACACTTTAATTACAAGTATTTGCAGCTTCTAAAAAATAATTCCATTGTTGAAGGCCTTTCGAACATTAAATCCTCAAAAGGGATATGAAAAGGTTGCATTATTAGCAAACATCCTGAGCACAAATTCGATTGAGGCAAATCTAACAGGGCTTCTTGTATTTTGGGGATGATTCATAGCGATATCAGTGGTAAATTACAAAATCCATTAATGAATTTCTCAAGGTATGTTTTCACATTCATTGATGACTTTTCCAAGTTTACATGGGTCTGCTTTCTTAAGAACAAATCTGACATGTTTGAAAGGTTCAATAATTTCAAGGCTTATGTTGAGACTGCCACTGGGAGAAAGATAAAAGATATTAAATCTAATAATGGTGGATAATATATCAAAATTGAGCTGCTACAACTTAGTGTAGAAAATGGAATCCAAATCCGACACACATTCCCCTACACACCTCAGCAGAATGGTGTAACGGAGAGGAAAAACTGAGCATTGAAATAGATGGCTACTTGTATGCTTGAGTCAAAAAGCTTGGCTTCAAATATTTGGGTTAAGGCCATGAATTTTGTTGAATACATTCATAATAGAGTACCACACTCATCCTTCAAATATAAAACTCCTTTAGAATCCTATACTCGTCACAATCCTGATGTGTCACATCTCAGGGTTTTCAGGTCAACTACATGGGCTAGAATTCTACTTGAGAAGAGAAGATATTTGGAACCAAAAAGTACTTAGTGGATCCTCATTGGATATGATGAAGAATACAAAGTATTAAAACTCATGGATAAAACATCCAAAAGAATATTCTTCGAGAGAATTGTCGAATTTGAAGAACCACTTCATGATCTACAACTAGTGGAGGAAGAAACTGCCAAATTGCTTCCTCTTCCAGAATAATATTCAGGAGATGATACTGAAATTTTATGTTATGATATTTATGATATTATGTATAATATTAATGAACATGAATAATTAGGTATGGATTCAAATCAAGATGAGCCCCCTCACTTGCCAAAGTGGGAAGAAAAGACTCTCAGATGTGTCGATTCCAACATTGGAAATCTTGTCGATCCAAGGAGAACTTGAGCAAACTTTCAAAGAGCAGGTATGGCTCTTTCATATGCTTATCCATTGCTGTATGAAAAGTGTTTTTTTATGGTTTGTTCAGATCCTAAATCATAATACTATTCCCACTGTGATTCGAGATGGAAAACCTCCATGGATGAAAAGTATAATTCTCTTCAGAAAAATGCAGCATGGGAGCTAGTTTCACTTCCAATTGGGAGAAAATTGGTTAAATGAAAATGGGTCTATCAAACCAAGGTTGTTGCTGATGGTTCAACCTAAAAATACAAATCAAGTTTGGTGGAAAAAGGTTTCCCACAAGTCCAAGGTGTGGACTATACAAAAACTTTTGCACCAGTTGCAAAAATGGACTCAATTTGACTAGTTTTGGCAATTTCCGCATCCAAGCACTGGGAAGTGCACCACATGGATGTGAAGAGTGTGTTTATTTATGGGGATATTCAAGAATATATCTACATGAATCATCCTGAAGGTTGCATATCAGATCCGACACTTGTTTGGAGATTAAGTAAATCTTTGTCTTGTTTAAAACAAGCCCGAAGAGCATGGTTTGCAAAGATGAATTCCTTTCCTTTGTCGCAAAAATTTGCGAGATGCACATCAGATCTGAATGTATATATACAAAAAAATGAAGGTAATTTTATGATAATTGTACTTTATGTTGATGACTTATTGATTACAGGAAGAATCCTTGCTTCGATTGGCACAATAAAAACCACTTTACACCTAGCATTTGATATCATTGGGTGATTTAGGCATGCTGAAGCAGTTTCTTGGTCTCAAAATCACTCATAATTTTGATGGGATCATGATTTTTCAATCAAAATATGATTCAGACCTTCTACAGAAGTTCAATAGGGAAGAATGTAAAGCTGCACCATTCTCATTCCTATGGGGAATCAGTCTTGAGGATGGTGATTCTACACTCTACCGACAATTGATTGGTAGTCTTTTGTATATGACACACTCTATGCCTGATATTTATTATGCCATGAGTGTTGTTTCAAGGTACATGCAACAACCCCATGAGATTCGCTAGAAGGAATCCAAAAGGATCTTGCATTATGTGCAGGGTACAAGACATTTTGGCATTCACTATGCTACAGATTCTGATCTTGACTTGGTTGGATTCACTTATTCATATTGGGAAGGTGATAGCATTGATTGGAAGTCCACTTCCGAATATTTTTTCATGATTGGCACAAGGCCTATTTGCTGGTCAATCAAAAAGTAGGATTCCATTTCCTTATCTTCAACAGAGGCAGAGTATCGAGGAGTAGTCAATGCTTGCATTTAGGCAGTTTGGTTGCAGGGTATTCTAGCTGAGTTTGATATTGGTAGCACCACATCTATTGTCATTTTTTGTGACAATAAAAGTTCTATCAAAATATAGACATATCTGGTTGAGAGATAGAGGAACAAGCATATATATATCCACATGCCCTACACCCGAGATCTTGTGCATGACAGAACGATTGTACTGCAATATTTCCCTACAAAAGAGAAAATTGCAGACATCTTCACCAAGAGCTTCACTAAGAGGAAGTTCTCTTACCTCTATTCATCGTTGGGGGTGAGTTATACTATGCTGAGGATAGATTAGATCCTTCAGTGCTCACGTTGAGGGGGGGGGTTTCTTTCCCACTGGGTTTTCCCCTCTTTCCTCACTTATATTTTTTGAGCATTTTTTGGATTATTTCTGTACCGGGTGCACTATGGCCTTTGTTTCCAGGGCCCTTTTATTATTTTATTTTACTCCCCCACATGAGATTATCTTAAGGAGGGGTGTTGGAGTCATTTTCCAACAACACTTCATTTATTTGGGTTTAACGTCCTAATTTACAACGTATCATAAGTATTTTGACTCAAATCTATGCTTACATCATCAACATATCATCAGTTTCGGTCAACTGGGCCTCCTCTTCCATTCAGGAAGCCAACTGGTCAACAATTTTAGTTAACTAGGCCTCCTCCATCATTACAGTATCCAACTGGGGTGATTTGCATGATTAAAGCGATCTACTTAGTCCAACTAGCAACATTTAATATTAAATTCAGCTAACTGGAGTCAGAAAGGCTCCCTCCTACAAGATTTGACCTAATTCAGTGTAATTTCACCTATTATAAGTTAACTAGAGTCAAAAAGGTGCCCTCACTTATTTTGGCATATTCAATTGAGTCTTAGACTCATCTAGACTCAATTTGACAATTTCAAAGTCTGTTAGAGCCAATTACATGGTAGTTAAGTGGTTAACTGATGTGCCAAGTAGTGTTAACTGACCAGTAAGCCACTCTCATGCATTCAATTCGAATGACCTCTCTAGGATTCAAATTGATTGGCTATTATTGCCATTGTTTTACATTGTAAACATTGTCTGAGTTAATGATAATGTTTCTACCGCTGCAAACCTTTTGCACCAGTATTTCGACATTCAATTTGATGTAAATATATGCATACATCTCTTGTAACTGTTGTTCTTTTTTTCTAGATCTACTGTGCTTGAATTTTAAAATTCCATCACTAGATATGCTATAGACTCTTGGAGTGAGAGTGTTGCATTCAAATCAACTTAGCTAGTTTAGTTTTTCATAGTCATGATCCAACTCGGTGGTGAAGAAGAACGCATTGTGAGGTTGTCCTCTTCTAAGGTTGGAAGGAACTGAGTCTCCAAGTGCTTTTTCCCAGTTGTTATCAAGTAAACAATTTTATTTTGTGCTTGCTTAATAATATCATCAATGGTAAAAAGTATTTTGGGGTTTAATTTCTATTACTTGTTCGGATTCATCCTTTATCATAGTGTAGTTGTGCTTGTATTAAAGATAAAATTTAAGAAGTATGAGTGTGTAATGCTCTATTTTTTTATAGCGGTAATTTATTTCAAGTTCTTAGGGTTATACAGAGTTTAAATAGTTCATACCCTTCTTACTATAGATATCAAATTCCGTTCATTATTGCATAAACTATTTCAAGATGATGTAATGAAAATAATATATGTTGATGTTATATGGAGTTAGTATAATCTATGAAATCAATTAAGCACAGAGATCGAATCTTTGGAAATAATGCATAACATCATTTCAAGATATGATAATAGTTAGCAATGGAACAATCTCTGTTAATTATGGTTTAATTCGAATTGATATCTCTGTGATATTACAAAGTTTAAATGCTTTGTATTATTCTTTAATACAGAGATTGGATCTCTATCAATGATGAACAAACATATATATTATTTCAAGTTAGGGAATCGGATTTGGAGTAAGAGATGGATTCTCTTGGTATCGTATATGGTCGTTATTTCCTTCTTATACTGCAAACATACATTAGATTCATAAAGGTGTAACAATCCTGTGTGTAAAACTATTACTAAATTTTATAATGAATTATAATTAGGTGCAGATTGTCAATTTGAATTATTAAGGATTATAATATATAATGGATTCAATAAAAAGCGTAATCCTTTTGTCGGTGAAATTTGTGCTCATATCTTTCCTGAAGTCGACATCCCTGGAAGTCGACTTGTTCACTGCTTGTTAAAGCATGTTTGTTAAAACTTGCGTATATATTTTTCTTTTGAGACCGTCGAACCAATAGTTCGATAATGGAGTAAGTTATATCCTTGATGATTTGCACCTGAAACCTACCTAGGGACATTAAGGAGACCTCACACCATGAGAAAATGGAGTTACAATCTAGCCCTCCTCCTACCGTCTGGTTGACTTCCACCTCCTTCCGTTGACAGTAAGCTCTGGCACTCCTCAGAGCATTGCGAGTCCCATGCACTGTCAGATTCTGACATAATCCACTCTAGCAACACCGTGAGATCACCCTATCACCCTTAAGTTAATGCATGTGATTTTGATCGATCCCCTACCAAGTCAAGTCATCCATTGATCGATCCCCTTCCTTCCATGCTTCTAGTAAACTGATACTTTTCTCTCTTTAAGATCGAACATAGATATCCTTCCATGTATCCATCTCTCTTCAAGCTTGAACGTGGAAAACCAATGAGTTTCAACTCTGGCTCTCTTGAAGCTTGAACTCTGACAGCCTCCCCTGCTTCTTGCAAACTAATACCTTATCTAGCTCTATTTAACAGGTAATCTATTGAAGCCAACTCTGAGCTGTAATACGAAATAGTTTATGATGGCAAGGAAAGGCTCCACCCCTGAGAATTATCACATTCAAAGAGTATGCTAGCATTCAAATATGCCAAAAAACTTCAACATCCAAATAGTTTTAGAATGTCTAAAACTTAAGAATATTCTTAATGAACTTGCGTTAATGAATAGGCTTAATGCATTTTCTTTACAAGTGCTCGACATCGAGATGGCTCAAGGTAAAATACAAAGTCCCAATCCAGATCCTTGAGAGTTTTGTTTCTTCAATTTCAACTTTGTCTGTTGAGCGACCTTGAGATGAGACTTTAGATCGAAGTGTCTATGTATGTGCACCTCTGAGCAGAACATATTATCCATAGCTATAAATCGGACCTGTTCAATTGCCCATTTTAATTTATTAGTCTGAGATTATGTTTCAACTTTACAAGGACTTGAAGAAAAAGGCAGGTTTTCATTGGGTAATACATAGAACTATTGCAACAGGAACATTTTCAAATAGACCTCCAAGAAAAATATTATTCATAGAATTTGCAGAGTTCTATCTATGGTTAAAACTCAAGCACTCAAATCATATTAGACAATCATATGACAATGTATGTAGAATAAGAAACCTAATAAAATACCCTATTCCCACTTGTTGGTTTGATAGATAGCTTACTCCTAGATCGAGTAATTACTACTTGTTTGTTGTGTAGTTCTCACATGAATTGTGATTTAGTTTAACCCTCAATTAGTTCTTGCTTGTTGTGCAATTGTGACATGAATTGTGATTAAATTTTCATTTTGTACAATTTAATATATGTTGTGTAATTATTTAGTAAGTGTTGATGTATATGTAACTTCGGAATGTATTTCATATATGTATATTGTACTCCTATAGAGATGGTATTATTCCTCTATACGGAAGTGTTTGTATTCCTATAGAGATGTTATTATTCCTCTATACGGAAGTGTCATCATTTATATTGTAAGTGTCGTAACTTATACTTGATGGGTTATTAGACCACCTTGTTGGGGTCGGCCCTGTATAAGTCATGTGGGTCGAAGGGTTATTAGACCACCCTATTGGGGGTCGGCCATGTTGGTCAAAGGGTTATTATACCACCCTATTGGGTGTTGGCCCAGTCAGCATTATGTTATGTGGTTAAGTTAAGGCCGACCTAGTAAAGGTTATTAGGAAAGTCAAGTCATATATAAATAGAGTGTGGGAGGCACTCTATTTCATCATTCTATTCTCTCTCACACTCTCGGGACGGTGGCGCACTTATGGAGGAGGAGAATCTACTACTAGGAGATGTCTATCTCTTATGATTGGGTTGTATCATTGCTCTATCTATCTCCGAGGAAGTTATTGGGGTTTTTCACCTTTATGGTTTTCCCCAAGTAAACTCAGTGTCTCTTGTGTGCTTGCATTATTGTGTCCATGATTGATATGTTGTAGATATGCTGTACATGTTATTCTCTTAGTTAAGATCCTAGATCATATTGAAGTAAATTCTGAAAAATTAACATGGTATTAGAGCTAGCCTGAAAGAAGGCATGATATGGCATGTATGACACTTGTTGCACTTGCGATGCTAGGGCTTGATATAGAAAAAAATTGTCATCGTAGAAATTTCGCTATAAACAAATTTAGGCACAGTTTCAGGGTGTGAAAATTGTACAGGGAGAAGATAAGATCTCCATGTACCTTGTGTCCAAAGGAAAACCTCTAATTCGTTTTACTTTGTGATTTATGATCTGTACAATATAGGGTTTTTGCCTCTTCCAGATCTTAGTCATAAATAGGTGACCTTGGAAAAAAGGTCATAAATTGTGATAGAAAGATCCAAATGAAATTTTGTAAAAAGTGACAGGTAGTGCATGGACTTTAACTTCTCATATAAGTTTTTCAGAGGCTGAAACAGAACCAGTGACACGTGGAATGTCGTACAAGTTCGCTCTCCTGTTTTATCCCATAAACAGGTCACGTTGCAACACCTTGCATAACTCTCTCTCAGAGAATCCATTTGAGGTCAGACCTATGGGGTTGGAAAGATGACAGGTAGGGCTGTCACATGAAAATGTTTCATACCCTGTGGATCGAAAAGTTTGGAGGTACACTAGAAACAATCAGGTACATATTTCTATCAAAATAGAATTATTTTTTAGCACCTTCATTCATGGCTTCCAGAATTTAGGGTTTCGGAGAAAGTTGGAATTTTTGTAATCGGAGACCACGGATGAATGCTACTCATCAAAATCGAAATTTAGAGACCAAGATCAGAATTTTTGGTTGGGCAGAAGGCCGGGATTGATTAGACCCTAGTTCAGGACTTTGATCAGAAAAGTGGAAAACTAGGGCTTCTGCAAAAATGAGAATTTTTGAAATCTGTGACCACGGCTGAAAGCTCCTCAGAAAAATAGAATCTTAGAGCTTTGGATCGAACCTTTTGATTGGGAAAAAGGGTTGGCTTTATCAAACCCTAGTTCGGGGTCATGTCGAGTGAATCCAGAAGTTTCAAACGAAAATTGGAGGGGTGAAACTTAGCAGTTTTCAAATTATGAGTATACCAGCTTGATCATCTCATTAAGGCGCATATTTCTATCCTTTCGGAAGTTTGAAATTGAAAGTTTGAATTTTTAGAGTTTCTCTGACGAACCCTAATCCAGCTCCACATCCAGTTCCTGCAAATCAAGTGGATTGTGTTAATCCTAGAAGAGAATGGATTGGTCACCTGCATAAGTGAAGAAGTTCATGTTTCAAAGGGAGATGAGGCTAAGGCCTTACATAAGAAGATTACAAGCAATCTCGATAGGTATAACTCATCCAGGTATGTTTCGATATTTGTTCATGATTAAGTTTATGGTATGTTTATCTTCATGTTATTACGGTTAGTACAATCTTGATTAAATTTAGACTTGTCGTATGACCTTAATAAAATTATGAATGCATGATAGAAGATATTCATTGATTAGGGTGTTGACACTTATGATTGTACTAATGCATTATGGTGTTGTATGAGGTTTATGTTGTGCGCTAGCATGAAAGGTACACCAAGAAAGACAAATCGTGTTCTAGTTCAAGAACATATGATCATGATGACATGAGGACAAAGATTCATCCATTGTCATGAATCACTTAGAAGATCTATTTGTGAGGTATGTATAACTTGGTTCTATAATGGTTAACCTATGAGATATGCAGGTTACTAGCACAAGTCATTGAAGAGAAAAAAAAGACATCATGTGGGTATGTTAGACATAAGTAGCTAACATACCAATCTAGGTATGTTTTTCCTATATCAAGTCAGAATCCTACCTTGTGTTAGGATCCCTTATATAAGTATACTTGGTATGATTGGTTATGTTTATTCATAAAGTTAGAAATGTAAGTAATCAAGGGTTTATGCATTTTATGTCTATTATCTTGATTGATGATTTAACTAACCAGAAGAGTCCTATTATCAAATAAGAATATGCATGAGTAAAAGAAGACTTCCCTGAAACCTTGAATACTAATGTTTATTATCTGTGTCTGGAATGATCATGACTATACATGTTAAAGATTATTGTGTTTTGATAGTATTAAGATTATACTAATGAATGTGTGATTATGTATGAGACCTTGAGGATAACACAATGATGATACTAATAAGCATGCATAGTGATGGATATAAGTTCAAGGACAGGTAATCCAGGAAGCAAAGATCAAGAGGAAGCACACTCCAGTTGTTCCTACAAGGAAGCAAAGATCAAGAAGGAGCACACTTCAGTAGTTTCTGCAAGGATGCACATATTCAAAGGGAGTTGACCACTTCTCACAATGCACATCAGAATGGAGTTACAAAAAAGAAGCAAAGACTGAGAGGGAGTCAACCCAAAAAACAAACAAAGATAAGTATTTGAATTATCAGTCCTTACAAATTTTATTGTTTAAATAATATTGTTCAATAATGTATATACTCATGTTCCTAGAATTAGGTTGTGTATTATGCATATTAGAATAGTTGCATTGATGAACATTATACTACTAATATACATGGGTAAGTGGCCTATGGAACTATACAACATTCCATTGCTACTTATATAGAATGAAACCTCCTTGCTGACATGTTGGGAGTTGTGCACACTCTTAACAATGTTTTGGTAGAGATTGGAAGACATCTAGAAAGTTTCGTGATATGGATAAATGTTGTATTGAAGCATTGGCTAAGATAATTGCATGACTGTTTGACATATTTCTTTATGTGTAAGAATTTGTTCTGAAAACTATGAGATGTTTTCTAATCATGCAATTTAACTTGTTGTGTAGGAAAGATCGTAGACCATCACCTACAAAAGAAGGACTACAACATTTGTTCAGCAACAAAGTTATCTATTGAAAATATTGAAGATATTGAAGTTCCCAGGATTTGGGAAGAATGCCATGATCGAGGAGTACCAGTCGATCATGAAGATGTTTGGGATGCAATCCCAAGACCTGAAGGGGAGTCTGTAGTCACTTCTGTTAACACCCAAAAAGTGCTCACTACCTCATCTACCGCATTATATGGCTCATTTGTCCATTTTCCTACCATATTTCCCTTAAAATCCCAAAAAATCCCATTAAAAAGCCTCCAAAAGGCCTAAAATGCCTCCAAAAGGCCACAAAACCCTCAAAATAGCCTAAAAAAGGCTAAAAAACCCCCTTTTCCTCCAAAAATAGCAAAAATCCCCTAAAAAAGGGAATAAAAAATATAAAATAATGAGGAAAAGGAGGAAAAAACCCTATACAGCTGCCCAAAACCATGCGTTCCCTAAAACCATGGGTCAGCACTCCACCACCAAAAAACTATAAATAGGTGATGGAGATCCCTTATTCCATATCCACAATCACAAGCACCCTTACTCTTCCAAAATCTCTCTCGAAACCCTAGTTCACCATTGAACTACTTTCACCTTGAGAGCCACTTTTGGCCCATTCACACCATTGGAGAAGGAGAAGGAGCATACTGAAGCTTGGAGCATCCTCTTGGACACTGCAAAGGGATTCATCAAACCTTCACATTGAAGGTAATATCAATACAAAAAGCCATTCTTCAAATCTTTTGTTTATGTTTTATGCACAATGTCTAAAGTAATTTAATTTCTGTTTTAGCTTAGTTATTTACATTTACTGAACTGCTACTAAGGAGTCCATTCTCCTTAGTAGGTGCTCATTTGCACAAGCTAGGGGTAAAACCCTAGCTACAGTTTTGGCGACTCCCCTAGATTTTGAATTTCTGGTTTCCATTTTTTGAATTTTTTCCTTTCGGCTGTCCCTGTCGGCCACCGCATACCGCGTTTTTTCCCTCTGCAGTCACGTCCCGACCGCACCTTTCAGGCCTTTACCTGCGATCCGACCGCGGCTCTCAGACTGCTTCCGACGCCCCGCCGGCGGATTCAAGTCTGTTACCTGCGATCCGACCGTGGCTAATCAGCCTGTTTGCCGCGATCTGACTGCGCCTGTCGGCCTTTTTCCCGCGTCCCGACTGCGGCTTTCTGCCCCTTTCGCGCGACCCGACTGCGTCTTTTTCCCTATTTCCTGCGTCCCGACCGTCGCTGTTGGTCCGGAAGCCGCGACCTGACCGCCACTGTTTCCCCGAAACCCGCGGTCTGCCTGTTCTGTTTCGGCACAGACCCGCAGTCTGATTTCTGCAGTTTTCCTGTTTTGAGCCCAGCCCCTTTTGATGCAATATTTTCTGCATCTGAACAGCCCTCTGTCCCACCTGCAGCCTCACTACATTACAGCCTTTCTGCAATATAATTTCTGTTCCCTTTACAGAATTCTTTTAAAATTTCGTTATTTTTAAATCAGAAAATTTTGCAAGTTAAACTTTCAATTTCAGCATTATTGATAGTTGGAAGTTGCCCCCCTTGTGGCACTTCTATTTTTTGGGTTCATCACCTCACGAGCACACACTCTGTCACATAAATCAAGTGAGCCTTAAAAAGTACCTAATTGAACCAACATTCTAACCCCACTTGGGGAACACAAAAGAATCATTGTAGTTAGGTAGGGTCGGGGGGATAGGCTTCCAATAACACCCCTCGGTCACTTTCACTTGAGACATAGTTGTTGTCCAAATAGGGAACCAAAATTCCCTAGTACTTTTTGGCACGGTCACGACCAGTTTGTCAGAGGGCCTCTCCCTTAGGAGGGTTGAAGTCGGGAGATTGGTTCCGGAGGCCTGAGTGGAATACCGCACTCCATTCAGTAACCGAAGGGCTACCTTTCGTGGTTCGCGGGATATCCCTGTATAGGGGTATTGCGGTCAACGAACTAAACGGTAGATTCACCTTTTTGGACGTGTCATGAACGGGGTATCTTAGTTGCCATTCTTCTAGGATTGACTACCCGGTGTCCCTCCCGGTAGGGGGATATCATAGCCACTTGGCTTTCCTACTCATATTGTCTGACTTGGATTTCATCACCTTGCAGAGGATATGTTTAGTTGAGTCAGAATACTTTTAGTTAGGTGTTTGCATGCTCCTTTACCTCCCTTTGGTCTAGTGAGTCCACCATTTTTTCTTTTTAGGAAACCTGCTGCTTGTTGGTATTCTGACCATCTTTGTTGTTACTCCACCTATTGTAGCACAGCTGTTGCAGTGGGTGTTTTGAGTTGGTTGTTGGCCTGAGTGCCTTGCTTTTTAGCTCTCCTTCTGCACATTCGGTTGCATTAGGCCTTTTTTGAGCTGTTTTTACTCACCTCAACCCACAGAGATTAGACACCATCTGTCACCATTGAGTCCCCGCGACATTCTCGGCGCCTTAGGGGCGAGCCCCCACAGCACGGTTCTCTTGACACCATTCGTCATAGATTCCGATCATCATCCGTTGATACCACCCATCACAGATCTAGAGCCTTGTCACTTGACTCCACTCGTCAGCGACGTAGGTCTCCGTCCCCAGATAGTGACGCACCTTACTTTACCTCCGATTCTGAGACAGAGTCTGAGAACCCTATTTATACTGCCCCTACTAGCCCCATGGCTGGCACGACTTCCACTCCATTTGTCATAGGGACCATTGGTGGCACATCCACCACTACACCAGTAACTACACCTGTTTTGCGTATGCCCTCCATGGGGCCCCCATCTACCGTTCCCCTCACGGTACCTATTCCCGCAGCGGGAATCCCTATCCCCACTACATCAGTAGCTCACACTACCCATGGTGGTGCTGGACCATCCTCCACCACCTCAGTTCCCCCACTTGGGGGCACCACCCCACATCTTGTCCCTCCACTTGGGGGCAATGGCCCCAACTTGGTCCAACTCACTACTGTGTCACATCCTTCTTCCAGTTTTCCATTCATGGCTAGCCTCAACCTACCTGACCTAGCCAGATTGACCAACGATCCTATTCGACCCGACCCTACATGGCCTCATATGCCTACCAAGCTCCCCTCTGATATCCCTAAGTTCGAGGGGAAGACCGGTGAGGACCCACAAAACCATATCATGTCTTTCCACCTATGGTGTTCCTCTAACTCCATAGTGGATGACTCTGTTCGCCTCCGTCTCTTACAACGCACCTTCACTGGCTCTGCAGCCAAGTGGTATATCGAGCAACCACATGGGACCCACGCCACCTTTGCTTCCCTTGCCTCGACCTTCCTGCAGTTCTTCCAGCTGCCTATCCGCTATGACGCGGGCGTTGAGATCCTCCTATCCTGCAGACAAAACACGGCTACCCATATCACGGACCACATCCATGAGTGGCGTCGACGCCGTAGCTTATGCAAGATCAAACTAGACGACCATATCTTCCTAGATTGGTTCCTCAAATCCCTTATCCCTGTTATTGCTAAGGATGTGGCCTCAGAAAGACCCCAGTCTGAGGAAGAGGCCATCCTTAAGGCCCAACAGTTCGACCTCATTTACGCCCAGTCAGGTTACCTTTATACCATTATACCTGACGCCCTTCGCGGTGAGTCCTCCCAGCACGATGCCCCGGGGGCATCCCACGTAGCAGATGGTATCATTGGCCGTGTTTCTTCACATCCTCAACCATTTTCCATAGCACGTCCTGCCCCTGGCCCCGACCTTTCGCGGGCCACCTCCCAGTCTGGAGCAACCAACTCGTATGCTCCCATGACACATCAACACCCCCATGGACCCTCGTGTCCACCTCAGTGCTTCGGTTATGCGACTCCTGCTTATACTCCCCCAGTCGCACCTCATCCTTACTACCATCAGCAGACTGCTCCAGCTCCTACGCCTTCACAAGCCCAACCCGCTTATTATCTGCCACAGGCAACCCCTGCGGCTCACCCACAATCTGCTCCGCAGCCATATCAGCAACCCCCTCAAGTTGCTGCACCTGCTCAAGCTCAACCTGCATATCATCCACCGCAGCCTGCTCCCGCACCTGCATAACCTCAGAATCCACCTGCTGCCCAAGGGCAAGTTTATGCCCAACAAAACCCGCAGCAAAACCAGAATAACCAACGCAACCAGGGCCAATAGAACCGCGGCAAGGGCCGTAATCGTGGGAACAACCAACCTGCAGACCAAGCTGGGCAACCGGCAAATCCCCCCGACAACAACAACGCGGCCCCCGCTAATCAAAACCCTGATTGCCCACCCAAGCAGGCTAAAAACCCCAATTTGCGAACAAACCATCCTTGTTCTATTTGCGGGGTCTATGGCCATTACACCCATGCTTGCCCACACTTAGAGCGAGCTCGGCAACTCTGGGTTGACGAGGCCCATCGCCAAGGGCACGCGGCTCCCCAAGCGCCGCCCAACCCCCCCCCAACCTCAACAACCCCCTTTGGTGCTGCAAAACCCATTACAAACCCAAGGCGTCGTGAACACTCAGCCGTTGGCTCCCCCTCAAGCCAACGCGCCCCAACAACAGCAAATCACGTACGCTGCTCCTGATCAACCCATGTTTGACTCAGGAACCCACCACTTGTTGATGATGTCATCTGCTGACGTCAACCTCCAGACCCGTCGGAACCAATATGGCTCCACCTCTGAAGCCCCTCCCACGGATAAACCCGCTAACGCTCATCCCACTGATCCGGCGTTACGCATCCCTCCCCCGCCAGTCGACAGTGCTGCCAAAGCAGCTCATTTCCCACTTCGCCGTCTTAACAACAACCCCAATGCGCGCGCTGCGTCGAACTACAACATTGTAGACGACCTAGCCCAATCCCCCGCAGCCATGTCTGCGTTAGAAGTCTTGAAGAACTGCCCTTCCCAGCGCAAGACTTTACTTTCCGCCATTGGGGGGATTGACCCAAATGATTCGAATTTGATGGCATTTGATTTAGACCAGTCTGAACCACGCCTACCTTCTAGCTTAGCATTCCAAGTTACTGTCTCCGTTAGGAATCTTGTCATCCATCAGTGCATCATCGATGAGGGTGCCTCCACATGCGTTATGTCTACATTCGTATGGCAGAAGCTGGGATCCCCTCCTCTCCAGCAGTCCACCACTGCATTACGCGCCTACGACGGTCGCTCGGCTCAACCCCAAGGCCTCCTAGCCAATGTCCCCGTCCAGTTAGGCGGCAAAACCGTACTCATTGACATTGAGGTAATCAATGCCCAACTAGATTATAACCTTTTACTTGGCCGCAGCTACATGTATGCCATGCGAGCGGTTTCCTCTTCCGTCTTTCGCAACATGATGTTCCCCCATGAGGGACGCGTGGTTAAGGTTGACCAGCTCACCTACTATGATCCCAGTGCTCCTGCGACACCTGAAAATGTTCTCCCCATGGTTGAACAACCTGTTTCTCATGCCACCACCTCGTTTGTTTCCTCTACGGGGCCTGGGGTTTACTCGGACGCACCGATGACCTCCACCTTTCAATCCATTCCTCCGCCGTCATCTACGCCCGAAATGTTTGACTTATGTACCTTGTCCCATGACAACCTACCACCTAATAATCAACCAACCTTGTTGCCTAAACCACCATTGGTACCTAGCCACATTGGTGTTACACCGATCCATACGATCCCCTTCCTAGTCCCTCCATCGGGAGTAGTAAGCGCCCCGGTTATGGCTACCCTTAGCCTCCCGGGGTTAACCTTGGGATTACCCGTCTGGTACCTTTCGCCTCCCGTTCGCCCGCCGACACCCGATGTCGTCCTCCAACCGGTGCAACCCATGGCTACTACCTCTCAGCCACCTCCTGGTGTCTCTACCCCTTCGTCCTCCACGACTCCCACTCCTCCTCCCAAACCCACTGGGGGCAGAGGTCCACAACCTTACACTGTTGTACCACCTCCAAAGACAGTAAAAAACCCTCCAGTATTTCGTGCTCCTCCCAAATGCTCGCTGTGCGACGAGTTAGGCCATGCGACCCACCAATGCCCACAGTTACCAGCATTGCAGAAGCACATGCAGATGCTCGACGATGACCCTAACATCCCAACTGTCGAACTAAATCCCACTCCGAAGCTTAAAGATAAGTCCCTACGTACCAACCACTCTTGCGCCATATGCGGTATTTACGGGCATTATTCACATCATTGTCCCGATCTCCCAGATTACAGAGCAGCTCTCTATGAGATGAACAATCTGGATCTTGAGACGGCACCACCTACCATTGAGGAGATCTACCCCCCAGACTCTTCACCTTCTGGAGAGATTAATACCATCTATATGATTTCTTCCACCACTTCCCCCTCGTCAACCGATTTGACGACGCAAACTTTCCGTACCGATGAGGAGATTCTTAAGGCCCTTACTGCCCCGGATTATCCCTGGGATGCTATGCATCATCGTTCCTACTTCATTCCAGAAGCATCCTCCTCTAGCACAGCTAACCAAATCACAGTTGAATCCAAAGACTTCCTCCCCACCAAGGTCGACTGGTTCAAGGACCCTATTCCTGCTCCTGACGCCTTCGAGGAGGGTAATATGGCCAACATCTCACCTGTCATCCAAGTTGATATCGCTGCCCCAGGACGTGCCCCTGAACTCATCACTTTAGGAGCATTCTGCAGTAAACAAGAGATTGAGGACTACATAAACCTTTTCAGAGAATTCCGTGATGTCTTTGCCTGGTCCTATACCGAAATGCTCGGTCTTGACCCCGCAATCATAGAGCACCACATTGACACATGGCCTAATGTACCCCCCGTTCGTCAGAAACAGCGTCCCATTCATCCCTCAAAGCTCCCAGCTGTTAAAGCCGAGATTGAGAAGCTACGCAAGGCAGGGTTCATTTATCCTATTGCCTATACCACTTGGGTTTCAAATCCCGTTCCCGTTAACAAAAAACAAGGCACCATTCGAGTATGCACTGACTTCCGCGATTTAAACCGCGCTTGTCCCAAGGAAAATTTCCCCACACCATTTATTGACCATCTCATTGATGCGTGTGCGGGGCATGAAGTCCTCTCCTTCATGGATGGTTTTTCCGGATACAACCAGATTCAGATCCGTAAGGAAGACCAGTACAAAACTGCCTTTACTACCCCATGGGGCACCTTTGCCTATCGCGTCATGCCGTTCGGCCTCAAAAATGCTGCTGCCACTTTCCAGCGGGCCATGACCTATTGCTTTCACGACTTGGTCCATATCCTGTTAGTATACCTTGATGACCTTACCGCTCGTTCTCGAAAACGATCAGACCACCTTAACGACCTTCGGCAAGTTTTTCTGCGTTGTCGCAAATACCAAATCCGCTTGAACCCACACAAGTGTGTCTTTTGCGTTCCGGCAGGCCGATTGTTGGGTTTCATTGTTTCCCAGAAAGGAATTACTGTAGACCCTCTGAAAGTCCAAGCCATCTTAGACCTTCCTTCTCCTCGCACGCTCCGGCAACTCCAAAGTCTGCAGGGGCGATCCAACTTCCTTCGACGCTTCGTTCCTGATTACGCCACTACCGTTCACAGTTTCTTGTGCCTGCTTCGTACCCACATACCCTTCGTCTGGGATGAGCAAGCAGAAGCTGCATTCGAAGCCCTCAAGAAGGCTCTCACACAAGCCCCTTTGATCTCCCCTCCGGATTTCTCCCAGGACTTCATCCTATACGTCTCGGCCTCCGAGCATGCCGTGTCCGGAGTCTTTGTTCAAGAAGACGCTTCTCACCAGGAGCACATCATTTACTACGTCAGCCAGACCTTGTCTGGTCCACCCCTCCGTTACCCATATGAGGAGAGACTTTCCCTCGCCGTAGTCTTTTCCGTACAAAAATTGCGACACTACATCTTAATGAGTCATACCACCGTCGTTGCCGACTCTAACCCCATGGTATATCTTCTAAACCGGCGGCTACTGCAAGGTCGTGTTGCTAAATGGGTCATTATCCTCCAGGAATATGACCTTACCTTCAAAACACCTAAGAGCACTAAAGCCCTCGCGCTTGCCCAGCTCATTACTGATCTCCCTTCCCTTCTCCCGGCCAAACCAATCTTCGATGAGTTACCTGACAATCACCTATTCACTATCTCGTCCGATGACCCATGGTACGGTGATATCTTGCTATACCTGCGCACATAGAAATTCAGACCCAAAGTTACCCGTAATGGACGCCGTCGCATCCGTCACCAGGCCTCTCGATATCTCCTCTTAGGCAATGTCCTTTACCGGCACGGAGTTGACACAATTCTTCGTCGTTGCCTTACACACAAGGAAGCTGAACACGTCCTTAATGACTGTCATAGCGGTGCCTGCGGAGGCCATTTCTCAGGGATGGCCACTGCCCAAAAGGTCGTCCGCGCCGGATACTTCTGGCCCACACTTTTCACCGACTGCATCACTGCGGTCAAACACTGCCATAACTGCCAACTCTTTGCCCCCAAGGCCCGGACACCTCCTGCTCCGTTACACCCAGTCGTCACCGTTGGTCCCTTTTGTAAGTGGGCCATAGACTTCATGGAATGTAGACCCCAGTCTGCCAACGGCCACAAATATATTGTTGTCGCTGTTCATTACTTCACCAAATGGGCGGAAGCCATGCCTACCTTCAATTGTACCGCCGACACTGCTGCCCGCTTCTTTTTCAACCATGTCATCGCTCGATTTGGGGTTCCTAAGCAGTTAGTCTCTGACCATGGTTCACACTTCGAAGATGCCGTCTGGCGTGAGCTATCCATCCTCCTTAAGTATGAACACCAATTTTCCTCTGCTTACTACCCCCAAGGGAACGGCCAAGTAGAGGCCATCAATAAAATCCTCAAAACCATCCTCCAACGAACGGTTGACAAGCATAAGTCAAATTGGCACCACATGTTGTTCCCTGCCTTGTGGGCTTACCGCACCTCCACTAAGACCGCCACTGGTTTTACACCATTTCATCTAGTTCACGGTGTCGAGTCTGTCCTCCCCATCGAGTGTCAGATTCCTGCCTTACAGATCGCCGTTGAGCTTCTCCCTGACACCTCCCCCATCGAGCAGCGTTTGCTACAACTTGAACAAGCCGATGAAGACCGTCGGGCCACTCTCCAGAACATCGAAGCTGCCAAAAACCGCTCCAAAGCCGGTTATGATAAACATGTTCACCCTCGAACTTTCCACGAAGGGGACCTCGTCCTCGCCTATGACCAAGCCCACGACAAAACCAGTAAAGGGAAGTTTGAATCTATGTGGCACGGCCCTTACGTCGTGCAGACCTGCCTCGGCAAGGGGGCATAGATCTTAGCTGACTCCGAAGGCCGTCCTTTGCGCAACCCTCGTAATGGGTTGTATCTCAAGCGTTTTTACCCATAAAAAGAAACCCGCGGCCTCATTGGTCTGCGTTGTACAGTACTTTCATTTTGTTTTTGTCCGTTTTACGAACCGTTTTCACCATTGGAATCAGCACGACGAGACCATCATGATGGTCACCTCGTTGCATTATTTTTGTTCTGTCATTTTTTGCCCATTTTTTCAGACGCCACTAGTCGCCTCGGTTTGCGTGCCACATCGGCCGTTCTCCGTTTTTCACATGTTTTATATCATCGGATTCATTTTTCCGAGATGGTGATGATGCTTGAGATCATTTCTCGCTCTCACCCCCCGATCTTTCGGGTATTTTTTCCAAAACGCCCTCGTCGCCTCGGTTTCCGTGCCACATCGGCCGTTATCCGTTTTTGACAACCTTTATATCGCCGGATTCATTTTTCCAAGCTCGTGATGATGCTTGAGATCACTTCTCGCTCTCACTTGGTACAATTTCAACATTGTGTCCCGACACCTTGTTGCCTCGGTTGGCGCACCACATCGGCCGCCATCGGATTGTTCCACCTTTGCACATGAGCCATTCACTCCTGTCATACTGCAAATGTCTCGTTATTTTGCCACCATTTCATCTACCCCGCAAGGAGGCCCACCAGTGTCCCCACCTACCCTCATTTTTGGTCATCATTACTGATCCTTGATTGAACACTTCCTCCTTGCCTGGCCACCCCTTTTGTTCGGTATAATTTTATCCCTTTTTCGGGCCGGACAAGTCCTTTACGAAAAAGGCACTTAGGGAGTTTCTGTTAAGCTCTTTTCTGACTCCTAAAAGAATGAAAAGATCGCCGAGCAATCTTGCTTCCTTTCATGCTCGTTAAAGTACCTGAAAGGGCGTCTATCTGGTATAAGTTTAACCCTTTTCCGGACCTGGTAGACTAATTACGAAAAAGGAATACTCTAGTCACACCGGCTAGAAGAGTTCTTCATTGCATCCTTTTATGCTTCTTTGGGCCTTAGAGACTAAATCTACGAAAAAGCAGCCCCCTGGAGTCTTCTTACTTGCTTTCAGACTCTCTAAAATTGAAAGCAACCACGAGCATGAACTGTCCTGGGCTCGTAAAATCCACACGACAGTACCATTCCATCATTTTAGAGTCTTCTTATCGCTTTCAGACTCCTTAAAATTGAAAGCAACCACGAGCATGAACTGTCCTGGGCTCGTAAAATCCACACGACAGTATCATTTTACACACACTTCTTCTAATTCCTTAACCCATGAAGAAGTACCCTCCTGTGCCTCCTGGAACTATGATCGATCATCTCGGCAGCACCCCCAATAAGGTCGCCTTTGTTCAGAGTATTCAGCAGTCTTCTGCCATTTTACCACATCTTGAGTCTCCCTTAGCCAGTTATCCTCCCAGATCCATTACAGCTATGATCCCTTTCCCCTCAGTCAGTTTCATATGCTGCCAGATCATTCCCATTATCATACTCTGAACAAAGGAAGTTTGAGTCCACCCACTCTACTTGCCCTGTTGTTCCCCCACAGTTTATCAGTCCTGCCATCAATACTATCACATTTCGGTCTTGTACCTCGCGCTCCTGTCAAGGAAACATCATTTCCTTGATAGTTGCAGGTCTCCCTCTGTCGACGACAGCTCCTCTATTCCAGAGGATAGGCCCAGAGGTCCCTACGCCTTGGACTTATCTCCATCTGTGGTAAGTGCCTACGGATCATTCTGAGAGGAGTCATCATCGCCTCTCCGAGTGGTTTTTCCTCACATGCTCGACTTCAGCACCTTGATCGCATCGTTGAGGATCGCGTAGGATTATATCCCATCAGTTTTTAGTCGAAGACCCCGGATTTCCCCCGACTCTAGCACATTGGTGAGTCACTTCGGAACACCCAGTTATATGTTCCCGTGGATGTCCGGGCTGCGTTGGAGATTGTATTCGGAAGCCATCCAGCTATATGCTTCCTTGAGTACCCATTTCAGTTCCAGTTCAGTGTACCATTGTGAGTGTACCTCTTGTCACTCTGATCCAGCAGCTCATCAGTTCCCTTGGTACCACATTCAGCAGCACTGTTGATATTCCAGTGCACCAGTTTTTCAGTTCAGACATGGTCCGCCCAACAGTATGTTCCAGATTTTGTGTCCCCTCTGGACTCTTATGATGTACACAGTGGCTATGTATCTTACAGGTCCCCCTTTTCGGGCCTCACAGTTCTGTTTATGTATCTTGATACGAGCATGGGTATGCCCGCCTCGTCCATATATTGAGATTATTCCTCATTCAGTTTTTGAGGTCATGTATATTTCAGGTCCCCATTTTTTGGACCCCATTGTTATTGTTATGTTATATCCTGATACGAGCATGGGTATGCCCGCCTCGTCCATATGATCAGATGATTCCTCATCCATTATTGAGGTTATGTACTTTTAGTTCTTGCAGTTGTTCGGGATCGTTGTTCCGGGCTTCAGTTTGTTTCTTCTCTTCTCTCCACATCCCAGGAAAACCATTCATGACTTATGATGTCCATCGGCCATACGATGAGCTCCTGCCCTCGCACATCAGGGGGCAATCTGTTAACACCCAAAAAGTGCTCACTACCTCATCTACCGCATTATATGGCTCATTTGTCCATTTTCCTACCATATTTCCCTTAAAATCCCAAAAAATCCCATTAAAAAGCCTCCAAAAGGCCTAAAATGCCTCCAAAAGGCCACAAAACCCTCAAAATAGCCTAAAAAGGCTAAAAAACCCCCTTTTCCTCCAAAAATAGCAAAAATCCCCTAAAAAAGGGAATAAAAAATATAAAATAATGAGGAAAAGGAGGAAAAAACCCTATACAGCTGCCCAAAACCATGCGTTCCCTAAAACCATGGGTCAGCACTCCACCACCAAAAAACTATAAATAGGTGATGGAGATCCCTTATTCCATATCCACAATCACAAGCACCCTTACTCTGCCAAAATCTCTCTCGAAACCCTAGTTCACCATTGAACTACTTTCACCTTGAGAGCCACTTTTGGCCCATTCCCACCATTGGAGAAGGAGAAGGAGCATACTGAAGCTTGGAGCATCCTCTTGGACACTGCAAAGGGCTTCATCAAACCTTCACATTGAAGGTAATATCAATACAAAAAGCCATTCTTCAAATCTTTTGTTTATGTTTTATGCACAATGTCTAAAGTAATTTAATTTCTGTTTTAGCTTAATTATTTACATTTACTGAACTGCTACTAAGGAGTCCATTCTCCTTAGTAGGTGCTCATTTGCACAAGCTAGGGGTAAAACCCTAGCTACAACTTTCAAGAGGATCTACAAGATCGAGCATGCTGCAAGTGGTAGCATAGAGACTTTTGCTCCTGTAGACAAATACACTTCCATTAGATCCGTACTTTCTCTGGATGTAGTCATGAAATGGAAGATACACCATATGGATTTCAAGACAGCTTTCTTGAATGGTGTAGTTGAAGAAGAAGTGTATGTGGAGCAGCCACTTGGTTCTGAGACACATGACAGGGAGTCATATATGTGCAGAACTTGGTATGGTAGGATAGACAACTTTCTATCTAGTTTGGGCTTTATTAAGAGTAAAGCGGATTCCAACCTTTACTACAAGGTTAAGGAAGGCAATCCAGTGATACTACTTTTGTATATGGATGACATGTTTATTACAGGTGAAGATAGATTGATTGCCGACACGCAGTGGAAGCTTGCTGCCGAGTTCAAGATGAAGAACTTGTGGATGATACACTATTTTCTAGGTATGGAAGTGTGGCAGAGTGCAGATGGAATCTTCCTTGGACAAGGGAAGTATGCAGTAGAGATCCTGAAGAGGTTCGGGATGATGGACTGCAAGGCCATGGCTACACCTATGGCATCAAACCTGAATTTTCTGTCTGATGCTTCATCTGAGCCAGTTGATATCACTATGTATCATCAGATGATTGCGTCCTTGATGTACCTGACGAACACGAGACCAGATATTTGCTTTGCAGTGAACACATTGAGCCATTTCCTGACAAATCCAAGGAGTGTTCACCTGGTTGCTGTAAAGCATATTCTGAGGTACATGAAGGGTACAGTTGATTATGGGCTCAAGTATGAAGTGAATCAAAAGTTCAACCTGCAGGGTTATGTTGATTCAGATTGGGCAGGAAGTTTTGCAGAGAGGAAGAGCACTTCTCGGTGCTACTTCAGTATGGGATCAGGTGTGATCTCTTGGTTTAGCAGGAAGTAATACTGCGTAGCACTAAGTATAGCCGAGGCAGAGTATGTTGCAACCTGTTTGGCTAGTTGTGAGGCAGTATGGCTTCGGTAGATACTATCTGAGTTATTTGATCTCCCGTTGGAGGCTACTGGTATCTTTTTTGACAACCAGAGTTGTGTGAAGCTGTCTGAGAATCCGGTGTTTCGCGAAAAGTCAAAACACATAGAGATCAAATATCACTATATCAAGGATATGGTGCAGAAAGGAGTAGTGAATCTCTTGTATGTTGCGACGGATGAGCAGATTGCAGATGTACTAACGAAGCCACTAGCCAGAGTGAAGTTTGAGTACTTCAAAGAGAGGCTTGGTGTTCTTCAGATTGATGACACTTCGAGGAAGAAGCAATGGAGACATTTGTTGAAGCCATTCCAAGCATGTTCGAAGGAGGATCCTTCACATGGCTGTGGATTTAAGTGCTGGATGATGCTTTAGTTACTGTTCTATATGCATCATGTTGGATGCGGGATATGATCATTTGGATCATTTATATGTATGTATGTATGCATCATGTTGATGCTGGATATGATCGGATGGATCATTTATATGTGTGTATGTATGCATCATGTTGATGTTGGATATGATCAGGTATATCATGTATTTGTATATGTATCAGGTGGTACTTGTATGATCAATGTGATCATGTACTTATGTATGTATCAGGTGGATACTTGTATGATTAGTGTGATCATGTGCTTATGTATGTATCAGGTGGATGCATTATGTATATCAGATGGATGCATTGTATGATCAGGTGGATCATGTATGATATGTATCAGGTAGATACTGTGTAAACATCAGATGGATATATTGTTTGATCAGGGTGATCATAGATGACGAGCTTCAGGATGTTGCTCCAGATGATATGCATCGGGTTGATGCTATGATGATTGGGATGATCACAGATGATGAGCTTCAGAATGTTTCTCCAGATGATATGCATCAGGTTGATGCTATGATGATCGGGATGATCACAGATGACGAGCTTCAGGATGTCACTCTAGATGATACGCATCAGGTTGATGCTATGATGATGGTCAGGTTGATCATGTGATGATGTACATAAAGATGATGTATGGTGAGTATCGGTTTGATACTCTGTCGCCGTGGACAGGTTGTGCAGGTAGCATAGAAAAGATCCTGGGAGATCCTATAGTCTGTGCTAGGATGCTCTTTCAAGGTTTTGCTACAGGTAGCATAGAAAAGATCCTTTAAAAACCAGACAGGTAGAACAGTGTGATCGTAACATCCTGGGTTGCTCTATCGAGATCCTATAGTCTGCGCTAGGATTCTCTGAGTAGGTTTTGCTACAGTTTCGCATAGAAAACATCCTTTAAAAACTGGACAGGTAGAGTAGTGTGCTCGTAACATCCTGGGTTTCTCTATCAAGATCCTATAGTCTGCGCTAGGATGCTCTGAGTAGGTTTTGTGAAAGTTCACATAGAAAAGATCCTTTAAAATCCGGACAGGTAGAGCGGTGTGCTCGTAACATCCTGGGATGCTCTATCGAGATCCAGACAGGTAGAGCTCTGTGCACGTAACATCCTGGGATGATTTGAGTAGGTTTTGTGAAGGTCAACATGTAAAATAACCTATAGTTTGCACTAGGTTTTGTTGATGCACGTAATCAGTCTTGGGATCCACAGTATGGCCATTGATGATGAAGACCTGCAGGTGGTGGGCTTGCATCCAGTATGAAAAAGTGCTGGCTCTGTAGAACTTCCTATGACGATTAGATTCAGAGATTGATTGAGATAGTAACAGCAGTGACAATGACAATGACTTGATGATGATTATCCAGTGACGATGATCCAGGGAAGAAGACTTGTGCTAGAAGACCTGTGTCGAGAAATACCTTCCTAGTTAAGAGGGAGTGTTGATGTCTATGTAAATTCAGAATGTATTTCATATATGTATATTGTACTCATATAGAGATGGTATTATTCCCCTATACAAAAGTGTTTATATTCCTATAGAGATGTTATTATTCCTCTATATGGAAGTGTCGTCATTTATATCACCTATGGGTTATTATTCCTTTATGGGTTATTAGATCACCTTATCGGGGTCAGCCCTATATAAGTGATGTGGGTCGAAGGGTTATTAGACCACCCTATTGGGGGTCGGCCATGTGGGTCAAAGGGTTATTAGACCACCCTATTGGGTGTTGTCCCAGTTAGCATTATGTTATGTGGTTAAGTTAAGGCGGACCTAGTAAAGGTTATTAGGCAAGTCAAGTCAAGTATAAATAGAGTGCGGGAGACACTCTATTTCATCATTCTATTGTCTCTCACACTCTCAGGAGAGTGGCACACTTGTGGAGGAGGAGAAGCTGCTGCTAGGAGATGTCTATCTCTTATGCTTGGGTTGTATCATTGCTCTATCTATCTCTGAGGAAGTTATTGAGGTTTTTCACCTTTATGGTTTTCCCCAAGTAAACTCCGTGTCTCTTGTGTGCTTGCATTATTGTGTCCATGATTGATATGCTTTAGATATGTTGTACATGTTGTTCTCTTAGTTAAGATCCTAGATCAAATTGAAGTAAATTCTGAAAAATTAACATTAAGTTTTAGTGTGGCACTAGGATGATCACCAAAAAAGATTTGAGACCGTGGAGTGTCGTTGGGAAAATTTGCATGAAACTTTTGTATTTAATTACTTAATCATGTATCATTACATAGTAGAATGGTTGGTAGACTACTGCTCATCATAAGTAAAGAATTGCGAGGTGGGAGCTCTGGATGCTTTCTAGTGAATTACTCTTATTTAACACTGGACATGTGAAACCAAGAGATACTTTGGCGAGGGTTAGCTTTCAAGCAAGGTGTTCATAATTTATTGACCTTCTCAGCGTATTTTAGCTTGCTTAGAAAAAAATATTTATAAAAAGTACATGGAAATGTAAAGATGCATCTTTGAGAGTAGAGGATTTACCTCATTTGAGGTTTTATCTATGTAACTTCAGTGTTACATTCCTTTGGTATGGGTTCTCCTATTAATTTATTATGAGCTAATTAGAAAGCAACATAACTCAATCTAGAAAGAAAGATAACTCAAACCATTTGCATTCAAACAGGGAGAATTAGGAATCAATATCACACTATACTTTTCTTCAATTCGAATCCCATTCTCTGATCCTCCTAGATCATCGGATACGAGGATGATAAAAGAATTTACCTACCAACATCCTACCCCACAAAGAACTATTATGTTTATTTTGGCGTAACCATGAATGGTTTGTCAAATATTTTCTAAAACTTGCAATTGAAACCATTGTTGAAAGCAGTAGAAATTGAAGAAAGCAGAGAGAGACAAATAGAATGTTTTTTGACTAATGTAAGATGCCATTAAAGGAACATGGCACTCTGTTTAATCTTCATATCAAATGTATCAAATGAGAAACAACTCTGTATGAAGAAAATATTGTTTATGTTTGATATATAAATATATACATATGTTTCATGTTCTTCCTTTGTTTTTATCTATATCATTTGCAGCTCTCTACTATCTTGTAATTGTCCTTTGCCACTCTCCTTCACTAATTTCAATGGAGAAAAGGTTATTTTAGCTCTGTCAAGCCTGTTCCTTTAAATTGCATCAGTAGGAACTCAAGCATCCATTGAGTATGGTGGTAACTCTAGTAACCTTAGATAAGTATTAACAATTGCTTTCCAATCCACTTTTAAGAACCCTGCATCAGTAGGAACTCGAATATATATTGATTATGGTGGAAACTCTAGCAATCTCGGATAAGTATTATGTATTAACAATTTCTTTACAGTCCCTTTTATCTTTAAGAACCTTATACTAGATAACGTTACATCCATGGCTTGTCAATATGTGCATGGTGTTGTAGCATCCGTGTAGAGGGTTTCCATGGCCCTATTTCCTTCTCGACTGGGTTCCTATATTTGGCTGAGGCTACCTCCTTGAACCCTAAAAGCACTTCCCCTTGCACACTATGTCTGTTAGAGTTACTGTTAAAGTAAAAGCCTAAAATGTAAGATGACTTACCCTTGTACATCCATGGTCTTAAATTCAAATACTTACCCTTGTACATTGTGTTTTTGAACCTTACAGGTGATGTAAAAGCCATGCAAGATTACTTTTCTATTAAATTTATCCATACTTTTCATTGGCATAATATGCAAGAACACCAATCATAATATATGAGTACACCGATTGTATTTTGTTCATTTCATCATACCCCACTTGGGTACCTTCTTAGGCCTATTTTTGAAGTTAATGAATCTGTGTTGAAAACAATTTGGTACCAATCTAAAACAAATAAGTGCCTTGAGTCTACTACTTGCTCGAGAACAAAGGCAAGTGAGCTTACCTACTTTTGATAATCTCAGAGTTATCCTTTCCCTTTGAAACAAGTCAGTGATCTAATTTACCTCTTAGTGAACAAAGGCAAGTAATCCTACCTGCCATTACTATGCTCAGGGTCATCCGCGATCAATTTGAGAACATATCAGCAAGATATGTTGTCTTTCTCTCTCTTGAAATAGAACCATTGAGTTTGATCCATCCTTGTATTGTGTATTGATTAAAAAGGGAGATATATGGTTCTAATACAAGATGCATGAGAAGGCATAATTCCAAGCCCATATTTGATAAAAAAAAGTATACCTACCAATGCAAGTGTCCACTTTGTTAAATCCCAAATTTTAGTATCTTCTGAAGTGGAATAGTTGTAATTATAATTGAATGTTGTGGATGACTTCTTTTTTGGATTATAGTTTCTACATGTGTAGGAAACACCATTTCTTCATTTACAAAATGATAATTTGTTTAAGCCTGGTAGGTTAAATTCTCTTGGACTACAATTAATATCACCATTAGGAGGAGAAACCTTATAGGTAAATTACAAAATGCATTTACATGGTAATGTGCTGAGAGTGGAATTCCCTTGAAGGGTTAGCTTAGGGTATTTGGTTGGAGAATTTGGAATTGGGGATTATAAAAGGGTTTGTAATCATTAGAATAGATTCTATAAAAAGGATAAAAATTGAATAATATTTGAAAGGAGGAGGACTCTCTTCTATGAGTTTCAAACTGCCCCTTCCTGTTCGCAGATTACAGATTTGAGTTCGCACTAATTTGTTTAGTTTTTAAATCTTGGTTTGCCAATCGCTTTACATGACGGAGATTAGTTTATACTTGGCATCGCTTCAAGTATTGTATATGCGTGTGGCAGAGAAAGATCATGTGGGTTTAGTTGAGCTTTTATGTTTGTAGGTGGTCTTAAACTATCATGGTTATTTCTTTTGGTAGTTTTTTGTGTCAGTGCAATATTTTGGTATATCATAAATCGTTGATTCATTGATCAAGCAACCCTGTAGGAATCATATCCATTAGCAAGTAATCCCATTTCATAAGGAAACCATGCAAGTAACTCTTTCTCCAAAGTTGTCAGTGTCAATTGCTTAACAATGGAGGTTTGAAATTTGAGAAAATATGGACTAGTTAAAGAGAAGTGAGTAAGTAGTCAAGGAAGATAAATTTTATTGTATACCATAGATACTAAGCTAGGGGATACTTGTACCATTTGGTAATGTTTCTTATAAAATACCAATCACAATGCTATCATTCTTGTATGTTGATTGTGGCCATTTTAATGTTTGTTTGGCTGGTATTGAAATGCTCATATGAATATAGCTTCTCCCATTGTTAAATCACCCCTTCTTTGCTCTTTTGAGACTCTCAATATATTTCCTATGATCTAATTTGTTTAGCTACTGAACTATTTGTAGATGTCACTGAACTATTAATTATAAGAAGTTTGATCATCATATTGCTCTGTTTCTTGCACTCTTTCCATAGTCCATTTATGTTTTATTGCACTTATTGCCATGAAACTTATGTTGACAAAAGCAAAGAGATATAAATTATACTACATAGAAAGTCACAATATTAATGGAACGGTACAAATTTTGGTAGTTTAACCATTTCACCATTTAAACTAATTTGTATATTGTTGTATATTGAGGGGGCAGTTACATAAACACTAAAAAATGCATTAGAGACTAGAATTTGAATTGATGGGAGAATTAAGTACTATAAAAGTATTATTTTGTTATACATGTAAATTTGGGAAAGTATGTTAGTTTTTATCAACATAAAGTGGTGTTTTTTTTGTCAACAATGATTAACAATGATTATTGTTACTTTCATCTCAATTGTTACATTTTTTTAGCATGTGGTTTTATTGTGCCATTGACATCTCATCAAAAATTGTTTTATTTGTTTTGTTTTTTTTTTGTTTTCTGTAGCTCATTCGAACAAAAAAGATGGTGCAAAAATGGATGCTCTGTATTCAAGTGTCCTGTTACCCCAACCCAAGACAAGCAAACATTGAATATGTATTGAAGAATAATGCTTCAAATAAGGTTTTCCAAGAAAATAGAGAAATATGTGGACGGGAAACAAACAACGAAGCATACTACATTGCCCTTAGTGAAGGGATAAAAACAACCAAACGCTATGGTGTTAACAACATTTGTGTCTTCACCAACTCATAACTTCTTTGTAACCAGATAAAGGGGGAGTACCAACTTAGAAAATGCAATCTAAAACCACTTCATAGAGAAGTAAGAGCCATGATGAAAAGTGTCTTACACAGACAAATCCTCTCTTCACATAGGGTTTTATTTCTAATTCCACTCCACATCAATAGTAAATGTTATAGATAGGTGTTTATGATGCTAAAATGTTGTTTGGTCAATCATATAGGAATGTATTTTTATCATTCTTAGATACCTCTTATGTGACAGGACATGATGTGTGGTAATAAATTTTTGGCAAGTGGTTGACATAGATTGATGACGTTCCTATACTTGCAAAATAGTACAAGGAACACATGGATTTCATTTCGTTCGAAGCTCAAACAACCCCTTATTTGAAATATCGATGTGAAAAATTGCTTGATTTTGCATCCCTTGGAGCAGTGGCGAATGGGATGAATGTGAATGCATGGATTGGGTTGATGAATGGGATCGTGTGTCACTTGCAGTAGAACAAAGTGCAGTTGTTGAAACAACCCAGTTAGAGGAGGGTCAGTCAGCGATTTCGAAAGACTATGACCATATCTCATATCTTGTACAACCAGGACACATATACGCAGTTGTTGTCCCAAAAGACAATGAATGGGGCATGGATTATTGGTTGGTGCATTCCATCCAATGTAAGAAAACCCTCTATGGATCATTAATCGACGATGAAGGCAGTGAATTTCCTATTGGCTCGATGGTGGTTAAGTGGGAATATATTACACTAGATGGGAAGTCAAGAAAGACTAGTGGGTATGTATTCATTGATTATAGACCAGCTTCAGTGGTGTATCACTTCACAAACTTGATCGTTGGCACAAACATCCATCTACAGACAATGACAAGAAAGATCTCAACCAAGGTACATCAATATTGCTTACCTTGGCATGCTCCTTTGTCGAGTCATCAACACTTTTTCATTAATTTGTTTTCCATTGCTTGTCCTTCATGTCATATTGTCCTTTTGTCAAGTCATCATTTGACCCTTTGTGATTAATGTTTAGAAACCTAATCTATCCCTAGAAACTTAGTCTATCCCTAGAAGCACTAATATGACCCTACAAACCTAATCTAGCCCTAGAAATCCTAGAAAGCTAAACTAACCATACAAACACTAATTTAACACTAGAAAACTAAGCTAGAATACTATAAACCTAATATAGTCCTAGAAACGTAAACAAGCCCCAGAAACACTAATCTAACCATATGAAACTGATCTAGAATCCTAGAAACCTAATCTAGCCCTATTAACCTAATCGATCCCTAGAATTTGTGAACCACCACACATACCCTCAATAGGGGGTATTTGGACTTCAAGTGGGATAGGATCACTATTAGAAGGGTTTGTATATGAGGGGTGAGTTTCAAATCCTTGGCCATGGCTATGGTGTTAGTTTTTTGTTGCTTTGAGACGTTCTCATGGGACAAGTGAAAATGACTATTGAAGGAGATTCCTTTTATATTGGGAAAGCCACGTGGAATAGATTACCTTATACTAGTATGATAGATTCCTTACAATTATGACAACTAATAGATTCTCTTTTTCTGTGTAAGGTTATGTTATATTGTTTCACAGTTATGGCATATTACTCTTAGACATTATGACACATTTATGATGAGAATTACACATGTTATTAAAGAAAAGACATAATCTCTTCTCATGCAAACTCTAGACATGTTTGTTCCCCTTATCTTCACCAGTGGTTATATCTTCATGATCCCTAACATATAACTCCTAGGGTTTCCTCAACAACCCTATAATGTCTAGGACATCTAGGAATTCCTCATTGGATTCAACAACAAGATTATGTTAATCAATGTCTCCCCACTAGCATGATTATCTTTATTAGGGTTTAAAAACCCTACCCATTTCACATCACACAAGTACGCCACTAGGGAACTCAAATTATACAATCCAAGTCTACATGTCCATCCTAGAATTTCAATCCTCAAACCTTATTTCTTATACTCTAGCATCACACAAGAGAAGTCTCTTGAATATCATCCAATATGTCTCTCTTACCCTTATCTTCTCGAGCTGTTATATATTCATGATCCCTAACATCTAAGTCTAGCATTTCCTAAGGCACCCAATAATCTCCAGAACATGTAGGAAGTCCTAATAGGCTTCAACATGAAGCTTATGTCAATCAATATCTCCCCACTAGAATTATTGTCTTGCTTAGGGTTTACAAACCCTAGCCATGTCACATTGCATAAGTACACCACTTCAGATCTCAACTTCTAGAATCCAAGTCTACATGTCCATCTTGGTATTTCAATCCTCAAACCCTACTTCTTATACTTTAGCATCAAACTCTAATATGCATTTGTTTGGTGATAAGAATGAGATGCTTTATGTTGGGATTGAATTATTTCAATATTTAGACCTCTAACACCTCTGCAACTTCTTCCACTACCATCATCTCATATTTCAATGATGTCAAAGGCTTGTGATTATGAGATACAAAGGTTGCAGTCATCTCCAAGACCTTAAATTTGCCTTGCAAATAAATATAAATATTTATTTTTCTTGGAGCGTTGGGGTACATGAAAAAGCACATGAACATGTTAATATGAGATATCTCATGCAAATCCTATCCATGTCACATCACACAAGTACACATCAAGATAAATCTAGTTCTACCATCCAAGTCTACACGTCGATTCTAGTATTTCAATCCTCAAGCCCTAGGTCATATACTCTAGCATCACACAAGAGAAATATATCCAAGAACATCCAAGATGTTTCTCTTCCCCTTATCTTCTCTATTGGTTATATCTTTGTTACCCCTAAAATCTAAATCCCTAGGTTTGCTTAGGAACCCTATAATCTCCAGGATAGGTAGGAAGTCCTCATTCACTTCAACAACAAGATTATGTAAATCAACATCTCCCCACTAGCATGATTGTCTTTCTTAGGGTTTGCAAACCATATCCATGTCACATCACACAAATACACTACAATATAACACTATTTCTAGCATCCAAGGCTACATGTCCATCCTGGTATTTCAATCCTCAAACCCTAGGTCTTATACTCTAGCATCACAAAAGAGAAATCTCTACAAGAACATCCAACATGTCTATCTTTCCCTTATCTTCTCCACTGGTTATATCTTCATGATCCATAAAATATAACTCCTAGGGTTTACTCATTAACCCTTTAATATCCATGATAGATAATAAGTCCTCATTGGATTCAATAACAAGCTTATATCAATCAATCTCTCACCACTAGCATGATTCTCTTTCTTAGGCATTACAAATATTAGCCATGTCACATTACACAAGTACATGGAAAGACAACGCTATTGATAGCACCCAAAATCATGTTAGGCATTAGGTCCACTCTGCATGTCTTATATTAGGGAAATGACCTTAGTGTCAGAACAAGATGCTCAACTTTTGACCTAATTTGTCACTTTCTCAAAATTACTTGGAATTTCCCTTTGTGAGGCCTTTTACTTGGGGTTCCCAATTATATCACACACTCTTAGACCATAAACCATGGGCACACAAAAATCTCAACTCTACCCTCCATCGATGGATATCACACACATCTAATGTAAATCAATCCTTGGCTTTGCAAGAAATGTTGTCGATCTGGCTTACCCACAATGAATGTATACATTAGAATGTTTTAGCATGCCCTTAGAAAATATTCTATATAATTAAATATGGTAGGAGGAAACACATAAATCCAAAGCCTCTGAAACCTCAAAGAGTAGATTTTCACCTAGTCACAATCACTTTTGTGCTTTAGTGAATTTGCATGGAGCCTCACAAAAATATCCTAGTTCTTATATTAGATTTATTTGCATTGAAAAATTATCATTCATAAACCAAATCTGAAAATTCACTTTTACAACAATTATAGAAATAGTAAAACAAACCTTAACTTATTCAATGATGATGTCGAATCACTCAACAAAATTATGTTTGCTTATGATAAATTAGCAATACATATATAACTATAAATTACAATTCAATAACATGCATGATAGCCATTCCAATTTCACTCAAGGGGGCCATTTCTCATCCGAAGGATCTCGGGCATGCATGGCCACTGTGGTCACGTCCCCAATGGCCACGTGCACCTATGGGAGCTGACAGAATCCAAGTCTGCTCATCGGTTTGAGTTTTGTGGCCCCAGAGCAAATCCTCAAAAGTGTCCCTGAAAGGCCGAGGGGTTCCCAATGAAAATACCTGTTGCACCCAAACCGTGACTCCAATCGTGAATCCATCAATTCTGATGGATCCGTGGCACTAGTTTTCAGCTAGGGGACCCACCAAACCATTCATTGAAGACTCAAAAATGGTGCCAATGTGCCATCTCCGGAGCTAGGGTTTTGCTCAGTGAGGTCCATTCCAATTTCTTTCAAGGGGGGTATTTCTCATCCGAAGGCTCATGGGCATGCATGGCCACCGTGGACCTGTCAAAAATGGCCACTTGCACCTGTGGGAGCTGATGGAATCCAAGTCTGCTCGATGGTTTGGGTTCTGTGGCCCTAGAGAAAATCCTCAAAGTGGGCACCCCAGGGCCATTCACAGACACTTTAAGGATTTTGTCTGGGGCCATGGAACCCAAACTAGCGAGCGGACTTGGATTTCGTCGGCTACCATAGGTGCATGTGGCCATTTCAAATGTTTCCACATTGGCCACACACTCCTGAGATCCTTCGGATGAGAAATGACCCCCTCAAGCGAAATTGGAATGGACCTCACTGAGCAAAACCCTAGCTCCAGAGATGGCACATTAGCACCGTTTTTGAGTCTTTGAGGCATGGTTTGGGGGGGGGGGCTACCTATAACCTAGCATTTTGGATCGATCAAAATCAACATATTCATGATCAGATTCATAGTTTAGATGCAACGGGAATTTTCATTTTGCACCCTGAGGCCATTTAGGGACACTTTGAGGATTTGCTACGGGGCCACGGAACCCAAACCGGCGAGCAGAATTGGATTATGTCAGCTCCCATAGGTGCATATTTCCATTGTGGACATGTCCACGGTGGCCATGAATGCTCGAGAGCCTTCGGATAAGAAATGACCCCCTTGAGCAAAATTGGAATTGCCCTCACTAAGCAAAACCCTAGCTCCAGAGATGGCACATTGTCACTATTTGTGAGTCTTCGAGGAAGGGTTTGGGGGGACCCCTAGCTAAAAAACCACATCCTGGATCCATCATAATGGATGTATTCATGATCAGAGTCACGGTTTGGGTGCAATGGGAATTTTCGTCAGGCACCCCGGGCCATTCAGGGACACTTTGAGGATTTGCTCAAGGGCCACGGAACCAAAACCGGAAAGGGGACTTGGATTATGTCAGCTCCCCTAAGAGAAGGTGGCCATTGCGGATGTGTCCATTGTGTCCATGCATGCCCAAGATCCTTCAGATGAGAAATGGCCCCCTTGAGTGAAATTCGAATGGCCCTCATTGAGAGAAACCCTAGCTCTGGATATGCCACATTGGCACAATTTTCGAGTCTTCAAGGCATGGTGTGGGGGGAAGCATAGCTGAAACCCGGTGTCCCAGATCCATCGAAATCAACAAATTCATAATATAAGTCACGGTTTGGGTGCTATGGGAATTTTTTCTAGGCACCCCGTGGCCATTCACAGACACTTTGAGAATTTGCTTCGGGGCCACGAAACCCAAACTGGAGAGAGGAATTGGAGAGAGGAATTGCATTCTGTCAACTCCCACACATGTCTATTTCCATTGTGGACATTTTCATGGTGGCCACTCATGCCTGAGATCCTTTAGATAAGAAATTCCCCCCTTGAGTGAAATTTGAATGGCCTTCACTAAGCAAAACCCTAGCTTTGGAGATGGCTCATTGGCACTATTTCCAAGACTTTGAGGAACGTTGTGGAGGGTATCCTAGTGGAAACATGGAGACTCAGATCCATCGGTATCAATGGATTCATGATCGGAGTCACAGTTTGGGTTCAATGGGAATTTTCGTCGGGCGGCCTGTGGCCATTGAGGGACACTTTGAGGATTTGCTCCGGGGACACGGAACCTAAACTGGTGAGCGAAATTGGATTCTGTTGGCTCCCACACATGTCTATTTCCATTTTTGATGTGTTCATGGTGGCCACGCATTCTCCAGATCCTTCGGATAAGAAATGCCCCCCCTTGAGTGAAATTGGAATGGCCTTCACTAAGAAAACCCCTAGCTCCAGAGATGGCACATTGGCACTGTTTCTGAGACTTTGAGGAATGGTGTGGGGTCGCCTAACTGAAACCCGTCATCCTAGATCCATGAGAATCAACGGATTGGCGATACGAGTCACGGTTTTGGTGCAATGGGCATTTAAGTCGGGCACCCCATGGCCATTCAGGGACACTTTGAGGATTTGCTCTGGCGCCACGGAACCCAAACCAGTGAGAGGAATTGGATTCTGTCGGCTCCCACAAGTGAACATGGCTATTGTGGACATGTTCATGATGTCCATGCATGCTTGGGAGCCTTCGGATAAGAAATTACCCCCTTGAGCGAAATTGGAATGGCCCTTACTGAGAAAAACCCTAGCTCCAGAGATGGCACATTGGCAACATTTTCGAGACTTCAAGGCACAGTATGGGGGGGGGGCTAGTTGAAACCCGGTGTCCCAGATCCATCAGAATCAATGGATTCATTATCAGAGTCACGGTTTCGATGCTATGGGCATTTTTTCCAAGGACCCCGTGGCCATTTAGGGACAATTCGAGGATTTGCTCCGGGGCTAGGGAACCCAAACCAGCAAGCGGCCTTGGATTCTGTCATCTACCACATGTGTCTATTGACATTGTGGATGTGTTCATGATGGCCACACACATCGGGGAGCCTTCGGATAAGAAATGCCCCCCTTGAGTGAAATTGGAATGGCCTTCACTGAGAAAAATCCTAGCTCTGAAAATGGCACATTGGCACTGTTTCTGGGACTTCAAGGCATAGTGTGGGGGGGTGGGCGCTAGGTGAAACTCGACATCTTGGATCCATCATAATCGACAGATTCGCAATTGGAGTCATGGTTTGGGTGCTATGGGAATTTTTTCCAGGCACCCCGTGGCCATTCAGGGACACTTTGAGCATTTGCTCCAAGGCCATGGAACCCAAACCGGTGAGCGGACTTGGATTACATCGGCTCGCACAGGTGCACGTGGCCATTTTGGACATGTCCATGGTGGCCATGCATGCTTAGGAGCCTTCGGATAAGAAATTCCCCACTTGAGTGAAATTGGAATGACCTTCACTAGGAAAAAACCTAGCTCTGGAGATGGCACATTGGCACTGTTTTGCGGCATTGGAGGCACGGTGTGGGGGGGGGGCTAGATGAAACCTGGCGTCCAGAATCCATTGAAATCGATGGATTAGCTACTGGAGTCACCGTTTTGGTGCTATGGGCATTTTTACTTGTTTCTCTTGTTTAGATTTTTTTTCAATTGGACATTTGTCCAAAGGCCCTTTGTGGCTTACAATTTAATATTTAATTTTTTATAAATATCAAATAAACAAATTTAATGTCATTTTTGTGTGTTGTGATTGGGGATGTAGTTATGATGGCACAAATGTATTACTGGGATAGTTAGATTGGCGGCAATATGTTGCAAATAAAAATAGTTGAAATATTAAAAATTCATATTGTTGAAGTCAAAACGTTTTGAGTTGACATTTTTATGCCACTTAAAATAATGTGAAGGGAAATCGATGTTTTTTTTTCTTAAATATGGAAAAAATTATTTTGGATAGATGGAATTAGATCCATCATTAATATTGCAAAATCAAGTTGAAATATGGGTATTCAAGTGTGCTTAATCCATTTTTGCATTAAAAAACAACAATTTCAACAATCCAAAATTGCAATTGCCTTCCAAAGTGCTTGGCCATAATGAATGCAATATGTTATCTTTTGGTGGCTTTGCTTTGGTCACCTTCGTTTTTTTTTCTTAGCAATCCCCATGTTTGAAGTTCTTCCTCTATTTTAAGAGGATTAGGCATCAATTGTTGGTGGTTGCATCCTCACAAATTTTTTTCTCATTGCCTTTCGATTTTGGTACTTTACATTGTGGGGTCACTTGTGTTTTTGAGGACTACATTGGTGGTTTTTGAGGGCTTGTTCCATGGTTCATGTTGCTTGTGTTATGGCTGGTTTTCTGATAACTTTGCGGTTCATGTTGCTTGTGTTGTGGGTGGTTGTGAAACATGCAAGTAAGGGAGTCAATATAGAGTGTTTAGTGGTTCATTTTGATCTCAAGTTTCCTTTTTATGTAAGGATTAATAAACCAATTTATCTAAAGTGAATTTATTTAGAATTATTGGACACCAAAATGACCATTAAATGAAGGTATGCAAGGTGACAAAGGCTTTTTGTTAAACATTAATAGTGATGTAATGTGCACATATCGTATAATAATTTTCTAATCTATATATACCTTCATCTGTTTTCCCTCAAATAAATCCCTTGTAATAGTAGGAAGAATTGAATAGGTGCTCATTTCACATCATGGATCACAAGATCAAAGCATGCATCACTCATCCATAACATTCCCATGGATTGTTGAGATCCATAATTTAGTCTTTACATGGTTTTCTATGTGTTTAACTCCAACACCCCAAAATTTATATGTTTTCCTCTTAAGATAAATTGTTGTGAACATTGTGTTGAGGGTAGTTATAGAGTGAAAAATGCTAGAGTGCATTGATTACACATCCAAAGGTGAGGCCTCTTGATTCAATGTTTCCATCCTCAAAGACTCAATGGCATTAGGTAACCTTTTTCAATGCTCATGAAAATGAATCCATTGGACTTCTCAATGCTTCACCTCTACGATACATTTTCAATACCCCTAGCATTGCTACATTTATCAACAATATGGACACTCCTATCGTTGTACATAAAATACGACAAATAGGGTTTCCTTATTTATCTCATTATAGATTTTAATCACAATAGTGTGTGTTTAGGTTAGTAGTTTTGTGGTCAATGAGCAATTGGAAGCAATGTTAGTGTGAAGGGATATCATGATTATCCTTGTAGGATTTTGTGGAACCCTAAAAAATGGCTAGGGACAATTTGTTCAATATCAATGCAAGAAACCTCTACACTTTGTTCATAGGCATGGCTAAGTTCCACTCCAATGGAATTATGAATATTATCAACAATCTAGTTAACTTCAATGTGCCACTATTAACAACAATAATTTTTGAAAGAGTCAATGCCTATAACCTTAAGCATTTGATGAGAGTTACAACCTTGGATGTTGTTTACTTAGAGGATATTCCTTCATGGTATTTGTGCTTGTCATTGCCTTGCAAATTGAGTTTTTAGAGGAATTGAAAGAAACTAACTAGGATTTTAATGTTAACGTATCTTCTTTTATGTGTACATATATATATATATTAGATTAGGCTTTTGGTGTCTATGATATTAGCAATTAGTTATTCTATTCTTTTTGGGGAATTTCAAACTTTCAACATTTATGTATGTATGTGAAAACTTTCAAATTTTCAACTTTCAACAGTGTCTAGAAATAACATCTATATGTATGTGAAATTTTTTCCATAACATTGTTATTGAAGACAAAATCATTTATGCAAAAATGTAATCAAAGACAAAGTCATATAGACAAGTGTAGATCCATCTATTAATATGCAAAAATGATCCAATCATGTACACTTTTTGGAAAAATGGAACATCGTTCCCAACGTCTACATAATGGAAAATTGTGCCCTATACAAAATATCAAAACTTGTTACCTATACAAAATATCGCAACTCGGCCATATAGGAAAAAATATGGCAACTCGTGCCCAAAATGCCACATCATGGCTAGTGTACATTGGAGGGTCTTTTAATCCTCCTGCCCACTCTCGGAGCTCCTACGTGCATCTCCAAAATCAATCTTCCTCTTCTTGATGCTAGAAGAAGCTGGGTCCTTCTTGCTACTTGGACCACGTCCCCCTGTGCCCTGAAATGACAACAATAATATGTCAACTTTTCCTGGAAATTATACAAGTATAAAACATAATTTAAAAATAAAAATAGTTTTCAAATCTTAAATAACTCACCGCATGCGATACTGTAAGTCATGAGGGGGTCTCTCTCCTCCGTGCTCCAAGTCTCAGTAATTCCACCCGGCAACATTTAGAACAATCAGATAAATGATGAAATTATATGCATATAGTAATTTTAGTTAAAATTGAACAAGATTTTCATAAAGTAGTCAATCTGACCATGAACACAACCGGCTGGTCTTCAGTTCTGGTGGATGGAGCAGTCAGCTTGACAACTTGCTCCAATGCTAGGGTGGATTGTATAGGGGAGGATGTAGCCACATCGACGATGGACACACCACTGGGGGGAACAGTGGAAGAAGGATATATGTAATAAGGAGGCATGGAATGGCGTGGGCGAAGTGGAGATGCATGTCTAGGGCGATAAACCCCAAATGGATGTAATACTGATGCGGCCACTGTCGAAGGGGAAGCGAGCGTGGTGGGGGAATGTGGGGGGGAAGAGGTCTGTGTTGTAGTGGAGGGATGGGTGACTATGGATGGGTGGTATATCGTGGTCGGATGGGGGAGGGTGGAAACATGGGAAATTGTGATGGAGGTAGTGGAAAGGTTGGGATGGGGTGATGGGACGCAGGATATGAAACAAAAGGGGCAGCTGGATGGAAGTGTGGTGCTGGATCGGAGGGGGGGGCTGGTTGGAAGGGGGTGGGGAGGGATGCATGGAATGGGGCATGTATTCTAGGGGATACAATTGGCATATACGGTGGCCGAAAGGCCAGGGAGGAAGGAATAACGGCGCTGGCAGGATGAGGTGCTCACACCTTCATACACATTTATAACCTCATATTTTAATATAGAAAAATATAAATATACATAGACAAATGTTTGAAATTAAATTTATACTTTAATACACACGATACCTACACACATGGAGATCTGTTGATCCCCGGTGGGGATGGCTGATTGCTGGAGCCTGCAGACACCTATGAGAACAAGTTACAATTTTTAGATTGAATTTATAAAAACAGTATTAACAATATTAAACACAATGCGAATGAGAATGAAAATGATAATACTTAAAAAACATGACTACAATTAATTTAGATTCAAGTTAGATGATAGTGGTTTGATGGGATTTGGATATTATATAATGTTTTTATTATATTGGTGCAGTCCATTTTTTCAAGACTCGGTAAAGAACATGGTGGTGGGGATCGTGTCCTTTGACCCACAATGGATTGGGCACATGATAGGAACAAATGATCCATTATGTGGTCATTCATTAAAGATAATGTGGCAAAGATGTTAACACCCAAACAATGCTCACTAGCTCATCTCCCTGGCCACATGACCCATATGTCCACTTTTCCCACCGTTTAGCCTCCAAAACCTCAAAAAACCTTCAAATGGTGACCAAAAAGGCCTAAATCAATCTTTTTCTCCTCAAAATAATTAAATTTCCTCCAAAAATAAGAAAAACCCTCCAAAATGGCCCAAAATTCCCAAAAAATCAAATAAAAAGGGAATAAAATTAAAAAATCAATTCAAAAAAGGAAAAAGAAGGAAAGAAACCCTAAACCAATAACCAAAAACATGCATTACCAAATACCATGGGTCAATACTCCACTCAAAAAACCTATGCTTGAAGTGTTTGATGGCCAAAGTTGTCATTGATGACAACACATTAATGACAAAGGTCAAAGTGATGACATGGAAAATACTTGAATGGACAAATGGTAAACATGACAAGCTTTGATGACTTGACAAGTGGCAAGGAAGCATGACAAGTGTAGAAGACTTGACAAAGTGAAGACATAACAAATGATTAATGAAAAGGACTTGATAATAACATTGATGAAAATACATTAATGACATAGACATGGAGGAGTTAAGAACATGGAGCATACACATTGTGGCAAGCACAATGGAGATGGTGACATGGCTTGAGGAATGGAAAATGTGGCAAGTATGACAAACATGGAAAGCATCAAACATGGAAAGCATCGAACATGGCAAGCATGAAAAGTGTTTATGACAAGCATGGAAGAAGGACATGGCAAGCTAAGGACAAGACAAAGACAAGTGACAAGCAAGGAAGCTCGATGACTTGTCAGGCATGGTGTTTGATGACATGGAAGATGACAAGGAGGACATGCTTTATGACAAGAAGGATTGATAACTTGGTGACATGGAGGACGATGAGTTGGAAAACATAAGATTAGAGGACAAAGACAAGATGATGAGGTGGACAAGGAAGATGTGCAGGCATTTGGAAGGCCCCTTGCGGGCATTTCAAAGCCCCATTTTGGGCATAATCAAAAGGACCATGCAAGCATTCTTTGGAGTACCCACTGCGGGAATTTGTGGTGTATTGAGGGCATATTGATAAGGTCATGCGGGAATTTACATGAGATAATTGTGTGCATAATACAAGACCAATACGGGCATGTGTTGATGGCCCTTGCGGGCATCAAAGTGGATCCCACTGTGGGCATTTCTAAGAGTGCATTGTGGGCATCTTAAGGGCATATGTGTGTCTCACATTTAATATTCTGAAAGGATAGAAGGTGACATGACATGGCATGGTAATATGTATTCGTCAAAAAGACTTTGCAGTTCAACATGATTTTGGTGATTATGAAGACATAGAATAAGCACAAGTAGCATCATAAATGAAAGAAGTTGAAAATGGAGAAGCAAAGGATGCCTAAAGTGAACATGAACACAGGTATAATTTTCTTAGGTTTTCATGTCTGATAAGGTTTCATTTTTTTTTGTTGGATTATATGCATTTATAACTCTCAATTAATTTAGACAATATGATAAGCACAACTGTAAAATCTGATGATAATATGGTATACATGTTTTGTGATAATTATTCGTTTTAGTTTTAGTTTTAAACGATGATAATATAAAAAATGGTTACTCGGTGCTAATTAATTTGTAATTACCAAACAAAAATTACTCATAACTGGATCTAATTATTCAAAGTAAAGAAGTTACATGTGTGTGTGGTGCTGCAATCTCCTCTGCTGTTGCCATGGCTCGGTCTAGGTCGAAGGAACCGATGTCCTCCCACCCGGAGGATGGAGACTCGGCCCTAAATAACTTTACATTAAAAAAAATAAAGTGAACAATGTGTAATTAAAAGTTAAATATTTTAAAAAATGCAATATCAAATAAAATACAATAAATACTTGAACATTAAAAAAAACAATATCTAACGTGGTCCATGTAGCTCTTCGTGGAATGTTGTTGTGTAGGACCATGGCAAGAATGACCATAGTGAGAACAATGATGTGACATTGTTATAGTCGAACTAGATGGCCCTGCCTAGATTCCACCTGTACCTGGCATGTCCCGGCCAACACCCATAGACCGTGCAGCTGTGTGTGTCTCATCAATGTCCTCCTGGCTGTGTGAAGACATAGCCACAAATGTGGTATGTCTAAGCAAATGACATGTGGCACATCTAACTATCTTAGCAATCTCATCTAGGATTGTACCAAACCTAGGTGGCTGAGGAGGGGGTTTTGGATCTCTCCTGGGTACAGGAGGTTATCTGAGTGGGTTGCAGCGGGCCTGAGGTCGATATTGGGCAGAGCCAAGACCGAAACCCTGAAACTCAGTGATATCAAAATAATTGACATGGTAGCCTAGCTCAAACTCAGCCCACAATTTCCTAAGAAAATACTGTGGGACCTCCAAATTATTGCATGGGGACCTGTCAAACACCATAAACCATCTCTTTCTCCATTTATCTCTCCATGGCTGGTAAATACACCATTCCATGTAAACCCATCTCTTCCTCACATCTAGAGCCTGTCTTGTCCTAGGATCTATGAATTTGCTATACATATGTGCTTTCATGATGTTGAGGTCTTTAATTTGTTCTTTGGATATCCCAGTGGAATAGTGCTCCCTCATTTGAGCCCTAAATTGGCTGAGATTTGTGATCTCACTGTGGGAAATGTTGATGGATTCAATGATGTTTGGAAATGATGAATCCAGGGAAACCCGAGAGGGTTCCTTGGTGCTCTTCAATTAATCGCTTAATACCCTTAATTCGCTTAAATCTTGGTGTAATTGATCCTCGGGGTTTTCTGATGGTTCATCACTAGGTTCATTGTCCATTCCAATGTTAGATATTATCTTTTGATGGTTCGGTTTCATTGGTTTCCTCTGATGGTTGTGGTGTGTTTGTCATTTCGTTAGGTGTATTTAATCTGCAATGACAATTAGTTGGTTTTTTTATTGATTGTAATTCTTTTTTAAATTTAAAATTGCAATGGAAAACAAAAAAACAACAAAAAATTCATTCGTTGAGAACCTACTTGGAGGCAATAGCCACAACGGAGTGTACGGTCGGATTGATGCTGAGTAGGAGCTCTTTGGGTGCTCCAACACACGCTCGCGGGTTCTGGTTGTTATTGTGATAACAAACCCGTGCTCTATTTTTTTATAAAAAAAACTGCTGCGCGCACGTGTTATATGTTTGCGTACGCGTTAATAATGCATGTGCACATATCTTGTCCATGTCAACTAAGCAACATGGACGTTCGGCATTGCCGAAGCAGGGGCGTGTGCAAGTGTTTGAATGCGTGTGATCGCCCTTATCTTTTTTCCGCTCGCGTACTTCTATTATGGCCTTTTTGAGTACCAACTGCATGCGGGTACCCACATCCTAGAGCTATAATTCAATGGGAGAAGAATAACTTGTAATCCCTTGAAATGAAATGAGTTTTACCATCCCCTCTCCCAACTGCATAGGAAAGAAATCCTCTTAAGCTATAATGAAAATCATTAAACCACTTTAGGATTAAAGAGAGACCCAATACCTTATGCTTTGAATTCTCATGTTCTAGCGGTCAATCTTGCTTGTGCTTCTTAATGGAAAATCCAGGGGAAGGGGTCTTTTATTGTGACCATATAGCCACATTAAAGTTTGGGAGATCAAAATTTGAGGTAGCTTACATTGCAGGTGAAGAAATTTTTATGTGACGTTTTAGTTATAACATTACCTTTCATTTGAAGTTTAAATCTTAATTTTACCCATCATAATAATAGTTCATTTTTTTAAATAAGATCTATAATAACTATTGACTATATAAAACATTGAATTTTCATATGTGGTCTCATATAATAAAAAAAATAAAAGTTTACAAAACATAATAACAAATAAAACATAATAAACATAATGAATGAACCAAGCACACACATAATAAAAAAGAAGATTTTGAAAAACTTTAAATAGGCGTCTTCATAAGTGATACAATGGGCCATTACCATGGGCCCAAAACACCATGACCAAGTAAGTTTATATATATATATATATATGGGCTTGGGATACATATATTAATGATGTGTTTCAAAATGATGGGTGGAATTAAAATTCATACTTTATTAATTGTTTTTAATTTTATGAGGAGGTAGTATTTTGATGTGCAAGATGACAAATTACGACTTTTCATAGACCTATGGCTTTTTTCTATCAGTTGGCTATTGATGGACATTGTGCTATTGGTGGTGTTATTTACATCAACAGGGAACATTATTATACTCTGAAACTCAACTGTGGCAGCGGCACCAATACCAAGGCTGAGTTGATTGGTTTGTGGTGTGTTCGTATAGTTTCAAGATATTTTGGTTTTCATGAAATCTCTGTTTATGGTGACTCTACGGTGATGATCAAATGGGATCAAGGGGAATTTAATATCAATGTGATCTCCGTACATCACTGGTGTGGTAGAATTAAGGAAGCTATACTTTTCTTCAAGATTATATCTTTTGAACATATATATAGACAACATAATTCACTTGCTAGTATATTATCAAAGAATGCCCATGAAGGCTCTGAAGGCTTTATTAGGTGGGAAGAATATCAAGAGATTCTTCTACTCAATTCGGATCAGGCTTTCATGTCTTGTCTGTAGTGGCACTGCACTTTTTGTACTTTTGATGTACCAATCTATGTTCAGACTTTATCTTGATCACACTCTGCATAGGATGATTACTATGTTTTTCTTAGTAATATGGGTGTTTATTTTGGTTTCCATAGAGCCTTATTTTTGTATAAGTCTTGACTACACAATGACTTATGATATTGTATTATTTGATTCTCATCAATGAATACTAGTAGTACGATTTTTTTCCGCTGAAAAAAAGATGACAAATTATGACTATTTCCCTTCCATCCATATGGAGCCCTATTGAGTGCAACATAAATGGAGTAAAATTTATGTGACATACCAATTTTGGATAAAAATTAAAGAAATATTTAAAAATTGTCAGGAGTAAGTTCAATCACATAGTTATAGTTTTCTAATGTGATGGAAAAATGAAACAACTTTGTAATAATTAAAAATATAAGTTGTAGAACTATAATAGTTATTTTGGTTAAATTATTAGTAAAGATGGCTAAAATTAATTTTGTAAAATTTAAATAATAACCCTGAATTGTCAATAGTAAGTTCAACTTTAGAATTATAGTTTTTTAATCATAATGGAAAAATGGAAGAAATTTGGAATAATTAAAAAAAGAAAAAAAAGAAATTGTAAAACTATAAAAAAACAAATACTATTTTTTTAATTGTACATTAGAAATCAATTTTTATTAAAAAATAGTGTATCTTTATCTAAATAAAAAATAAAATATTTTATTATTTTTATCTTTATATTTGTTACATAATATCCAACATATTTAAAGTAATAAAATATAGTTGTTTGTCAATGAAACTATGGTTGTTGGTGGGGATAGATGGATTTCATTCCATCCACCAAAGTTCCATTCTGTTGAGACATCTTGTCATCCTTATTCAATTTTCAACTTTACCATTAAACAAAATTATAATAAAAATATTTAATTTTATAATTATACATTAAAAATTAATTAATTTTTTAAATTAAAAATAAAATATTTCATTATTTTTATCTATATATTTTTTATATACAATTCAACATATTTAAAAAAAAAATACGCTTAAAAAATATTACTCAATCCACAATCACTAGAAATTAACCAAATAAAAAACCTATCTCCAAAGTTATTTATGAAAAAACTATTATTTTTACTCAATCCACAATCACCATAAATTAACCAAATGGAAAAACCTATCTCGAGAGTTATTTATGAAAAGGCTACTATTTTTCTTTTCTAATTTAGAGTGTTACGTGAACTAGGTTATTATTTTTAAATTAACTAATCAATTAGTAATTGGCACTCTCCAATATTTCTTTAATTTGTGGGACATCTCACACTCAAGTCCAAGTGTTGGCAATTGGTTGTTTGCAAGTCCAAGTGTTGGAAATTGGTTGTTTGCAGCAAGTGCTTGCATTGTAACAGGAGAAACACATGGCAACCAGATAAACATAAAAAACAGGCCTGTAACCTCACCCAATAAAAAATGGCATTCTAATTGGTTTTTTTTTTTTATCTCTATGGGCGAATAATAAAACAGTGGCATTCTAATTGGTATTTTTTATCTCCGTGGGCGAATAATAAAACAGGCTGGTAGCCTCGGCCAATAAAAAATGGCATTCTAATTGGCTTTTTCATCTCTATGGGCGAATAATAAAACAGGCGTTCAAATAGACTTGTTATAAAGCGCGAGTCATTTCAATTTTGAATCTTTGAAAGCCATTGAAATTGTGTTTTTTAAACTATACGGGCAATTAATAAAGCTAGCGTTCAAATAGACTGGGGTAGATTAAAATTTTTCTGTGCGAAGCAATATTACAGGCAAAAGCCTTGCAGCGCCTCCAGTGTAAGTGTACAGCTTACAGCTTTTGGTAAGTAATTTTGTCCAAAATCCATAAATTCTATCACATTCATCGCTTTTCAGCTTTGCTTATTCATTTGAATATATAAACAACAGCAAAGTGAAACACTTCGAGATTCTCTAATGGCGATGTAATTTCACACTACCCATTAATTAATGCACATTGATGGGGCGACAGAAATAGACTGGTGTCATCTGAAGCATCATTCACTTGCTCGCCAATGCCTCGGGTGATGAGGATAATTTGATAATTTGTCTGCGCATCAAAATATCCCCATCTTGTCTGCCTCTTGTCAGGAATCACGAGTTCTCATCTTGTCTTCATCTTGTCACGAATCACGAGTTCTTGTCTTGTCCTCCCCAATATTGTCATAAATCATTCTGACCACATAGCTGCGCTGCTAATACAATATCACTGAGTAATGTAAATCTGTGCATCATCACGTTCACTTCAAATTGCTTCAGCTCCACTCCAAACTGCCTAAGTTGATGTGTGCATGGATTGGCATTTAACATTTTAAACCGTGGCACTTGTGTTCTGCCTCTCGTACGATGATTTTAATTCTACAGTAGATGTATCTCAATTACTATCATGGCTTTCATGGTTGGTAGTGCAATGGTTGCATGGTTTATTGATTAAAGGTATGCTGGTTTGAATTTGAAAAACTAGTTTAAAGTTAGAGAGCGAACTATCAGCACACAGGGCTGTTCTGAATTTAAGAGGTAGCAACCGAGGATTATTTATGATTTCTGTATCTAAACGAATATCTGCTATGTAGTCTACGAATACAAATAACAGAGGAAATAATATAGGTTTGCAGGTTTGGAAACATCTTTATATCCATGTTTATGTAACAATATATCAACTAGGTATTACAATTATAATGTAAATATTTTAATTATATATATATAAATTTTAATATATATGTTATCTATAGGCTATAAGTTAAGTGTCGTAAACAAGTTATATGTTTTGTTTTTTAGTTAAATGGGTTGTTTCTCACAACTTAGTATTCTTATTTACCAATTATTTTTTAAATTGTTTATTTAGTATTTTGAATGACCACCATAAAATCAATCTGATCAATACACTTTCCATCCTCTTTCGATCTAGAGAAAACATAGATAATAATCCACCACAAATTCTAAGATATAAATATGTAAATATATAATATTATATTAAATATATTTATTTATACATAGTTAATATTTAATATTATTTATATATATATGAGATTGAAATACTTTAATGTTAAAGTAATGAATAAACTGTTTCTTGCATTATGAAGGATCCAAGCTACAGCCCGGCGTACTATTTCCAGTATATTGCAGAGCTGGCAGATCAGGAAAGAGAAAGGTTAACAGCGAAGGACCAACCATTTTTATAATCCATCAAACGGTCGCTTTTGAAAGGGGCCAGCCCTCTCATACAATCCATTCCAACGTACCGCCTTTGTCTAACCACCGACCAACTTATTGTATGGCTTTAGAACCAGAAAAAGCCGGACTGATTTCGCGGAACAGATATAAGGATAGACACTGAAATTTGAATACATAATAAAAGGATAGATATTAAATCCTAAACAAAAACAAAAAATCATGCTTATTCCAAACAACTTTCGTTTTATGTTCTGAAGTTTTCATATCATCTCCACTGTCGACACATGGCCTTTCAGCTAATTTTCTCCCAATAGGTAGTTGTCATTGATCCCTGCTTAAATGCAGAATCTTCTCATGCTTCAGAAATTCCAAACTCTTAATGAAAAAGCAAATCTCAAAGTATAGTTTTCAACGAAAAAAACATTTAAAGCGAATCTCAAAGTATTGTGTTAAACCAAAAAATATTTAATGGGCTGATGCTGAGCTCACGAGATAGTAAACAAAGTCTAAAGACTATTCACAAAGACAATAATGATAAATCACATTACACACACAAAACTTAATTTTCTTTCATTTCAATCCAAGCATGTTAAGAATTGTAATTTCACGGTTTGCTATGAGTTTTTGGTGGATTAATTAGTTAAGTTATTAGATAGTTAAGTATGACTAGGACACCTTGTTGTCCCATAGTATTTATTGTTTCATGGTATTTACCCGTGGTTTTTAGGTATGATGTAATGCTATATATACTTGTGGTTAATATTGAGAAGGCAAGCGATTTCCCATTGTGTTTCTCCTCTTCTTACTATGTTCTATATTTTAACATGGTATCACAGCATATGACCTGATCCATACCTGTTGTTGGGTAATCATTTTCACATAGTGGAAAGCACACATGTATAGATCGAGACGGAACACATCGGTGTGGAGGAGAAGCTTCACAGCCTTGGGGAACATATCGGAACGCATCAAATATATATATATATTTTTTTCCTTCCGTTCGAAGCACCAATGCACAACCTATTAGGGAAAAGTGAGCCATTGGTGCACTTGCAGAGAAGGAAAGTTTGCCATTGGCGCACCTGCACAGAGGGAAAAGTGCACCCTTGGTGCACCTACAGAGAAGGAAAAGTGCGCCATCCTCCCTTCACTCTAAAAATTCTTTTCTGGCGCACCCCTCAGTCGCACTATGTCAACTAGAAAGTTGCGCTACTCTCTTTAAAGATCGTGATACGAAATGGAAAGTACCAGCATTGTTCAAATCTAGTTTCTGAAGAGAAAGTATTGCTGATGCTGAGCCAAAAGATTGGACAATGTTCCAACATTGATTGAAGAAAATCGAGTCTTGCAGAGATCGATCCAAGAAGAACACGTGTAGAAAAGGGCAGAGAAGATATGAAGTATTAAGGACCACTGATATTGAAGAAAACCAAGAAGATCGAATCTTGAAGATGGTGCTAGAAGAGCTACCATAAGAAATCGAAGAGGTAAGAAATTTGTTAACACTAGTAGGATTATGGCAGACATTTGAAGGAGAAAACTATGAATTATGGTCATTAAAAGTAAGAAATTTGTTACAGTCACAAGATTTGTGGCATTTTGTCATTGAAGAGGATTCTAGTGATTTAGAAGCGTTTGAGAATTTGATAGAGTATTAGAAAGAAAGAAGACAAGTTGTTTCCTTAAGTATCATACAAAATGGTATAGATTATTCCATCTTTCATAACATTGCAGAAGTTTATAGTCCAAAAGAAGCATGGGATATATTGAAAGCAGAGTTCAGTGAAGAGGAACCTAATGTAGAAGAAGATGAAGCAAAGTTTAGTAAAGAGGAACCAGTTAACTTTGCAAGCTATGCAAAGCACCAGGAATCCCACAGTAAAGTGGAAGACAACCAAGAAGACTGTGTTTATGACACAACCAATGATCAAGTAATCCCAACAAAGCTTGTTGATCTAGCTCTATTTGTTGATGATAGTAAAAACAAACGTGTCAATGTAGAAGTCCCTAGTGACGTGAGTGATAGTCTCTCAGATAAAGAGACTAGTTGATAGCAGCAGTGATAGTCTATTAGAGAAAGAGACAATTGATAGTAGCATAGAAGTTGCACTAGCAAAGAGTTCATCAAAGAACCAGAAAACTAGAAGTTTGAGGGAGCTATATGAGCAGTCTCCTATTCTTGATGAGTATCTACAATATGCTTTGTTTTCCTATCAACAAACAGCTTTTGAGGAAGCAATGACGGATGCACATTGGATACAAGCTGCAACAGTTACTGAGAATGATGATGCAGCGGTCATTGAAACAACAAAAGAGGAAGATGAGGAAGATGAAGAACACGACGATGAGGATCACGAATAAGTGAAAGCTCTCCAAGAGGAGATGAAAATCATTGAAACAAGAGAAGAGGAAGATGTGAATGCTCTCCAAGAAGAGCTAAAATATATTCATCTTTTTTCTGACAAAAAATTTGAGTGTGTAGGTAAAATGGACAACAACATAAAATATGTTGAAACAAAAGAAGAAGAAGACTTGCACTATGTTCCAGCACCAACGAAAAGCAATAGAACTATGTATTTTGCAGAAGCTAAACAAGACACTGAAGAACACCTGCTTAGCGTCAAGTTCAAGAAGACAAAGAAGAAGCAGTCCAAGTGCACACCAAGGAATAATGTAAAGCTTAAGTTTATTTGAACGAAATGTATGCCTAGCTGAGACATAGATCAACATGCATAGCACTTAGGCATTGATAGTGTTGAATATTTTCTTGGTTGAGATTAAGGGTGTATGTTAAGAATTGTAATCTCACCGGTCCACTATCCGTTATTGGTTCATTAATTAGTTAAGTCATTATTTTGTTAAGTATGACTAGGACACCTTGTTGTCCGATAATATTTACTGTTCCATGGTATTTACCCGTGGTTTTTGGGTATGATGTAATGCTATATATACTTGTGGTTAATATTGAGAAGGCAAGCGATTGTCCATTGTGTTTCTCCTCTTCTTACTGTCCTCTATATTTTAACAAAGTACACATATTTATCCATTTTGATTAATAGCTCTCAACTATTCATAGATACACAATCATTATCTGTAAGTGTTTTTTCTAGATACTTCACGTAGTGAACACCTTAGTTATTGTTAAATTTTGAGCATTAATTCACAATACTCTAGGATCTTTGCTGAGAGAATAACATATATAGTATATCAATGCATGACAATCACAATATGACAAGCATCAAAAGAATCAAAAGCATAAAGACAAGAGACACAGAGTTTACGTGGGGAAAACCCTAAGGTGAAAAACCCCACAACTTCCTCAGAGATAGAGAGAGCAATGGCTCAACCAAAGTACAACCAAATAACACTGAGATAGTCTTCTGATAGCAGATGATCCTCCTCCTCACTAGTGCACCACTTTTCAAGTGAGAGTGAGTTGCTTTTCCGAATGAGTAAAATAGACATCTCCAATCTCTATTTATACTAACCTTTTTTCCCAGTGACCTTATGGGGCCGACTTGTCTATCTAGATACATCCACATTATATTATATATAATTCAGGGTCGACCCCACATGGTGGTCTAATAACCCATCAACAAGTACACACACTTGTGACACTTGTCAATCCACATGACGACACTTCCTTATAGAGGAATAACACATCTCTTATAAGGGTATAATGAATATATATAAAATACATAGATGAAATACATTCTGAAGTTACATATACATCAACACTCCCTCTTAACTAGGAAGGTATTTCTCGACACAGATCTGCTAGACAAGTCTTCTTCTCTGGATCATCGTCATCGATGCATCGTCATCATCATCGTCACTGCTGCTATTATCTCAACCAATCTCTGACTCTACTCATCATAGGAAGTTATATAGAGCTAGTCCTTTTTTATACTGGATGTAGGCCCACCATCTGCAGGTCTTCATCATCACTGGCCATACTGTGGAATCCTCAGGACTTATTATGTGCGTCACAAAACCTGGCTGCAGCATCCCAGGCTATTAGGAGCACACAGCTCTACCTGTAGAATCTCCCAGGAGCACATTACATGTGACCCATCACAAAACCTGGCTGAAGCATCCCAGGCTGTTACGAGCACACGGCTCTACCTGTCGGATCTCCCAGGAGCACATTACATGTGATCTCACAACAAAACCTGGCTGAAGCATCTGAGGCCTTTTTCATCCTGTCCAGATCTCCCAGGAGCAAATTACATGTGGTCATGGCAAAATCTGGCTGAAGCATCTGAGGCCTTTTTCATCCTGTCCAGATCTCCCAGGAGCAAATTACATGCCATAGGACAAAACCTCGCAAGATCATCTTCCAGATATCCCAGGGCACCGAATTACATGCCATAGGCAAAACCTCGAAAGACTATATGCAGATCTCCTAGGGCACAAATTACATCTCCTTCCAAGCAAAACCTCGAAAGAGCATTTTCCAGATGTCCCAGTGCACCGAATTACATACCATAGGCAAAACCTCGAAAGACCATCTACAAATCTCCCAGGGCACAAATTACATTCTTACCTGCACAACCTGATCCACGGCCACAAAGTATCATCTGATACTCATCAAACATCATCCTGATGTACACATGATCATCCTGATCATCATCACTGGAGCATCCTGCTGCATGTCATCTGGAGAAGCTCGTCATCCACGATCATCCTGATCATACAATGCATCCATCTGATGCACACCAAGTATCCACCTGATACATACATAGATACATGATCCACACAATGTATCCATCAGCATACATGATCTACCTGATCATACAAAGATACATGATCCACACAATGTATCCATCAACATACATGATCTACCTGATCATACAAAGACACATGATCCACACAATGTATCCATCAGCATCCAACATGATGCGTACATACATAAGTGATCCAACTGATCATATCCAGCATCCAACATGATGCATACATACATAAATTATCCAACTGATCATATCCAGCATCCAACATGATGCGTATACAAAATACATACACATGATCCAACCGATCATATCCAGCATCCAACATGATGCGTACATACATATAAATGATCCAACTGATCATATCCAGCATCCAACATGATGCATACATATATACATATAATGATCCAACTGATCATATCCAAGCAGAAACTAGAACATCATCCTGATGCTCATCATCCAGCGCTTACATACACAGCCATGTGAAGGATCCCCCTTCCAACATGCTTGGAAGGGCTTCAGCAAATGTGTCCATCACTTCTTCCTCGAAGTGTCCTCGATCTCAAGAACTCCAAGCCTGTCTCTGAAGTACTCGAAATTCACCCTGGCTAGTGGCTTCATCAGCACATTTGCAATCTGCTCGTCCGTCGCAACATACAGGAGCTTCACGGCTCCTCTTTGCACCATATCCCTGATATAGTGATATTTTATCTCTATGTGTTTCGACGTATCATGAAACACTGGATTCTCGGACAGCTTCACACAACTCTGGTTATCACAGAAGATACCAGTAGCATCCAACAGGAGATCAAATAACTCAAACAGTAGCTTCCATTGCCATACTGCCTCACAACTAGCTGAACATGATGTAACATACTCTGCCTCAGCTGTACTCAGTGCTACACAGGACTGCTTCCTGCTAAACCAAGAGATCACACCTGATCCCATACTGAAGCAACACCCAGATGTGCTCTTCCTATCTGCAGCACTACCAACCCAATCTGAATCAACATAACCCTGCAGGTTAAACTTTTGATTCGCTTCATACTTGAGCCCATAATCCACTGTACCCTTTAGGTACCTCAGAACATGCTTTACAGCAATCAGGTGAACACTCCTCGGATCCGTCAGGAACTGGCTCAATGTGTTCACAGCAAAGCAAATGTTCAGTCTCGTGTTCGTCAGGTACATCAAGGACCCAATCATTTGACGATACATGGAGACATCAACTGGCTCAGATGAAGCATCACATAGAAGCTTCAGATTCAATGCCATAGGTGTGGCCATGGCCTTGCAATCCATCATCCCAAATCTCTTTAGGATATCTACTATGTACTTCCCTTGACCAAGGAAGATCCCATCTGCACTCTGCCACACCTCCATGCCTAGGAAATAGTGCATCATTCCCAAATATTTCATATCAAATTCAACAGCAAGCTTCCTCTTAGTATCTGCAATCAGTATGTCATCTCCTGTTACAAATAAGTCATCCACATACAGGAGTAGAATCACAGGATTCCCTTCCTCAACCTTGTAGTAAAGGTTGGAATCTGCTTTACTCTTGGTAAAGCCCAAACTAGATAGGAAACTATCCATCCTACCATACCAGGTTCTGGGAGCTTGCTTCAAGCCATACAAGGCTTTCTTCAATTTGCACACATATGACTCCCTGTCATGTATTTCAAAACCAAATGGCTATTCCACATATACTTCCTCTTCAACTACACCATTCAAGAAAGCAGTCTTGACATCCATTTGGTGTATTTTCCAACTCATTGCTGTAGCCAGGGCAAGTACTGTTCTGATAGAAGTATACCTGGCTATAGGTGCAAAAGTTTCTTCATAATCTATTCCCTCTTTCTGAGAGAATCCACGACCTACGAATCTTGCTTTGTATTTCTCCACACTGCCATCTGCAGCATGCTTGATTTTGTAGATCCATTTGGAAGTCACAATAGACTTCTCTTTAGGTCTCGGGACAACAACCCAAACATCATTCTTCATTATTGATTAGTATTCCTCAACCATGGCATCCTTCCATTCTTTCTTTTCCGCTGCTTCTTCATAACTGGAAGGCTCTTGGTTCATAATGTGACAGAGTAAAGCAACATAGCTGGTCTTTGATCTGGTTCTCCTCTTTGCTTTGTGTTCTTCTTCTGGAATGCCAAATCTTTTTGCATCTTGAATGAGGTCTCTAGCCCATGTAGGTTTCCTCTTGTGAGGGTTATCCTCATGGGGTGTATCTACAGGTTCCTGTGGATCTTCAACTTCATGAACAACTTCTGGAACTGCTTCAGTCATGGTAGTGTCTTGAAATTTTGTTTCCTTAGGTTCTTCATAAACTTCGATGGGTGCCTTCCTTGATTTGATGAATGCTGAGTTTTCATCAAATGTTACATCCCTGCTGACATCAATCTTCTTGAACCCTGGAAAGTATATTCTGTAATCCTTTGAGATTCACTGTAACCCACAAAGATACCCTTCTTTCCTGAAGGATCTAGTTTAGTCCTCTTTTCCTTTGGGACATGAGTATATACTGGACAACCAAATATTCTGAGATGACTGACTTCAGGTTTCTTACCAGAAAAGACCTCTTCTGGTGTCTTGTTGTCCAATATCTTGTGGGGTGTTCTGTTCTGCACATATACAGCTGTTCTAGCTGCTTCTTCCCATAGATGCATAGGTAGATCCTATTCATGGAGCATTTCTCTTGCTGCTTCCATGATTGTTCTGTTCTTCCTTTTTGCAACTCCATTCTGTTGAGGATTATAAGGAGCAGTCAACTCCCTCTTAATCCCTGAATCACTGCAAAGCTTCTTGAAGTCACCTGAGGTGAATTCTCCACCATTGTCGGATCTGAATGTTTTGATCTTCTTGTTAGTTTGATTCTCCATCAAGATTTTGAATTCCTTAAACTTATCAAACACCTCATCTTTGTTCTTCAAGAAGTATACCCAAGGCTTCCTGGAGAAGTCATCAATAAATGAGACATAATAAACATACCCACTTAGGGAACTGGATGACATAGGGACACATACATCTGAGTGGATGATTTCTAGGATGTCTTTTGCCTTGCTTTCACTGCTTGGGAAAGCCTTCTTAATGTTCTTACCTTTTGCACATCCTTTGCAAACGCCTTCATGTTTGGTCTTGATTTCAGAAAGACCCTCTACTGCCTTGATTGCAAGTGGAAGTGCTCTATAGTGCATATGAGCTAGTCTTCTATGCCAAAGTTCACTTGGCTCCATGGATTCATGCACCATGGCATGTTCAGGTTGTCCCTTAAATTTATACAAGTCTCCCTCTTGCTCTCCAATCACTACTACATCATCTATGGTCTTTCCCTTTGGCCACATTAGGACTTTTCCATCCACAAATGCAACCCTCATACCTTTTGCATCCAATGCAGAGATGGAGAGTAAGTTCTTCTTGATCCCAGGTACATAAAGTACTTCTTTCATCTTCAAGGATTTTCCAGAATCTAGGTTGTAGGAGGCTTCACCACTTCCTTTGATTGGGTATTGATAATCATCCCCAAGTTTCACCTTATGGGGTGATTCATGTTCAGATAGATTCACAAAAGATTCCTTAAACCCAATCATGTGTTTGGAAGCCCCACTATCAATCAACCAATCATTACAACCATGTGAGATGGTACCTATGAGAGCAAAGATCAGAACATACTCTTTTTCACTTGATGAGTCATCATTACTATCACTTTCTGCCCTAGCCTTCTTCTTTGGGGGTTCATCATCTTCAGTAGCATGAGCATGAAACCTTCTTTTGCTACCCTTCTTCTTGTTGTTGGAGATGTTGTTGTCCTTCTTGTTCTTGGGACAATTTATGGCAATATGTCCTTTCTCATTACAGGTGAAGCATATTCTTCTTTCTTTGAAGTGATGTGAAGATCTCTTGGAGTGAGATGGCTCTCTCTTGGACTTCCCTTTCTTGGTGTGAGTTGTGAGAGCTTGATCTTCATTCCCCATCTTTTCTTCTCATGCCACAAGCCTTGATTCTTCTTGTGAGTATTCTTCCCGTAGTCTACTGAAGGAGATCAACTTCTTCCTTGCACAAATTCCTTGGATAAAGGAATCCCATGACCTGGGTAGGCCATTTAGAGTGGTCATCACCACTTCACCATTCTCCACCATTTCATCCACTGCTTCTAGTTGTTCCTTGATCTGGGAGATCCTTGAAAAATAAGATTGAATGGTTTCTCCATTATGAAACTTTACTCCTTTCAATTGGTTCCGTAGGGTCATCTTCCGATTTATGTTCTTCCCTTCAAACAACTTGGTCAAAGAGTCAAACATCTCCTTGGGTGTCTTAAGAGAAGACACATGGGGTATGAGATGGTCTTTGATAGAATCATCAATGATTCTCTTTTCCTTGACCAAGTTGTTCTTGTGCAATGCCTTGGCCTCTTCATCCTCTGGGATAGGGATGTCTTCTTTCACATATGAGTCCAACTCATTTTCTTCCAGGATTAACCCAATCCTATACTTCCAAGCTCGGAAGTTATCAGCCCCTTCAAGCTTATCCTCAAGCTTGGTGTGGAGATACATCTTAAAGATTATTTCAAATGGAAATAGAAAAGATTTAGATCTTACAACTTGAAGTGCTGAAAACTGGATCTGGTCCCGGATTAGGGTTTGTCAGAGAAACCCTAAAAATTCAAAATGTGAATTTCAAATTTCTGAAAGGGTAGAAAGATGCGCCTTGGAGAGCTGATCATCCTGGTACATTTAGAATTTGAGATCAGCAAAGTCTTGCCCTTCAAAATTGCCTTTTTGTCCACCGGGGTTCACTAGGGAGAGCCCTGAATTAGGGTTTGAGTTTCCTGGAGATCTACCCAGCCGAAAATCTCAATCCAAAGCTCTAAACTTTGATTTTTGCAAGGAGCTTCCAGTTGTGTCTCCAGATTCCAAAAATTCCTATTTTTGTGGAAACCGTAATTTTTAGGGCCAAATCTGAAAATGCTCGGAACTGAGTTCTGATTGGATAGATAGATGCACCTTGATGAGTAGAGTCAATCTACTAAATTGATTTTCAAAAATCTATGGAGAGAAACCCAATAAACAAGGAACTCAAGCTTCCGTCACTGCAAAATGTCTTCTTCTCAGGTTAGCTCTGATACCATGTTAAATTTTGAGCATTAATTCACAATACTCTAGGATTTTTGCTGAGAGAATAACATCTACAGTATATCAATGCATGACAATCACAATATGACAAGCATCACAAGAATCAAAAGCATAAAGACAAGAGACACAGAGTTTCCATGGGGAAAACCCTAAGGTGAAAAACCCCACAACTTCCTCAGAGATAGAGAGAGCAATGGCTCAACCAAAGTACAACCAAATAACACTGAGATAGTCTCCTGATAGCAGACGATCTTCCTCCTCACTAGTGCACCACTTTTCAAGTGAGAGTGAGTTGCTTTTTCGAATGAGTAAAATAGAGATCTCCGATCTCTATTTATACTAACCTTTTTGCCCAGTGACCTTATGGGGCCGACTTGTCTATCTAGATACATCCATATTATATTACATATAATTCAGGCCCGACCCCACATGGTGGTCTAATAACCCATCAACAAGTACACACACTTGCGACACTTGTCAATCCACATGATGACACTTCCTTATAGAGGAATAACACATCTCTTATAAGGGTACAATGAATATATATAAAATACACAAATGAAATACATTCCGAAGTTACATATACATCAATAGTTATTACATCTCTATCTACATAAATCACTCAATCTTATTTAGAACCTTATTTATCACATGATAAACATTAACACTAATAAGCTCTCTTATTGTTTACATTACAAATAATAGTACACATAAAAGTATTTTTGGACTCTCATCTTTGTACACATAAAAGTATTTTTGGACTCTCACTAGCACTTTCATCCACTATGAAATCTCACAAGATATAATCTTTCTCAAAAGTCATTGATCCATTTAAGATACAGTTGCTTATGACTATCATTGACGCACTTGAAATTCCTAACAATATTGACATACTTCACTTTGCCAATGTATCCGGGGCACCCAGCTTAATAGTCATAAAAGCAGTCAAAATTCAATCATACAACTTGACATGTACTACAATTGGATATGTACTGAAACACATGAATATACAAAGATAACTTCTAATGGATGTTGTTAGCTTCACAAGACCAACCAACCAACTTATAATAGGCTAGAGACAAAACTAAACCCATGACCATCTAGTGGCAAGGAGGGGCTTTCCCACACACCGATTTAAGTTAAGTTAATATGTTTTATGAATTGATTCTTCATCACATAATCTTAAAAATAATGTTAATACATTTATTAAAACTTAATTTAACTACTTCCTCTCTATTCTTGAAATAAAAATTCAGCCACTAAACTTTTCTTCACATGTCTATTTAAATATGATACCCATAGACATTGACTATACTTTATTAATAAATTATCTTCAACCACTGACTTGAGAAGTGGATCTTGAATATTTCGGTCACTTGTTAGTTCCTGCAAATTTTGATCGGTTTAGACTCCGGATCGATCTTTGAAATGGCAACACCTTTCCCTCTCTTTGGGATTTGGTAAGGCATGACGCTAATGGAAACCGACTTGTCTCTCCCATCAATCAGTTCATCATTTGGATGGAGGCTTCCACTAGATCATTCTCTCCTCTCCTCTACAACACACAATAGCTAGCGATTTCCATATCTCGATAGTCTGCTTGTTCAAAAATGATCTGGATCCTATCTGGAAGATCATCTAGACTTGCTCCTGCACTCCTCCAAACACTGTGAAAATCCTCACAGCATATCTAAGAGATGATGTATACCTCACAAGATTAATTACGATTAAGCAGGAAAATAGAAGAAGAGTGGTCAATGCAGTATAATGAGCAACAGAATAATAATACAGTAGAACTCAGATAGAAGCAAAAATACTTCACACACACTAGTTAATTAATCACAATATGGACAAATAAATAGTACAATGCATGAGGATTCGAATGCCTAAGGTGGAAATTTGAATTAGCCTTCATGGAGTGATCAAAGGATCACTGGAGTGTCATCAGAGCACAACTAGTAGTCTATCTCATCATTGGTGGAGTCATCAATGCACAAGTAATTGTCAACCATCAGCCAAACTGAGTCTAACTGAGTGTGGTAGGTGTAACTGAATGAAGGAGTCTTAATGGAGGGTGCATGAGGAGCTAACTGGAGTCAGAGTAGGTAGTCAAGTCTCACTGGAGGTCCATCGGAGTGCTAAGGTCAGTTAAGAGTCAGTTAATCCTTAAATCAAGGAAGGAACTGAAGATAACTAAACTAAACTGAAGTGGTAGGTAAGAAGGGCGCCTTTCTCAACTGGTAGATGAAAGGAGGGCGCACTAAGCTCCAGGAGGGCTAAAACTGAGTTGAAGGAAGCTCCGGGGGATGCTAATTGAGGGCTAAGTGCTGGGACTGATGACTAGGATGCATGCAAACCCTAAATAATGCATGTGAACCCTAAAAGTGCATGTATGATTGGAAATGTAAATGATCAAAATACTGGTGGGACCAGGATGGAGTATAGGAATATCTTAACACCCCCCCTTAATCCATCCTGGGCCCTAGTAACTAAGAGCAAAGGTCACCCAATACAATGAATAATAACAGTCAATAAACCAAGGAAGTGGGAAAATTTCATGGGAAACATACCCCCTCCTCAAAAACAGACTATAAGGCACACACAAAAAATAAATGCTCCAAACTCAAGCAGGTGTGATGCTTGGTCATATGTCTGGAGGTATATTCTTCTTGGGAAGAAGTGGATCATGCTCAAAAAAATGTGCTTGTACTTGCTCTATAGATCGAATGTGATGAGAACAAATCCAAAAGTATGAGGATGATCCTTTAACCTATGATTCGAATCAACTAAGGTAGGATCAAAATCATGAATATGCAGATAGTCTTTTGTCTTCTCCTTCAAACCATCATGGGTGAGATTATGTCAAAAAGAACCATCAAATAATAATTGCTTGAAATCCAAATCAGATTTAAGACTTGAAGAATAGTTTCTTGAGATCTCCTTTGAAACAGTAGGGGTGAGATCAAAACTATCATATGCATGAGAAATTATCCCAAGCGAATGGCAATGGTTTCTTGAGATCTCCTTTGAACCATAAGAGGTGAGATCAAAACCAATGGATGCATGAGAAATTATCTCAAGTGGGTGGCAATGGCCATATTCTTCAATAACCTTCTGAAAGCATGTGCTAATGATCATATAGTAGTAAATAAGAGATGATTTCTTGAGAGGAGCGAATGCATTACCTCCAATAGCTGATTTTACCTCCAAAATAATCATGTGATCATGATGCAAACCAATAAACTCTAGTGCAAGAGAGGATTTAGGACCTTCTGCAATATCTAGAGTGTGAGCTGGCACAAAAAGAGAAGAAAGTTGGATCATGAGTGGAGAATCTGCAAGTTCTTTGTCAACAACTTCAATATGAGATGATACTGGTTCATGATCTGAGAGACCATCAAGGGGAGCGAATGCATCACTTTTTTTTCTCTCGAAAGGGTTTGGACCAATCCCTTCATTCTGTTTTCCAAATCTTTGATCCAGGTAGGCCCATAGATCTTTTGGAGATGAAAAATCAGGGAGGTGATATAACATGCATTGAGACATAGCATACATCATGGCTGCACAAGCTATTTCTCCTTCATTTGGCCAGTCATACTCTTCTTCAAAGGATTCAAACTCTCTTTCAAAACAATAATCAAAGAGACCATGTCTCTTCAAATGTGCTATCATTGGTGGTTTCCATTCATCATAGTTGAATGGAGAAAGGGGAGTAATTCCTGATGAATACATAGAAGCTATAGAGGACCTGCAAAAACAATATCGAATAACTACAACTGCTACTGCTGTAAAAATGCAGAAACTGCTGCAACTGTTGCACTCGAAATATTGGTAATAACCTGTAAAAACCTCTCAAGAATGGAGATAACCAATACTCTCAACATGCTCTGATACCATGTGAAAATCCTCACAGCAGATCTAAGAGATGATGTATACCTCACAAGATTAATTATGATTAAGCAGGAAAATAGAAGAAGAGTGGTCAATGCAGTATAATGAGCAACGGAATAATAATACAGTAGAACTCAGATAGAAGCAAAAATACTTCACACACACTAGTTAATTAATCACAATATGGACAAATAAATAGTACAATGCATGAGGATTCGAATGCCTAAGGTGGAAATTTGAATTAGCCTTCATGGAGTGATCAAAGGATCACTGGAGTGTCATCAGAGCACAACTAGTAGTCTATCTCATCATTGGTGGAGTCATCAATGCACAAGTAATTGTCAACCATCAGCCAAATTGAGTCTAACTGAGTGTGGTAGGTGTGACTGAATGAAGGAGGCTTAATGGAGGGTGCATGAGGAGCTAACTAGAGTCAGAGTAGGTAGTCAAGTCTCACTGGAGGTCCATCGGAGTGCTAAGGTCAGTTAAGAGTCAGTTAATCCTTAAATCAAGGAAGGAACTGAAGATAACTAAACTAAACTGAAGTGGTAGGTAAGAAGGGTGCCTTTCTCAACTGGTAGATGAAAGGAGGGCGCACTAAGCTCCAGGAGGGCTAAAACTGAGTTGAAGGAAGCTCCGGGGGATGCTAATTGAGGGCTAAGTGCTGGGACTGATGACTAGGATGCATGCAAACCCTAAATAATGCATGTGAACCCTAAAAGTGCATGTATGATTGGAAATGTAAATGATCAAAATACTGGTGGGACCAGGATGGAGTATAGGAATATCCTAACACCCCCCGTTAATCCATCCTGGGCCCTAGTAACTAAGACCAAAGGTCACCCAATACAATGAATAATAACAGTCAATAAACCAAGGAAGTGGGAAAATTTCATGGGAAACATATCCCCTCCTCAAAAACAGACTATAAGGCACACACAAAAAATAAATCCTCCAAACTCAAGCAGGTGTGATGTTTGGTCATATGTCTGGAGGTATATTCTTCTTGGGAAGAAGTGGATCATGCTCAAAAAAATGTGCTTGTACTTGCTCTTCAGATCGAATGTGATGAGAACAAATCCAAAAGTATGAGGATGATCCTTTAACCTATGATTCGAATCAACTGAGGTAGGCTCAAAATCATGAATATGCAGATAGTCTTTTGTCTTCTCCTTCAAACTATCATGGGTGAGATTATGTCAAAAAGAACCATCAAATAATAATTGCTTGAAATCCAAATCAGATTTAAGACTTGAAGAATAGTTTCTTGAGATCTCCTTTGAACCAGTAGGGGTGAGATCAAAACTATCATATGCATGAGAAATTATCCCAAGCGAATGGCAATGGTTTCTTGAGATCTCCTTTGAACCATAAGAGGTGAGATCAAAACCAATGGATGCATGAGAAATTATCTCAAGTGGGTGGCAATGGCCATATTCTTCAATAACCTTCTGAAAGCATGTGCTAATGATCATATAGTAGTAAATAAGAGATGATTTCTTGAGAGGAGCGAATGCATTACCTCCAATAGCTGATTTTACCTCCGAAATAATCATGTGATCATGATGCAAACCAATAAACTCTAGTGCAAGAGAGGATTTAGGACCTTCTGCAATATCTAGAGTGTGAGCTGGCACAAAAAGAGAAGAAAGTTGGATCATGAGTGGAGAATCTGCAAGTTCTTTGTCAACAACTTCAATATGAGATGATACTGGTTCATGATCTGAGAGACCATCAAGGGGAGCGAATGCATCACTTTTTTTTCTCTCGAAAGGGTTTGGACCAATCCCTTCATTCTGTTTGCCAAATCTTTGATCCAGGTAGGCCCATAGATCTTTTGGAGATGAAAAATCAGGGAGGTGATATAACATGCATTGAGACATAGCATACATCATGGCTGCACAAGCTATTTCTCCTTCATTTGGCCAGTCATACTCTTCTTCCAAGGATTCGAACTCTCTTTCAAAACAATAATCAAAGAGACCATGTCTCTTCAAATGTGCTATCATTGGTGGTTTCCATTCATCATAGTTGAATGGAGAAAGGGGAGTAATTCTTGATGAATACATAGAAGCTGTAGAGGACCTGCAAAAACAATATCGAATAACTACAACTGCTACTGCTGTAAAAATGCAGAAACTGCTGCAACTGTTGCACTCGAAATCTTGGTAATAACCTGCAAAAACCTCTCAAGAATGGAGATAACCAATACTCTCAACATGCTCTGATACCATGTGAAAATCCTCACAGCAGATCTAAGAGATGATGTATACCTCAAAAGAGTAATTATGATTAAGTAGGAAAATAGAAGAAGAGTGGTCAATGTAGTATAATGAGCAACAGAATAATAATACAGTAGAACTCGGATAGAAGCAAAAATACTTCACACACACTAGTTAATTAATCACAATATGGACAAATAAATAGTACAATGCATGAGGATTCGAATTCCTAAGGTGGAAATTCGAATTAGCCTTCATGGAGTGATCAAAGGATCACTGGAGTGTAATCAGAGCACAACTAGTAGTCTATCTCATCATCGGTGGAGTCATCAATGCATAAGTAACTGTTAACCATCAGTCAAACTGAGTCTAACTGAGTGTGGTAGGTGTAACTGAATGTAACTCGCACATGGAGACACTAACTGAATGAAGGAGGCTTAGTGGAGGACACATGAGGAGCTAACTGGAGTCAGAGCAGGTAGTCAAGTCTCACTGGAGGTCCATCGGAGTGCTAAGGTCAGTTAAGAGTCAATTAATCCTTAAATCAAGGAAGGAACTGAAGATAACTGAACTAAACTAAAGTGGTAGGTAAGAAGGGCACCTTTCTCAACTGGTAGATGAAAGGAGGGCGCACTAAGGTCTAGGAGGGCTGAAACTTAGTGGAAGGAAGCTCCGAGGGCTTCTAACTGAGGGCTACATGCTGGGACTGATGACTAGGATGCATGTAAATGTTTGCAAACGCTAAATAATGCATGCAAACCCTAAAAGTGCATGCATGACTGAAAATGTAAATGATGAAAATACTGGTGCGACTAGGATGGAGTATAGGAATATCCTAACAGACATAGTGGCTCCTTGAATTGACAAGTGATTAAACCCCTTCTTAAATCAAGAGACCTGGAAGTCTTCAATACAGTAGCAACAGATCTGTAGCTCAACGCAGTGATAAATCTGTTACAACTTATTTTGCCACCTTATGAGCATCTACACTATTTGGCCTCTGAGATTCATTTCATTGACTCATAACAACTTTTTTCCCTTCAGGAACCCAATTTTCCCTATTTTTGTTCTTGTACGCAAGCTTCGTTGATGCAACTCGTGCATGTGCAGGTTGTCCCAATACAGCCTGCATACATCGAGTTAAATAGTAATTTACAATAAAAAACTCACTTTTTACTCCAAAAAGTGGTCTTAGGGTGACCTTTGTCCCTCCATGTATCTCAAAATGAATCGATTGGACCTTTCACCTACCTTTTAAAGGCTATATATTGAGATCTTATGGGACATGGAAGGAGGATAAAAAGAGAGCATCGAAACTCTATTGGATTTTTGCCATAGCTTGAGTCTACATCCATTGATCCTTGTTGTTGTGAACCTCTTATGTTCACCTACCAAACTCCTTCATAGATTGAGTTTTCCATTGCATGGGGTATTGAAGTGGGGGAGACACAAGTGGAGGGACTTAGTTCTCGGTTAAGATGAGTTGTCGGCAAGAGGTTGTATCATGTATTCTTATTTCATTAATAGAAATACTCATTTTCTCCTCCAATTTATGTTGTGAATGGTTAATTAACATTGCGTACATTTGCTTATTATATCATGGACCATGTTATTGTTTATGGTAATATATTTAATATATTATATTCACTTGCTTGTATTTGTTGTTGACACTAAGCTGCAGGTTCAAGTGTAGAGATTTGAAAGCTCAACGGGGATCTACTTTGAACATCCGGTTGAAGGTTGGTTATTTACTCCACATCTTAGCATTTTCATTTATATAGCATTGTATTAAGAATTGAGTTTATTTCTAGTAGTCATCTGTCTGTTGTGGTCTACCCCGAACCATAGGATGTTTTTTCTCTATAACAGAAATGGTGAATCTGCTAGGGACGAACCTCCGTTATGGTGATTTGGGGAATTTTTCCTTTTTTGAGTTTCTGTTTTGTCAAGCTTCTGTGTCATTGACTGGCTGTTAGGATTTGTATAATAAATCCTATTTTTTCTTGGCTGTTTTATTCATTTTTGGTCCACTCAACTTTCCTTGTACGCGGGTCAACCTTGCTTAGCCAACGTGGATGTGCTACTGTCAGTACAGTAGCTTTCGTATACACACTACTATTCTATAAACAGTTGCGTACAACTATGGGATTTATTTGTTTTTTATCTTTGGTTGTTGTTCGGTGATTTCTGGGTGTTCCTCACTCTTAGTAAGCATGTATTCTGACTATTCCATGTCTCTTTGTTGACCAGAAACTCTTCTTTCTTCATTTTTTGAGATTTTTGGTTTTGAACCATTTTTCATTTTTACAGCTCATTAGCTTGGCTGAGTCTTACTTTTTGGGATTTGCTGGTTTTCTTGCTTTGCCTGCTTTGCATTTTTCTGAAGTGTTCTGATTCTTCTTGCATTTTTTCATTCATCGATATTGAAAAAATACAAAAAACATTTGCATTTTCATTTCATTTATATTTGAAAATACAAAAAAAAAAATCTTTATGTTATTGCATTTTGAATTTAGAGTGCTTGTGATTTTATTAGGACTTGCTTGAGCATGAAAATATAAAGATATTGCGTTGTCATTTTTGAGTTACGAAACTTTGGTTTGAATGTCATATAGTGGAATACCTTTTTATGGATAGATGAGTCTAGTATTTTCCAGGTGTGCATAGCATTGAGTCCTTACACATCATTAGTTACACGACCATATCCTTTGAGTAATCACAACCATTTAAAATTAACGCTTAATCTAAAATTGATTAGAAACGATTTTCTCTTTTATAGGATGCACCAACTAGTATAGGTTTAGAGTCTTGGAATAGATCACTATGAGTTAACAATCCAAGAATATTGAGCCAAACATTATGTGTCTGACCAGGAAGTAGTGAAACCCATGGTATACATTAGTGTTCTCAGGACTCTCTACTAAAAACAGAGTTAAGCACAAGGTCACGGGAGGTTGGTTGCGGAGATAGCCCTCCAATACTAGCTGAATGTGGGAGATATTTCCAGGATTTGTTCATGTTTGGGACTCTTGGGGGATTTGACCCTCTTGAGTTTCGGGCTTAGTTACCCCTCCCATACGAATGATCCCACCTATGACTGTTCACCTGAGCATTGGTTATACGTGGTGGCCATAGTTACTTTACCTAGGCATCACAGAGGGTGCTTGCAGTGGTTATACTATGAGTATCCTAAGTAAGATAGGGGTCGGATAGCAAAGTTGTTGTATGTATAGGGATTTTAACTTGTGCACACATTGAAGTCTGCGGGCCCTTATAATTGTTTTTTATACCTGCATTTATAGTTTGGGAGTCTCAAGCCTCTCCTAGGAGAGACATACCAACTGTAGTGTCGAGAGGTCCCTTGAGCCAACCCTATTTGTATGCATTTGGTTGTACATTTCTTTTAGGTATATGCTCTATGACGATATAGTAGGCCTTTAGGAGACGTTGATTTGTTGACTTTTTGGAGTCATCGTGGATCGAGATCCACCTCTCTATCAATCTCATAGGTTAGCTGGTTTACTAGCTAGCAATCCGTCACATTCTTTCATTAAGAGGCATTGGAGGACTACTGCTAGTCATATACGCACATCTCACGAGCTTCAGAGAGATCCTATTATGAGTTCCACATCTGGCATGACTGGAGTCCCAGTCACTCCATCCATTAGCACAATGAGAAACTCCCCTCCGGCTACTCCTAGTGGTGAATGGGGAGGAGGTTCTCGACACAATATTCCTCATGAGTTTGGGATGTCCCCACCCATGAGCATGAACCCATTCAATGATACACAGACTTTCAATTTTTGATATGGGATGCCAAGTTTTGGATCTTCATCCGTCCCTTCGACGTCAAGCCCTTTTCCATATGGTATGCATGGCGTTATGCCGACTGTTACATACACCATGTCTAGTATTCATGCTAGCTCTAGTGTTGGAGTTGGGGGCACCATGATCGTTTTCACTGCCCATCAGTTTGGGAGTTGTCACATCACTCCATGTATTCCAAATGTTGGCAGAGGACCACCTCCTTCATCATCCCCCAGTGTTAGTGTGAACCCATTTTCAAGTGGAGGTTTCATGTTAAGTATTGGATCCACGAGTTTCATTCTGTCCATTCATCTGCATGCCTCTATGCCTGTGCCTTCGAACGCTTTTGTGATTCCAAAAAATCCTCCTCTTGCTAGCTCTTCAGTTTCGTGGAGTGCTAACGGTCGTTTTCATATGGCCCCCACTCGTCCAGTATTCCTTCCTCGAGTGGGTATATGGGACTCCAGTGTCATGGAGGTCATTCTTATGTCCTTTCAGTTCGTCCCACTTATTATCCCAATCCTTCACATGGAATCCCTGATATGCATGTGCCTGTGTATTCTAGCATGGGCCAGTTTGGAGGAGGTTACTATCCTTATAGTCACGGTTGCTATCCTTCGATGTATATAGTACTACCTTATGGTTTCCAGAACCAGTCTCTTTCAGGAGCTCATCATCAAGCTTCACAGCCTCAACTCCCTTTTCTTGCTATATTGAATCATGTATTGCATCTACCTAATCTTTCGAATCTTGCGAATGATCCATTTTGTCACTATCCTACATGGCATCTAGTCCCCACCAAGCTCCCTTCCGACATTCCAAATTTTGAGAGGAAGAAGGGTGAGGATCCAGGTGATCACATTACTACTTTTCACTTATGGTGCTCCTCAAATTCCTTAAACCATGACTTTATTCATTTGAGGCTATTTCAACACACCATCATGGGGACAGTGGCGAAATGGTGTGTCGAGTTGCCTATGGGCACATATAGAGGTTTCAACAATTTAGATTTGGTTTTCCTATATCATTTCCGATTGCTAGTTCATTATGATATTGGTGCTGAGATTTTATCCACCTTTCATTAGGACAAGGCCACACACATCTCTGACCATATTCAGGAGTGGCACTAGTGGAAGAGGTTAGTGAAAGCCAACAGTCCTTCAGAGTTTCTGTTGGAGTGGTTCCTTAAGTCTTTACTTCCTTATGTTTCGAAGGATGTTTCATTGTCTGGAATTATGACTGAGGAACAAGCTATTTTCAAATTCCAACAGCTAGACCTAGTCTATGCTCATTCTGGCATTTTATACGATATGATACCCTATGGATCATAGTCATGTCATGATCCCAATCCTATTCCTGGACCACATGCCAATGGTATTATTGGATCCACAAGTACCCGCCCTGTAAATTTGGTTACAAATCAAATGCAGAATTTGTTGATTAGCCAATCTACCCTCGGACAGGTTCACACCTCATCCATTTCCACCCAATCGTTGGATGTTCACTCTATATAATTAGCGAACCCATCTCATAACCAAAAATCTGGTGGGAAGAAAAAGGGGAAGAATAATTGTACGGGTGGCAATAAAAAGAAAAATAACGCTAAGAAAGAAAACACCAACCCTCCTCGGGATGGTGGAAATGCTGGTGGGGATCGCAAACCTAGACGTAAATTGAAATTCCCTTGTAAGATTTTCCTGGAAGATCACCTTACACATTGTGTCATCCTCTTGAAGAATCCATGAAGCACATTACACAAGGCCCAGCTATGCTGAAGGATCCCCTTCCTCATCACCAAAATATGGCTTCGGGTGCTTCCATCGCTAGTAGTGGGACTTATGAAACTTCGACATATTCTTACCCTACCTACGGTTACAGATGTGTTAATATGGTTCATTCGGAAGTGAGTGTTTCTACTCGCTCTCCTGATTATGGAGCTCCAAAACCTACATTAGGGAATGAGCCCCCTACTCCTAATACTCCACTGCATATTGAGAAGCCTAACTCTATGTCACGGATACCGAAAGGTGTTCTTAAGCGCTTGACGCACAATCCCAATGCTTGAACCGCCCAAAAATACTCCATTGTAGAATATTTTGGTTAGACTCCATGTGCTATGTCAGCTCTTGAGGTTCTCCAAGATTGTCCTTCTCAGAGAACCACCCTTTTATGTGCTTTGGGTGTCCAGGATCAGTGTAGCTTGAACATTATCAAGTTCGACACTACTGATGTTTAGCCTCGGTTTCCCTACCACGTGGCTTTTCAAGTCCATGTTACGTTCCTACATAAAATTATTAAACGTATCGTGGTTGATGAAGGTGCTTCTATGCTGGTTATGTCGTTAGCTTGTTGGAAGGCTCTAGGCTCCCCTCCTTTCTCAAAGTCGATGACCATGTTCACTGCATTCGATGGTCATTCATTCAGACCACATGGTATCATCCCTTTGCTCGAGGTCCACTTAGGTGGGAAGACTGTGCCAATTGAAGTCGAGGTGGTTGATGCACCCATCAACTACAACCTTACTGGGTAGGAATTTGATCAACACTATACAAGAGATCATGTCCTCTGTGTTTAGAGTTATCTACTTTGCACATGAAGTCAAGACTGGGACGGTTGATCAGCTCAATTTCACGAGTTCCAATACCATTGCATCTCAAGGAACGAAAGTTCCTCATATCGAACATTCTCAGCCAACAACTAGGAATATTGGTGTAGGATTGTATTCCTCTTTGATGGGATCTTTCGGATTTGTTGCATCAATCTCCTTTATAAGAACCGTTTCTGATAGTGCCCCTTCCTCATTACATAACGTACCTTTCCAGACGTCATATTTTAATGATTCATGGAATTTACCTTCCACAAGTACTTTGTCTGGAGACATTGCGCACATCGGGATGGCTATGCCCTTATCTGTAGCAGAGCTTGCTTACTGTGAGATTCAACAATCCACTGCAGAACTAGATCTCTCCTCTTCACGGACAGAGGAAGAAGATCCCGTTATGTTGTCCGTGTGGGAAGTTGACTCATCTTGCTCGCATGATTTACTTGATGATACTTTTCCTTCAGATGAAGCCATCATTGAGGCCATATATGGTAGCGATAAGCCTTGGGAAGATCTACATCATCAATCGTATTTTCATCTCAACCTTGACCTTATTGAGCAAGAAGAGTTTCGATCAACTCTAGCAGAGAAAGTTGGTCACCCTACGGCTCCTTTGGATTCATATGGGATTTACTTGAGGGGAATATGGCTAAAATTTCCCTGACCATTCCGATCAAGATCTCTCGCACTCCTGGAAAGATTGAGAATGTTTACATCGATGTTGATTCTTCCCTTAAGGAGTTCTGCATTTACACCAAGATTTTCAAATAATTTCAGGATTTTTTCGCCTGGTCTTATGAGGAGATGCCAGGAATAGACCCTAGTATTGTCGAACATGAAATTAAGACTTATCCAAATGTGAATCTTGTTCGGCAATGTTTTTGTGTGGTGAACCCTAGGAAGGCAGTCACGATCAAGGTGGAGGTAGAGAAGTTGCTCAAGGCTGGTTTCATCTACCTGGTTCCCCTTAACGAATGGGTATCCAATCCCGTTCCTTTGGATAAGAAGCAGGGAACCATCTATGTATGTACCGATTTCAGAGATTTGAACCGAGCATATCCTAAGGATAACTTTCCCACTCCATTCATAGAGTAGATCTTGGATGCTTGTGCGGGAAGCGAAGTGTTTTATTTCATGGATGGTTTTTGAGGTTACAATAAGATCCAGATTAAACCCGAGGATCAACATAAAACCACATTTATATGTCCTTGGGGTACCTTTTCATACCAGAATATTCCCGTTGGACTTAGGAATTCCTTAGCTAATTTTCAGCGTGCCATTACCTATGCCTTTCATGACCTTAAGTGCATAGTGGAGGCTTATCTGGATGATCTTACTGGTCACTCTCGTAAGAGAGTTGATCACCCAGTCACCTCCTCCTTATTTTTGAAAGATGTTGGTGTTATAAGATTAGGTTGAACCCTAATAAGTGCATCTTTGTCGTGAAATCTGGTCGCCTTTTAGGGTTTCTATTGTCCAAAGAGGGTATTAGAGTCAATACTCTAAAGGTTGAGGCAATACTTCGATTGCCTCCCCCATGTAACTTGATTCAGCTTCAGAGCCTCCAAGGGAGATCCACTTTCTTGTGTCATTTTATCGTGAATTATGCCAATCTTAATAAGGGTCTGCGCGGTTATTGAAGAATGACACCCCTTTTATCTGGGATGAGCGAGCCCAACAATCCTTCGACGCTTTGAAGAAATCCTTGGTATCGACCCCTCTTCTTAGTCCAACTGACTTTGCAAGAGATTTTTTGTTATATGTGGCCTCATGTCAAGAGACGATTGGTATGGTCTTAGTTTAGATAGATGATGTACTTGAGGATCATGTTGTCTATTATCTGAGTAGAAATCTCATTGATAAAAGGTGTAAAGCCTATGCTGTAACTATTACAGATGAGACAGATAAGTCTGAAAGCAGCAAGATAACAGTAGAAAACATCCTTGTAGTCAATGAATTTATGGATGTTTTTCCTGAGGAAATCCCAGAATTACCTCCAAAGAGGGAGCTGGACTTTAAAATTGATCTGGTACCAGGTGTTGTACCTAGTTCAAAAGCCCCGTATCGTATGAATATTTTAGAGCTTAATGAATTAAAGACTCAGTTAAAGGAGTTAATAGACAAAAATTACATTCGACCCAGTGTATCCCCTTGGGGAGCACCAGTAATTTTTGTTAAAAAGAAGGACGAAACTATGCGACTTTGCATAGATTACCGTCAACTGAACAAGATGACGATTAAAAACAGATATCCGTTGCCTTGCATAGATGATCTGTTTGATCAGCTACGTGGAGCTACGATGTTCTCTAAGATAGATCTGAGATCGGGTTATCATCAGGTGAGGATTAAAGAAGAAGACATTTTCAAAACAGCTTTTAGAACAAGGTACGGACATTACGAATTTGTCGTAATGCCATTTGGGCTTACTAATGCCCCAGCTGTCTTTATGTGCTTAATGAATAACATAATGCATAAGTACTTAGATAAATTTGTTGTCGTATTCATCGATGACATTTTAGTTTATTCTAAGAATGAAGAGGAGCATAAAGAACACTTACGTATAGTCTTATAAGAACTAAGAGAGCAGCAGCTCTTTGCGAAGTTCAGTAAGTGTGACTTCTTTAAAGACAAAATCCAGTACTTAGGACATGTAGTCACCAAGGAAGGGATTTCAGTTGATCCTGAAAAGATTCGGGCAATTGAAGAGTGGCCGGTACCAAAAGATGTAACCGATGTTAGATCCTTCATGGGAATTACCGGTTACTACCGGAGATTTATTGAAGGCTTTTCAAAAATAGCCAACCCAATTACTTCCTTGCAAAAGAAAGGCAAGAAGTTTGATTGGAACGTGAAGTGTGAAGAAAGCTTTAAGAAACTTAAGACTTTATTGACAACAGCGCCTACTCTCAGAATAGCGGACCCTAATAAAGATTTTGTGGTTTGCACCGATGCTTGTAATGACGGTCTAGGCGGAGTGTTGACTCAGGATGGACATGTCATTGCCTACGAATCAAGGAAGCTGAAAATTCATGAAAAGAATTATGCCACTTATGATTTGGAACTGGCTGCTGTTATCCATGCTTTAAAGATGTGGCGACACCACTTGATAGGCAGAAAATTTACTCTACTGACTGATAATAAGGGTTTGAAATACCTTTTAGATCAGCCTACTTTAAATGCAAGACAAGCCAGGTGGTTGGCTTTCTTAAGTGAATATGATTTCGAAATTCAACACATAAAAGGAAAGGAAAATAAGGTGGTTGATGCTTTGAGCAGAAATGCAAGGCTGAATTTTGTATCAGCCAGCAGCACTTATACCTCTGATTTGAATGAATAGTTGGCTGAAGGGATAAAATCAGATGAGAATTATCAGCACTTACAAACTACAGCTAAAGAAACACCTACAAAAAGTTTGATAAAAGGTTATAGTCTAAATAAAGAGGGATTTTTATTGTTTAAAGACAGGCTGTATGTTCCAAATGTACCTAAAGTTAAACTGTTAATTCTGGACGAAGTTCATAAAACCCCTTACTCAGGGCATCCAGGCTACCAGAAGACTGTCACTATGCTGCGAAAAGATTATTTCTGGCCTAATATGAAATCTGAAACAGTGAGTATATAGCTAGATGTTTAAACTGTCAACAGGTAAAAACAGAACACCAGCATCTAGCTGGGTTACTGCAACCTTTGCCTATTCCTAGTTGGAAATGGGAGATAATTAGTTTAGATTTCATTACCGGATTACCCAAAAATCAGCATCAGAATGATTCAATTATGGTGGTAGTCGATAAATTAAGCAAATCAGCACACTTTATTCCTGTTAAAACCACTTACAAGGCTGCAAACATAGCAGATATCTTTCTAAAACAGATTTTTCGGTTACATGGTGTCCCAAAAATTATTATTTCAGACAGGGATCCTAAATTCACAGGGAATTTTTGGAAATCTTTGTTTAAAGGATTAAACACAACTCTGAATTTCAGCACTTCCTTCCATCCTCAGACGGACGGGCAAACTGAAAGAGTTAATCAGGTACTGGAAGATCTGTTAAGAATGTATGTTAAAGATCAACCAAGTAAGTGGGAGGATTATTTGCATTTAGCAGAATTTGCATACAATAACAGCTATCAATCGTCAGCTAAGTTTAGTCCTTTTGAAATCCTATATGGACGTAAATGTAACACTCCTATCTCTTGGAGTAATCCAGTAGATAGATTAGTGTTAGGTCCTGATTTGTTAAAAGAGATGGAACAGATTGTGAAACAAGTGCAGGTAAATTTGAAGATTGCCCAAGATCGGCAAAAGAGTCAAGCAGATTTGAAAAGAACTCCTACAGAGTTCCAGGTAGGTGAACATGTGTTCATCAAGGTAAGGCCAAAGAAGAGTTCCCTAAGACTGGGAAGTTGTGCAAAATTAGCGCCACGTTATTGTGGTCCATTTGAAATTTTATCTAGAATCGGTCAAGTTGCTTATCAATTAGCATTACCACCTAATTTAAAGGTACACAATGTTTTTCATATTTCTGTTCTGAAAAAGTATGTTCATGATGCTACTCATGTTATTGACTGGAACTTTGTACAGGTAGAACCAGAAGGGGAAGTTCTGGTGGAACCGGATTGTATCCTCGGGAGGAGGGAAATTACTCTGCGGAACCGCACAATTGGACAGCTGAAGGTGCAATGGAAGCACCTTAGTCCTGAAGAAGCTACCTGGGAACTGGAAAGTAAGATGCGGGAAGAATACCCAAATCTATTCCAGCAGGTAGTTGAAGATGAAGAATAAGTAACATCGAGGACGATGTTACATTTTAAGGGGGTGTGTATGTCACATACCCCAATTTTTGCAAAAATAATGTAATTGTTTTATTAATATTCCTGAGACATTATGTTAAATTTAATGCTAAGTAGGAATTGATGACTCAGCAGAGTCATAGAAATGGAATGTAAATTCTGAATATTTTATTATTTATAAATAAATTATGGAGACAACAGCATGGGAGAGCTGTTAAAAGAGGTTACTGGTCTAACTGGTGGATGGAACTAGGTGGAAAGGCAAAAGACAAGTGGCAGCATTCTCAAACACTTCCTAAGTTGCAGGTGGCAACTTCCCTATATTTTGGGGTCATGATTCCCCAAGAAAGTGGAATCTGAGCAGGTGGCTCATTAATGACAGTTAACCCAACTAAGACCTAGGCAATCTTTTAAATAGTACTCAATGTACTGAGCTGGGGGTTCAATAGAGTTCTGGAGGGAGAATACATTCAGGTGAATGTTATTCAGGAGTCCCATTGAGGAAGAGGGAAAAACAGTAAGGAAGTGTTTCGAGATAGGAAACTGCAGTAACTTGGTTCCAGTTTAGCTATTTGGCTGTGGGAATTGTCCTGCTGCACCTAGTTCCAGGCAGGGAGACCAGAGCAAGCTCGGGGGTCCTGAGAAGTGCTGTCTGGGCAGTCTCCAGGAGTTGGTAGGGAGGAACAGCCTCCCATTGCTGTTGTTTTCCACAGTTTGAAATAGGTTCTGCTACTTATCCTTGCTGTTTTATTTAGTATAAAAGACTGTATGATATGTTTATCTTCATTCTGTCTGAGTAGTAATTAATTTAGTAAAAAGGAAATTTACAATCCCTAAATATCAGTGGTAGTTTTTAATACGGAGTTACTGTGTTTCAGTTTTCTTTCCTATTTTTATTATTATTTTTGCAGATAAATTGTTCACAATGCATACTGTACAGTAGATATACTGTAAGCGATATTTACTTCCTATGAATTCTTAACCGTAGTTTTTCTTTCTCTTATTTTATAATTCGTTAAATAACCAAAGGAACAGTAATAGGTATAGTCTTTGGATTCACAGTGTTAATATCAAATTATCAATGCCTTTCGGGTCAGTTATAACTAATACTAGAGATAACATCTGAAAATATTGACTATTAAACCAAACCGTGATACAGAGAATCTAATAGAAGATCGACTTAGGTATTATCTACAGTTAACAAAATTACGTGGTTAGACATAGGTTAGATAACAAAAATCAAGATTAGCTCGACATCGAATTTAAATTGTTTCAACAGAGTCCTATTTAAACGATAGATTAAACATCTAATTTAAAATTGTATCCACAGAGTTATCATTTGAATCAAACCCTACCATTCTAAATTATTAACAATAAGAAATTTATTTCAGTTATTTAAACTATGAACAGTAATATAATGACTCTACCGCAGTCGCAGCTCTTTTATACTACCTAATAGGATGTTAAACAAGGAATCTATGACAAGAAACTAAACCAAATTTCAAAGGTGTGTTCATTCAAACCTTTTAATTTCCGGTTTATAACAAGAGGAATTTAGTAGTAGGCGAAACCCTAGATTACGTTTAAACAAACCAGACGAAGCAAACAGAATTCTTTTCAGCCCATTATCGAGACTTCTTCATGACTACATTATCTTTCATTCGTTCTACAGTGTATCAACAAAAGAATATCATAGCGACAGGATTAACTTTTAGACCAACCCATCACCGTAGTTTTGGATTTTGATTCATACTTTTTGACTTTACTTGTAGAAGAAATAGTAAGAACCTTTAAACTACGAATTCACAACGGCCGTAATTCTTATCACTACATACAGCTTATAAAAAAACGCAGAATCTTTATATATGGAGAAACCCTGTAAATTTTAAATCAGAATAGTAGAACAATTCAAGGAAATAAAACAAGATTTCACCAGTTTAAATACTAAAACATATTAGCAAACCCTGAGTACATTTGTTGAAGCCATGTATTAAAAACTACGAGGCCATAATGTCATTTACAGGCCGGCTCCAAAGTTATCTTACCGAGCTTCTGTCTTCTTTTACACAACATTACTCCACAGAAGTTCTCAACACAAAAATAAAACTAGAGTTACAAATAGAACCATGGCTGTAACATTATTTACAACCCAGGAGCAATGCCCTTAACTTTTCTTAAAAACGCATCACACATGTTGCTGTAAACCCTATATCACTTCATGCAACATAGACCCTAAGACCTACAACCAAGGAGGAAGGCCATGGCTATCAACCAGGCTTACCCGGAGAAGCCACCGAATAAGGAAAACGTCAGGTACCCAGCACGAGCAGACAGGTCCTGTGTGAACATTTGAACACCAGTTAATAAAACATATTTATATAAAATCTAAATTTTCAAACCTTAAAGACAAGGGTGAAGTCCTGAAACTTACGACTTCCAAGAAGCAGGTGTAGTACTGTATCCGGCATATAAAATACAAGCAAAGGAAGCGTAAGAACCCCAACTCTCGTCAACAAATGCCACGAACTGGTAGAGATAGAATAGTTATCACATTGACAACTTTATCAGGACCAAACTGAGAACATGGTATCGCATTACCAGAACTGAATCTTGAAATGAAAAGGATAAAATGCTGGGATTTCACCAACTACAGTCACCTTCAATCAAAAACATATTAACTCTCTGGTAACGAGGTGGCTAAGCATGAAAGATTTAGAGTTGCAGCAAAGCTGTGTTTGTTCACCTCTCAGTAGGGTTCGGATTCAGACAGGAGGGTTTCAACAGGAGGATCAGGCCCGAAGGCAAAGGAAAAATGCTGGGTTAGGGTTGATTCAACTCTTAAATATCATAAACACTAGGTGTAGAGACTTCCACGTCGCCTTTTGATATTTCCTCATGCAGTGGGTTACGTCCTATAGTTCCTTGATGGGCTACAATCCATTGTTAATCAATTAAAAATCATAGAGGAATTGCACGTTGACCATGGTTTGGATATTCCCTTATGGTCATGGTACCACAGTGAAAGCGTACACTATACCTCTCATTGCAAAACTATGCCCTCGAACACGAATAGGCAAAACCATACCATATATTACCCTACAAATATCAAAATCAGACCTCGTCAATAAAAATGCAAGGGTAATGAGACCCTCATCATCGTTTGATGAAATCAAATCATAGTACGAGTAATATAAATGTTGATTGGCTATTCTTCAGATTTACAACAACATAGATACATGTTATCTTTCATAATCACACCTTATGATAATATATATTTAACCTAGCATTTTCTAATTTAAACAATGAATTATTATTCATGCAATTGATGGTTGAAACACTCAGTTAGGAGGTAATCTAGTTATGGAGAAACAATTACATTATAAAAGATATTTGAAAGGAAATTCTTTAAATAGTATAGAACAACTTATCATTATTTACGTCTTAACCTAGCCTCATGAGATTTTAGCAAGGGGTATGTCAAAATCTTTGATTTTACAAAATATTAAAGGTGAAGACAAGTACGAGGACATACAACTCTACGATACCATTGTCAGTTAAGATAGTTGATAGCCTTGTTTGTTTTATTTTCTAGAAATAGGAATAGTGGGTCATCGAAGCAACCTTAAAGGAATGCCATAAGAAGATATGAACTGACAGAATCTCATACAAGTGCAAGTAATAAGTTATTTATACACTGCAAAAACTTCTAAATCCTTGTAAGTGAAATCATACATCATACAGTAACCACATATAAGCAAAATAATTTAATTTCCATTTGCCCGTGACATTTCATGATACGAGCTAAGAGATATTATTGCGACACAATAATAATAGCAAGAACAATACTCCATGAGGGTAAGTAAGACAGTCTGAAAAAGAATAATACCTATCTTATTATCATACAACATTGGTCAACCCTCTAACAGTAAGAATATATGAATATTACAGGGATAAAACTTCTACCTTGTTTATTTGACAACCTGCCTCGCATGTTTAAGTTTTACTGGGCATTTTGGTACAGCAAAAGCAATTAAAATGTTTACCATACTTTACCTGCATACCTGTAAATGAAAGACATTTGGATGCATTAGCTCAGGAGCTAAGTAAGTCCAGTCGGCAATGACAACTCCCCCCTTGCGGTTGAAAACATAAAACAATCAACAAACAATTAAGAAACTCATAATAATATTTAAGTACAACAAAGACCATTTAGACATCCGTACAATCGCATAAGTTTAACATATAATTAATTGACTGCAATTAATAATATTTAATGCTATCTTAAAAAAAAAATTAATTTTCTGAAAATTTTGGGTTTTGACATAACCTGTACCATCTCCAGTGTGCGCTCTGTCGCTGGACATACTATCTCTCCTCCTCTGCCTCTGCAATGGTGCCGTGGGAATATCTAAGGTCTTCGCGAACCCCGATCTGCGAGCAAACAATCAAACGTCAATATGTGATACCACACAAAAAATATTTTTGCATTTCACTTATAGTCAAAAATCCAAAAGAAATTAAAATACACAAAACTTAAAAAGTGTAGTCATGCCTATGTCTCCGAAGGCGGCCCCTGGAGGGAGTGACATGTGTCTATCTCCACCGAAGTCTATACCCTCGTACGGATAGTCATCGATGGCGATGAACTGTCATGCCCACTAGTGAAGGAAATCCTCTGAATATGGTGATGCCTATCGGCCACGACTCTGTTGCATCAGCACCTCTACCCACCGGTTCTGGGCATGATCTCAGAGACCGTGCGGAGGGACTTCAACCCTTGGACTCAAGCCCAGTACTCTCTCAAAGAAGAAAATGCATAGAGTACTACCAAAGACAAATTGTTTGGCCCATCCAAGCTTGCACTCTGTTAGCTGGGTCTTCATTATACCCAGCAATGTTGTGCACCAATCAAATACTATGGGTCTCATACACTCAGCAGCATAGAATATCATAGGCCTTGAAGCTTGATGAAGTGCAGCCGATCTAGTAATCCTCCCGAGGGTGAGGACTATAATATTCATACTTAGGCTTGCTATATCCTCAATGGGAATCTGGATACCCACCTTTTGGGTTCCAGCGATGCAATACCTATCAATATATTCGTTGATGGTGATTCCTACACCCGCACTGCGAGATCTAAGGCTTGTTGTGTCCCCTCGGCGGGACAATCTTGTGATAAAGTATATGTCTTATACCTCCAATGGAAGTGGTTGGCCATCTAGATCGAGCTGTTGAGCCTCTACGTCCCAATAGTTGATCAAATGTGTGAGCAATCAGTTTTGGGACCTTAAACCCTCGATGCCCCAAGACTTTTAAAGCCCACATGCTTGCAACGCTTCTTGTGCGGATAGATCTTGGCATACATACTCATCAACAACATCCTATTCTCTCTCTCTCCACTCTAGGACCGTCCTGGATGCAAGAAACATTGCTTTTTAGTTCCCATTTGTTTAAAAAACTCAACCCTCGTCATTATACACAGGCTACTCTATATACAGTTGTGTGTATACACAATCAGCATGCATTGACCATGTCCATAAATCCCTTCACGTGACCCACATTGAAATAGCCCCCGTATAGCGATTTATGGGTGCAACCTAAGGAACAAAATATTTCTTTGACCATTAAAAAATTGAAATAAAAGCTATGAAATTGAATAGGGGGATGAGACCACCAACCTGATCCAGATGGTTCACGAATTCGACGCCCATAGCTCCCTGAATCTGCAGCTGAAGATCGTGGGTAAAAACCAACCAAAAGAACTATGGTGGGTAAAAATTAAAAATTAAATGGTAAAAGTAAATTTTTATTACTATTTATAGTTTTTCAAACCCATTTTCCTATAGTTTTTTCCATTTTGATCCGTTTTGGACTAATATGAAGCTGTAAAGTGATGTTTTGAATAGTTTTTTCTGATGAGGATGGATTTTTTTACCGTTGCATGCCTTCAGTAGGTATTTTCTACACTTGGCATATAGGTTAGGATGTCATTTCTCCTGCATTTCTGCATGGACCTTATGACCACAATCATTAACCTTAGCTGCAACCGTGCTTTTTAAACCGACACAAAACCTCTATGTTGCTCTAGAACTATTGTGATTTGGCGATAGATCTTGTTTGACCATGGGTGCCCTAGTTACATCCTTTTGTGTATTTTGGCACCCATACTGTTGTTCCTCCTTAGGTTTGGGATTCCTTTGTAGTCATGCCATGACATTACGATGAAGAGTCATACTCTACTTCATTTTATTCTAGACATCTCCCATAAGGACTCCTCCATTTATGTTGAGTTATGATTGCATTACATTATCCTACTTGCCTTTTGATCTTTGTGCTAGCTCCCGCATTCTCTTTGATTAACCCCGTGCCTGTGCACTTTCCCTATTGAGCCAAGCAGAGCCTCCATTTATCTTTCATAGCTTGATCGACCCCTTACCTTGAGGGAACACCCCCCCGAGTGTCCATATCTTCCACATGCTTCCTTGCATTGATCATAGGTATGTTCCACTACTTGGAACTAGTTTGCTCACCATTTGACACTTGTTTCATCACTTGTTGTACTATACGCAATTTTATTCTTTTTCAAGCTTTCCTAATATGAAAAAGACAAAAAAATCAAATAATTCAAAAATCCAGACGGGAAAATCTTTACTACTTATTGGCAGCTATCATGTCGCCTTTGAATAGAGCATTCTTTTCCAGTTCATATATTATGAGTCGGGACATTAGTAGGACCTTAGGAGCTATACTCATTTCTCAGATCTTACTACACCAGCTAATTAAGCTTCCCGTCATTATGGAGCCTTTGTTGATGCCTCCTGCATTGCAATCTATTATTATCATCTAGTACGTGAATCTATGTTGCCTGAGTCTATCCATCTTCTCATGCTCCTGTTCAAAGGAAGTATTGAAACTAGAGTCAACCACTCCTCATATCTCTTGAATATTTCATGTCGTCCATCCCATTCAGTGCGATCTATTCGTCAGAGTTCTTCCAAATCTTTCAGCGTAGCTGGTTGCCTCGTACTAGCTGATGGGGGGTTCATTAATGTCCTCCTTCCAGTGAGTTTCATGTCTTCGAATTCAACCCATTTATTCAGGAATTGAGACTTAGAGTCGATTGAGTACCTTGATTTCTGCAGTCATTAGTGGTAAGTTCTCTCTCCATCGACAGTTGGGGATTCATCAATGCCTTCTGATCGATGGATTCATCAGAGTGTTCGACCTGAACAACTTTATTCACACTTTGATGAATGTAATCTATGCCTTGATGCTCATTTTCATTATTGGTGGGTTATCTTGCATCTGTTAATGGTATACATCAATGACCAGTAATCAGACGATGCCACATCAACTTCGACTTCAGCACCTTTATTCGCTTGATAGGGCATGCACCGTTGGTGATTTGTGTAGAATACCTCCAGACTTTAGTGGCATTCAGTATGCTACTGGTGATCATTATTATGCTTATGAGAGATTATTCTCATACATCAACATTTTGTACCTTCAGTTTGCATCAGCTGTTTCCTTTTTAGCAGTAGACAATATCTTACTGAGTCATGGATATGACCACTTATGACATGTATTCACTATATACTTCCTAGTCATGGCCATTGTATCAGATTGCTATGTATTGTACTGATATGTATTCATATATATCATTGTATTATGATGAGTGGGCTACTCCTTCCATTTGTGTTTCCATCACTCCACTTCTAAGATTTATAATGTATTTTGGCCATCGTAGTACCTTCCCTGATCTCACACATTAGGGGGCATCTGTTATAGAAAATTTTTCCACCTTGTGAGCATCTATACTATTTCGCCTCTAATATTCATTTCATTGACTCAGAACCACTTTTTGTCCTTTGGGAACCCTATTTTCCCTATTTTTGTTCCTGTATGTGAGCTGCTTTGATGCAAATCGCGCATGCACAGGTTGTCCCACTACATCCCGCATACATCAAGTTAAATGGTAATTTACATTAAAAAACTCACTTTTTACTCCAAAAAGCGGTCTTAGGGTGACCTTTGTCCCTCCATGTATCCTGAAACGACTCGATTCGACCTTTCACCTACCTTTGAAAGGCTATATATTGAGCTCTTATGGTACATGGAAGGAGGAGAAAGAGAGAGCATCAAAACTCTATTGGATTTTTGCCATAGCTTGAGTCTACATCCATTGATCCTTGTTGTTGTGAACCACTTATGTTCACCTTCCAAACTCCTTCATAGTTTGAGTTTTCCATTGCACGGGGGATTGAAGTGGGGGAGACACAAGTGGAGGGACTTAGTTCTCGATTAAGATGAGTTGCCGGCAAGAGGTTGTATCATGTATTCTTGTTTCATTAATAGAAATACTCATTTTATCCTCCAATTGATGTTGTGAATGGTTAATTAACATTGGGTACATTTGCTTCTTATATCATGGACCATGCTATTGTTTATGCTAATATATTTCATACATTATATGCACTTGCTTGTATTTGTTGTTGAGACTAAGTTGCAGGTTCAAGTGTAGAGATTTGAAAGCTCAATGGGGATCTACTTCGAACATCCGGTTGAAGGTTGGTTATTTACTCCACATCTTATCATTTTCATTTATATAGCATTGTATTGAGAATTGATATTTATCCAGCTGTTGGATAAATCTCTCGACAACTTTCATCCAAATCTGATGGGTGAATATAGGTTGGAATCTCCTCCATTTCTAGGCCACGGATCTCCAAGTGACAATTTCAAATGTTGGAAATTGCATTCAGATCATAATTTTCTAAAATATTTGGTAAACTTTCTTTAATTCATCAGGCACCGATATCCAATTCATAGTGGGTCTCCAGCTAATATTTCGTGGTGTGATTGCATTACTGGTCAATCCTTGTTGTTGGCAACTTTTAACTAATATGGAATCTCATATACCTTTCTTAGACAATGGCGATGGATCCTTCACATTCTGCCTCTCCTCCAGCATGATTTCCTCTTGATCTGGTAGCGGTTCTCTTACAAAACACACAAAAACACAATAACAATGTACTCTCACACAAAAAAAAATCAGAAATTCAACACTAATTTAATCTACTCTCCTAGAGAGAAATTGACTATCATGGATCTCACATTCTCCTGTCCCTCCCATGAGGGATCTAAGGCAGAATAGGATCTAATACCATAATGGTAAACAAGATTACACACACAAAACTTAATTGTCTTTCATTTTAATCCAAGCATACATATTTATACATTAATCAGTAGCTCTTAGCCATCGATCTAGACACATAATCAATGGTTGTAAGTGTTTCTTCTAGACACTTCTTTGTAGTGTAGTTGACACCTTATTTATTATATGTCTATCTACATAAACCACTCAATCTTATAACCTTATTTATTACATCTCTATTTACATAAACCACTCAATATTATCTAGAACCTTATATAGCACATGATAAACATTAACTCTAATAGACAAAATCAAAACAAACAAGACAAGTTGCTAAAGGAAGCAAGTCCCTTCGTAGAGCATTGTAACAACTTATAATAGTAGCTTACAACTTTATATCCTACAACATTGTAGCAACTTACAACTTTGTAAGATTACAACAATAGAGTTACAGTTACTTCCACTAAACTAGACTCACTTCAGCATTGTGTTGTGTGTGAAAGGTCAAATTTATTAACTAAATTGGATTAGTATACAATGAGAGGAAAAAAGAGGCCTGGCGTTAAAGAGATTAGAAGACAAAAAGACTAAAAATTGTTTCAATTGTTGATAATGGAAAACCATTACTGATTTGCATTGTACTTCTAATGGAGTAGTTGAAGAAGGAATATCAGGACCATCGACAATGACCTCAAATAAATTTCTCTTTAAACATACTATCTTTCCATAAATTCTTAAGTGTAAAGGAGTTCCTATAAATCAAAGCACTGAGAAGATTAGGTACTACATGCTAAGATATTATCCCTAGGAACTGCTAGGTACAAAGACAGTTGAATACACAATACATGCCTTGGATACAAAATCCAAATCATAGCCAGCCTGTGACTTGACTACCATGCCTAAGTACAAGATTCAAACAATGGCCATATTAGGATTTAAACAATAACCAAATACAAAATCCAATTGGTAGCTAGCCTATGAATTGACTACCATGCCTAAGCACAATATTCAAAAAATAGCCAGAGCCTGATTCAAATAATAACCAGATACAAAATCCAAATGGTAGTCAGCCTTTGAATTGACTACCATGCCTAAGCACAATATTCAAACAATAGCTAGAGCATGCATGTGAATTGATTACCAGATTAGTAAATCGATTAAAAAAATAAGCAGATTAGTAAATGACTATAAGAAGTAAATTTTACAGGCATGGACCTCGAATATAGTAATTTGTATGACTTCCATTAAAACACAAATGCATTTTTGAATATACCATACACTTTGTGCCTATAGATTGCACATTATAAATACAAATGCATACAAGCAGACATTCTGTATGAAAATCGATTATTTCAAGAACACAATATAGATATAAACACATGCAGGCATACATTCTATATGAATATCGACTATTACAAGAAAAAAGGAATGCGGATATACATGAGATGTTTTTCTTTGAGCAAGCAAGTGTTGTAAACAAAGTATGGTAATTAAAAATATTCTATCATAATCATAGCATGATAATAAGCATCATATTATAACATTACTATCATAATTACAACATGATAATAAGAATCATAATTAAAGCATGACTATATATGAATAGTTGGAAATGGAGGGCATGAAAGAATAATGAAAACAACATGAGAAATGCAAAGTCTGTCAAATCTCTAGCATCCAAAAGTATGAATGATATCAAGAAACTTGATTTCAATTAGGTCAGTTTTCTGTAGTCATTTATACACACTTCTTGATGAGAAGTAAGTTTATAGCTACAAGATTTGGCCATAAGGGCCTATAGTCCAGGAATTTGTTTTTTTACTAATCCCTATAATTCACTCCAATGGAGAAGATCTGATATTTGATACCAATTTGTAATATCTGGTGCAAAGAAATCAACTCAAAAGATGAGATCAAGCATTCCACTTTTGAACATGCAGTATGCATAGTCCGAAGAGCCTGTAGTGAAGATGGTATTTGATTTAGATGGCCCAGTTTGATGAGAATTGCCAGTCATTCCTACACCACACGAAGGTTTGTTGCTATGAGTATGGATACCGATCATAGTATGGTAGAATAAAAAGGTGAGATTTAGTGGGACAGCTGGAGGATGATGGATAACATGGTTGGTTATACTTTCCACTTCACTGTCAACTCACTAAAACAAAACCCTATGATTAGCGTCTGTTTCAGTACCCTTTTTAGCGTCCACTATGACCTTTAGTGTATTTTTCATAATTGTTGGACACAGTGGGAGCTTTTCCATGATATGGCACTTTTAATGGTGTTATTTGCATCCTTTTTTTAAAGTAGACATTAATTAACATCCCAATTATCGTCCCATTTAGTGTCCCAATTAACATCCCAATTAACATCCCAATTAATGTCCCAATTAGCTTCCATAACAACATCCCATTTTGTGTCCATAATGGACCCCAAAATAATGTCCAAAATAGCACCAGGTATAGGGCAAGAGATTGCGCTAGGAATTTTGAAAGGATTTATGCCATGAATTGTACTAGGAAAACATCCCACATAGCACCAGGTTTGGAGACAAGTAGATTGGCAAGCATAGTGCTTGGAATTTCATTAGGAAGTTTCAAAGGAATTGCACTAGAAAAAGTGCTAGAAAAACTCGAATGTTGAATTTACCCTTACACCATCTGTCATAGCTGAAATACTTGCCACTTCCATCATTACTTCACAAGCAACTTTGCACACTCCACCTGTCACCTTACTGCCACAAGTTACTGAGGTGTAGGTTCCAACTGTTTCTTTTCCACCATCAGTCACCATTTCCTGTTCTTCTCTCCCTCAGGTTGTCACTTTGGTTGCTTCTCCTTCTTCTGCACCTTCTGTTTCTACTGCCACCACCTCTTCTATATCCACCTCCCAAATCACTATGTCCATTCCAAATTCTACTGTCACCCAAACAACCTCACTAGTTGCAACATGTAATGTAGCCACATCTTCAACAAAGTTGACAGTTGATTGTGGAATGATGCTGTGGTCTTCCTTGGGGAATACTTCTATAGTAGATCAGCTAAATCAGTGGTGAAAAGAGGTAATAAGAGAATCAGGGAAGCAATTATGCTGCAAGGGCCTATTCCTAATAAGATAATTTGGACAAAACAATCTGCTGACATCCAGCAGGAGGCATTAGATACTGTTGTGGCAATGGGGGAATTTGTTGGAGCTAATTATGATTCAGTTACTTCACTGAATATGGACATTGAGATCAAGAAAGAAGAATTCAAGAAGCTCTAGGAGTAGCAAATCAAAATTAATGAAGAGCATGAATCTAAGTTTCATGAATTGAGAAATGAGTAGGAAAGTCAGTTCAAGGATCTACAAGCACAAAACACTTCTCTCCATCTGCAACTGCAGGATACACAACTCCAAAACACTAGCAATGTTGAGAAGATAGCAGTACTAGAGCATCAATTGAAGGATGAATCTACCAATGCAGCCACTTCTTCTTTCTATAGGTTCTCTGAGGAAGATTTCAAGAACTTGGCCTTTAAAATAAATGAAGAGCATCACAAATTGTTGACTGAGATATTTATTTCCTTGAATGATATTTAGGAGACTTATAAGTATTTTGAGTGACTTTCCATTATCTTTTAGCAGCATACTGAAAAAAGGAAACAAGCTTCCAAGGCCATTGAAGATGTTATTGACTAGAAAAGGTATATTAAGAATAAATCTGAGGATTTCGAAGTTTTAGATAGCTTCAAGTTCAGTAGAATAAGAACATCTTTGGATGCCTAGATAAATTCTTGTGATTTAGTTCAAGAATCAATTCATAAGGCACAAGAAACTTGTAGTAGAAGATGGTATGTTGCAGACAATATCATGATCATGCTAGAGTTTTTGACTCTGGAACTTATTGAGAAGGATTTTCCGTCAAAGATAATGATTGAACAAGTTGATAGTAGGTGTGAGCAGTCCAAAGAGTGGATTTTGCAGCTCAAACACATAAAAATCTCAGAGGTCGAAAAATTGATCAAGCAACCTATCAGTCTGGAGAGTAAGATCCACATTTTTCTGCGCACTTGGCACAAACTGAGCAAGAATGATATTGAGTCCTTCACATGTAATGCCCAATTGGGACTAGAATTGGCTAAGTATCCTGATGTGGCATAGTTGTTAGATGTTTTGGCCAAATGGAGAATCTCCCTTGGGTATTCTTAGTTTATATTTATTATGTAATCCTTGTTTTATGGGAAGTTGACCCTTTGTATCTTTATGTAATTATTATTTAAAGGGGAGATATATCATAGAGGCATGGGGGAGAAATCACGAGAGAAGGATTGGAGAAACGTTGTTTCACTTGAGATATTGTAATTTTTTTCAAACTTGATGAATCAAAGTTAGTTTCTTTTGTCATCTTCTTTGTCGATTTTGTCAAATTTGTTTGATGATTTCCGATTTTTTCACCTTAATTATTAAATCAATTGTCTTTTATCTTTTGTAATTCAAGAATGCATCTGATCTATAGATTGAATTTATTTTAACTTACAGTCTGGACGCTATTATGTGTTAAGTGAAATAATTCTTTTAATTCATTTATCTATTTCTACAAATGATAAATGCTCATAGTTTCATTACTGCTAGCTTGTTAATTGGAAGTGCATAACAGAACAGTCTTAGACGTGCTCAAATCTTTAAGTAAAATCATTGAATTTTAATCGTTTATTTTATGTAAAGCTAGTTAAACTAGATCCAATTTATATGTCTATTAGTTCGTGAAATAATTCAACCAATATTTCAGGTCAAATTTTTCTACACTTTAAAACACATTCCTCAAATTAGATCTAACTTATTTAGATTTTCTTTCAGCAAAACTACTCACCCTTAGATATATAATACCTTTGATCTTCCTTTACAGGAAGACAGGTCCATCATTATCAAACCACTTGAGAGCCAGCGGAGGCCTAATATCCATGGGATTCAACCACACCAAACAGTCTGGGGATAGAACTGCCCTTGCGCAGAGTTGTTTGAAGCCTTTCAGATTGGGTTGTTATCCTCTGTTGCTAGCCTTGGAAAACATTCCAGCATTTACATACCCAGGGATTCAACAGGGACGGAGATAATGAGAGAGGGGGTTTGTAAGGTTTAGTCGGTAGAGGGGAGAGAAAGGGGGGGATGGATTAGGGGGTTAGTGATATTTATGGTAGGAGAGAGAGAGAGAGAGAGAGAGAGAGAGAGAGAGAGAGAGAGAGAGAGAGAGAGAGAGAGAGAACCAAGTGGTGATTATTAGGGGTAAGGGAAGGAGGGGGTTGGTGGAGAGAAAGAGATAGAGATAGGGAGGGATAAGTATTTGAGGAGTAGTAGGGATGTTAGAGAGAAGGTGGTTATAATTGAGGAGTGGGGGGAAGGGTTGAGGGGGGGAGAAATAATTAGACAGAGAGAGAGAAGTTGTAGTAGAGGGATAAGGAGAGAGAGAGAGAGAGAGAGAGAGAGAGATGAGGGGTTTATTAGGTGTTGGGGGGAGGAGGTTGTTGGAGGGAAAGAGAAAGAGAAAGTGATTAGGAGGGTTAGGGGTTTTGAGAGGACTATGGAAGTCATATAGAAGGGAGGTAGACTTATGAGTTGGGGTTAAGGAAGAGAGAGAGAGAGGGGGGTCGGGGGGGTGGTGGGATTAGGAGAAAGATAGGCAAGTTAGGGAGAGATAAAGAGGGTGATATACAACTAGTGAGGGAGAGAGAGGTTAGGGGGGGACAGAGAGAGAGAGAGAGAGCAAGAGAGTGATTATGGGTATGAGGAAGAGGTTGGTTTCATATTTGAGGGGTTTGGGGAGGAGGAGGGAAGTTAGAGAGAGAGGGGTTAGTGGTAAAGAGATATAGAGTTTGAGCGAGGGTCAAGAGTTAGAGAGTGGGTTACTAAAGTTTAGGAAGAGGAGGGGATATTGATAGGAGGAGGAGGTTGATTAATGCTTGTAGTAGGTGTAGGGGTTAGTGCGTCTGTGAATTAAAGAGATAGGGTGAGAGAGAGATATAATGCAGTAGGGTTTACGGGGGTAGAGAGAGAGAGAGAGAGAGATATGGGAGTGTGGTTATTGGGAGGGGGGAGGTGGATTATAAGAGACAAATAGAGATGGGGTAAAGGTTAGGGGGAGTAAGCTGGGGAGAGAGAGAGAGAGGGAGAGAGAGAGAGTTGGGGGTTAGTTATAGAAGTACGAGAGAGAGAGGGGGGGTGTTTTTTGGCAAGTGTAGGAGACTAAGAGATAGGTGGTTAGAGAGAGAGTGGGGTTAGGGGTATAGAGGGAGAGAGGGAGAGATTTAATGAAAGATGGTTTTAGTAATCATTCAAGGGAGGAGGGGAGGGAGATGGGGGGAATTAGTGATAGGGGGTGTAGGAAGGTGTATGCGTGTGTGTGAGGGAGAGAGAGAGTTAGATAGATAGAGAGAGAGAGAGGAGGAGGGTGTGTTAGGTATTACGGGGAGAGAGAGAGGGGTAGGTTTTATGGCCAGGTTGAGTAGTATGGGTTTGAGAGAGAGAGAGAGAGAGAGAGAAACAAAGGGGGGTTATTTTGGGTAGGTATAGGAGGGGGTTGATGTAGAGAAGGATAAACAAAAAGAGATTAGGAGGGTTAGGGGTTTGTGTAGTAGTAAGGAAGTTAGAGGGAAAGGAATATTACACCAAAATCTCGTCATCATGAGTCATGCATAAGCTCCATGCCTTAATCCCTGAAGTCCCTTGGCTAAATAAACAAAATAAATGTTGTTTTCATTCTCCTTTAATCTTTTGTTCTCACCTTGATGCACCCTGCCTTCTAGCAAGGAGTGTCGAACTCAATGTGGCACGTGTTGCACACTAGCAGAGCGCATCGGTGATGCATGCTAACTTTGTACAAGGTGCGGTGATCCACTTCTGACACAGGTTTTCTTCATGCAAGGTACGTCAGAGTTGGTTAAATTGGGTAAAAGGAAGCTTTGAGGGATTCCTCAAAGCTTGGTGATGGGGATGCTTATCCCTAGATGCTTGGAAAGGTGCCACTTGATCAAGTAACCTAGTGGGATGATCCCTTACACCTCTCCCCTAAATACTCAACCTACTATATCCCTTTAGCCCTATAAATATGAACCCCCTCTGCAGGGAGGAAGGATAAAGCACCCATATGCTGGTGGAATTTGGTCAGGACTATCTTCTTCATCCCCAGTATGGTTGCCATTTTTGGTTACAAACAAATCTATTAATGTGGACAAAAATGATCTCTCCATTCTAAATGATTTATATCTAGGACAAAATGAGTACACAACATAATTATCTTTCCTAGTTAGATTAAATTGCAAGGTAGTTCAGAAAGTGAGTTACCTCATAAAATCAATTCCTTTTTCCTCGTTTGATCTATTTCCAATTCCTCAGTCTTCCGCTGCAAAAAAAGGAGCAAATGGGAACAAAAGAACAATATGAAATCATATGATTATGAGTCTAACTAGATCAATAGTCAAAGAAGACGATCCTAAATATTATTATAAAACACAATAAGCTTATGGAAATATCTCATCATGATTTATGAGTACCTCTTTGTTTTTTAATGAGCTTGAGGAGGGTAAAGGAAAGAGTTTGTATTTCATTGTAATTATGGAAGTACTTAGTCACTTTTGAACATGGCACTCATCTGCATGTGCATTCAAATGCTTGGGTAATATGTTTGTCCTCGAGTCCCACCAATTCCATGAGTCTTTTTACTCCTTTGATCATCCAAAGAATGCTTCCACCATCAGTTGAATTAGGGATTGGTATCATTCTCATCATGTCAATACTTCCAAGTCATGCCATGCCCATTTTCAAGAGAGGTTTGTTCATCAATTAACTATTTGTAGTCACTCTACCTTCAATCATGTTGGTCTTCACTTAGTCAGTATCAAACATTTTTCTACGGTCTGATTCACTCCAAAACATCTTTGATCGTATTTCGTGTTAATTGTTTAGCATTAATTCAATATACTCTAGGATCTTTACTGAGATAATAACATGTACAACATATCAATCATATCAAGCATGTCAATCATGTCAATTATAACAAGAGGAAAACATAAGAGACAATAGACACACAGAGTTTCCATGGGGAAAACCCTAAGGTGAAAAACCCCACAACTTCCTTAGAGATAGATAGAGAAATAATACACCCAAAGTACAACCCAAGTACAAGAGATAGTCTTCTCCTAGCAGATGATCCTCCTCCTCACATGTGCACCACTTTTCGAGTGATGTAGAAGTGAGTAATGAGATGTCCAAATAGAGATCTCCTGATCTCTATTTATACTTGTCTTGTCCTGCCCAATAAACTAATGGGGCCGACTTGTCTAGCTTAGTCTAATAACACATGGTTAACTTAATCAGGGCCGACCCCACACATGGTGGGGTAATAACCCATCGATAAGTTATGACACTTGCGACACTTGTCAATACAAATGACGACACTTCCTTATAGAGGAATAACACATCTCTATAAGAGTACAATATACATAGATGAAATACATAGGTGAAATATATTCCGAAGTTACATATACCTCAACACCCCCTCTTAACTAGGAAGGTATTTCTCGACACAGATCTGCTAGCACAAATCTTCTTCTCTGGATCATCATCAGCGAATCATCATCCTCGAATCATCGTCGTCATCACTGCTGCTGCTATCTCAATCAATCTCTGAATCTACTCGTCATAGGAGGTTCTACAGAGCCAGTCCTTTTTCATACTGGATGTAGGCCCACCACTTGCAGGTCTTCATCATCACTGGCCATACTGTGGAATTCTCAAGACTTATTACGTGCATCACAAAACCTCGCAAGAGCATCCCAAGCTGTTACGGGCACACAACTCCGACCTATAGGATCTCCCAGGGACAGATTACATGTGACCCCATAAAAAAACCTCACAAGAGCATCCCAGGCTGTTACGGGCACACAACTCTGACCTATAGGATCTCCTAGGGTGCTATTATATGTGGTCATCGCAAAACCTCGCAAGAGCATCCCAGGCTGTTATGGGAACATAGCTCCGACTTATAGGATCTCCCAGGGTGCTATTATATGTGGTCATGGAAAAACCTCGAAAGAGAATCCCAAGCTGTTACGGGTACACAAATCTAACCTATAGGATCTCCCAGGGCACTATTATATGACATAGGACAAAACCTAGAAAGAGCATCCAAGGCTGTTACGGGCACACAGCTCTGACCTATAGGATCTCGCAGGGTGATATTATATGTCCTCCCAGAGCATTGCCTCGAAAGATCATCCCAGGATGTTACGGGTACACAAATCCGACCTATAGGATCTCCCAGACATGATCATTTGCACAACCTATTCCACGGCCACAGAGTATCATCCTGATACTCACCATACATCATCCTAATGTACACATGATCATCCTGATCATCATCACTGCATCATCCTGATCATACAATGCATCCATCTAATACATACACAACATCTTCCTGATACATATCATCATACATGATCTACCTGATCATACAATGTATCCACATGATCATACCTGATACATATCGACATACATGATCTACCTGATCATATCCAACATCCAACATGATGCATACATACATACATATAAATGATCCAACTGATCATATCCAGCATCCAACATGATGCATACATACATACATATAAATGATCCAACTGATCATATCCAGCATCCAACATGATGCATACATACACATATAAAGGATCCAATTGATCATATAGATCAGAAACTAGAACATCGTCCTGATGCTCATCATCCAGTGCTTATATCCACAGCCATGGGAAGGATCCTCCTCTCACCATTCTTGGAATGGCTCCAACAAATTTGTCCATCACTTCTTCCTCGAAGTTTCGTCAATCTAAAGAACACTAAGCCTCTCTCTGAATTACTCGAACTTCACTCTAGCTAGTGGTTTCGTCAGCACATCCGCAACCTGCTCATCCATCGCAACATACAAGAGCTTCACTGCTCCTCTCTGCACCATATCCCTGATATAGTGATATTTGATCTCAATGTGCTTCGACCTGTCATGGAACACCAGGTTCTCAGACAATTTCACACAACTCTAGTTGTCACGAAAGATACTAGTAGCATCCAATGGGAGATCAAATAACTCAGGCAATAGCTTCTGGAGCCATACTGCCTCACAACTAGCCGAACAAGCTGCAACATACTCTGCTTCGGCTATACTCAGTGCTACACAGGACTGCTTCCTGCTAAACCAAGAGATCACACCTGATTCCATACTGAAGCAGCACCCAGAAGTGCTCTTCCTATCTGCAGCACTGCCTGCCCAATCTGAATCAACATAACCCTCTAGGTTAAACTTTTGATTCACATCATACTTGAGCCCATAATCAATTGTACCCTTCAGGAACCTCATAATATGCTTTACAACAACTAGGTGAACACCTCTGGGATCCATCAGGAACTGGCTCAATGTGTTCACCGCAAAGCAAATATCTGGTATCATGTTCGTTAGGTATATCAAGGACCCAATCATCTGACGATACACTATGACATCAATCAGATCAGATGAAGCATCACACAGAAGCTTCATGTTCAATGCCATAGGTGTGTCCATGGCCTTACAGTCCATCATCCCAAACCTCTTCGGGATCTCCACTGCATACTTCCCTTGTCCAAGGAAGATTCCATCTGTACTCTACCACACCTCCATGCCTAGAAAATAGTGCATTATCGCCAAGTCCTTCATCTCGAACTCGATTGCAAGCTTCCTCTTGGTATCGACAATCAAACTATCATTACCTATTACAAACAGATCATCTACATACAACAGTAGTATCACAGGATTTCCTTCCTCAACCTTGTAGTAAAGGTTGGAATCCGTTTTACTCTTGGTAAATCCCAAACTGGATAGAAAGCTGTCTATCCTACCATACCAAGTCCTAGGAGCTTGCTTAAGCCATACAAGGCTTTCTTCAACCTGCACAAGTATGAATTCCTGTCATGTGTCTCGAAACCAAGTGGTTGCTCTACATATACTTCCTCCTCGACTACACCATTCAAGAAAGCAGTCTTGACATCCATCTGGTGTATCTTCCATTTCGTCACTACAACCAGAGAAAGTACTTATCTAATGGAAGTGTATCTGGCTACAGGAGCAAAAGTTTCTTCATAGTCGATTCCTTCTTTCTGGGAGAAGTCGCGAGCTACAAATCTCACTTTGTATTTCTCTATGCTCCCATCCGCAGCATGCTTGATCTTGTAGATCCTTTTGGAAGTCACAACAGACTTCCCATCAAGTCTTGGGACCACATCCCAAACATTATTATTCATGATCGACTAATATTCCTCGACCATGGCATCCTTCCATTCTTTCTTTTCCGCTGCCTCTTCATAACTGGAAGGTTCTTTGTTCATAATATCACAGAGTAAAGCAACATAGCTGGTATGTGATCTAGTTCTCTTCTTTGCTCTGTGTTCTTCTTCTGGAATGCCATATCTTTCTGTATCTTGAATGAGCTCTCTAGCCCATGTAGGTTTCCTATTGTGAGAGTCCTTCTCACGAGGTGGATCTATAGGTTCTTGCAGATCTTCAATTTCACGATCAGCATCTGGAATTGCTTCAGTCATGGTAGTGTCCTAAAATCTGGTTTCCTTTTGTTCTTCATGATCTTCAACAGGTGTCTTCCTTGATTTGATGAATGTTGTGTTTTCATCAAATGTTACATCCCTGCTGACATCAATCTTCTTGAACCCTGGAAAGTATATTCTATAAGCCTTCAAGCTTTCACTGTAACCCATAAAGATAGCCTTCTTTCCTGAAGGATCTAGCTTTGTCCTCTTTTCCTTTGGAACATGTGTATATACTGGACAACCAAATATCCTGAGATGGCTGACTTCAGGTCTCTCACCAGAGAAGACCTCTTCTGGTGTCTTGTTGTCCAATATCTTGTGAGGTGTTCTGTTCTGCACATACACAACTGTCCTAGCTATAGATGCATAGGCAGATCTTGGTCATGCAGCATTTCCCATGCTGCTTCCATGATTGTTCTATTATTTCTTTCTACAACTCCATTTTGTTGTGGGTTGTAGGGAGCAGTCAACTCCCTCTTACTTCTTGAATCACTTCATAGCTTCTTGAAATCACCAGAAGTGAATTCATCACCATTGTCGGATCTAAATGTCTTAATATTCTTTTCAGTTTGATTCTCCATCAAGGTTTTGAATTCCTTGAACTTATCAAATACTTCATCTTTGGTTTTCAAGAAGTAGACCCAAGTCTTCCCGTAGAAATCATCAATGAAAGAGACATAGTATACATACCCGATTAGTGAACTGGATGACATTGGAACACATACATCGGAGTGGAAAATTTCCAAGATCCCTTTTGCTTTGCTTTCACTGCTTGGAAATGCCTTCTTAATGTTCTTTCCTTTTGCACATCCTTTGCAAACACCTTCATGCTTTGACTTGATTTTAGGAATACCTTCTACAACTTTGCTTGCAATTGGTATTGCTCTGTACTGCACATGTGCAAGCCTTCGATTCCAAAGTTCACTTCGCTCCATGGATTCATGTACCATGGCATGTTCAGGTTGTCCCTTCAATTTGTACAATCCTCCCTCTTGCTCTCCAATCACCATTGCATCATCAATAGTTCTTCCCTTTGGCCACATTAGGACTTGGCTATCTACAAATGCAACCCTCATGCCTTTTGCATCCAATGCATAGATGGAGAGTAGGTTCTTCTTGAGCCTAGGTACAAATAAAAGATCTTTCATCTTCAAGGACTTCCCACGGTCTAGATTGTAGGAGGATTCCCCACTTCCTTTGATAGGGTATTGATAATCATCCCCAAGTTTCACCTCATGGGGTGATTCATGTTCAGATAAATTTACAAAAGATTCTTTGAACCCAGTGACCATGTGTTTAGAAGCCCCATTGTCAATTAACCAATCATTACAACCATGAGAAATAGTATCTGTGAGTGCAGAGATTAGAACATATTCTTCTTCGCTTGATGAGTCATCACTTTTTTCTCTAGCCTTCTTCCTAGGGGATTCATCATCCTCGGCAGGATGAGTAAGATATTTCGTTTTTTTATTCTTCTTCTTGTTGTTGAAGTTGTTGTTGTTGTTGTCCCTTTTGTTCTTGGGATAATCTGCAGCAAAGTGACCCTTCTCAATACATGTGAAGCATATCAGATCCTTCTTATTCTTTTGATGATGGTGAGTGGATCTCTTGTGCTGAGAGTGCGCCTTCTTAGGCTTGCTTGCGAGATCTTGATATTCACTTCCCATATTTTCTTCTTAGGCTAAGAGCCTAGCCTCTTCTTGTAAGCATTCCTCCCACAGTCTACTAAAGGAGACCAACTTCTTTCTTGCACAGATTCCTTGGATAAGGGAATCCCATGACCTAGGTAGTCCATTTAGTGTGGTCATGACAACTTCACCATTGTACAAAATTTCATCCACAGCTTCAAGTTGTTCCTTGATCTGAGAGACCTTAGAAAAATAAGATTGAATGGTCTCTCCATTCTGAAGGTTTACCCCTTTCAATTGGTTCCATAGGGTCATCTTCCAATTTATGTTCTTCCATTCAAATAGCTTGGTCAATGTTAAGTTTAAACCAAATAGACTAGCAAGATCACTGAAAGAAACATAATCACAAGATAGACACAGAATTTACCCTGGGAAACCCTCATGGGGTAGAAAACCCAGCAAAGCTTTCCTCAATAAGATGATCAACCAAAATACAAGATGTGCTCCAAGATTTGATCTCCTTCTCTACCTCCTTAGCAGACCTCCCAGACAAGTGCACTACTTTTCTGAGTTGTACAAGTGTATCTAATGAGGAGCTCACCTCCTCTATTTATACTAGTTCCCGACTGACAAAAAATCCCTAATGGGGCCGACCTCTCCTGGAGAAGTCTAATAACCCCTAAAATATAAGATCAGGGCCGAACCCCACATGGTGGGTCTAATAACCCTAGTTACCACAAACCATCGGAGGAATAATCATCTCCGGATACATAATAGGGTTACCTCGGAGGGATGAAACATCTCTGGAATAATAATAATGTACAAATATAATATTCTTAGAAGTTACAATATTCAACACTCCCCCTTAATGAGAAGGATATTATAACAACGTATGCAGGAGAAAGGAGTCATCGACTACATCATACATGATACATCTATAAATCATCGAAAGCTTTCTTCAATTCATCATCATCAGTAACTCAACCAGTTACTAGAACATCAACGTAATCAGCATCGTCATCACACGATCATTAGCATCGTCATCTCAACGTCATCAGCATCGTCATCACACGATCATCAGCATCATCATCTCACGATCATCAACATCGTCATCACTCGATCATCAACATCATCATCACACGATCATCAGCATCGTCATCACACGATCATCAGCATCGTCATCACACGATCATCAGCATCGTCATCACACGATCATCAGCATCATCATCTCACGATCATCAACATTGTCATCACATGATCATCAGCATCGTCATCAATCGATCACCAGCATCGTCATCACACGATCATCAACATCGTCATCACACGATCATCAGCATTGTCATCACATGATCATCATGATCATTTTACAGGATGATCAATCCTGCTCTTTTTAGGACATAGGTCCATAGATGATGCAATCGAGATCAAGTTCCAGGATGATCAGTCCTTATCACTTTAAGACAAGTCTCATGTCTAGGGACGATGCAATCCCATCACATACATTTTGAACCCAGTTCATGGACGGTGCAGTCCTCACATGTACCTTTAAGACAAGTCTCATGTCTAGGGATGATGCAATCCCATCACGTACATTTTGAACCCAGTTCATGGACGATGCAGTCCTCACACGTACCTTTAAGACAAGTCTCATGTCTAGGGATGATGCAATCCCATCACGTACATTTTGAACCTAGTTCATGGACGATCCAGTCCTCACACCTACCTTTAAGACAAGTCTCATGTCTAGGGATGATGCAATCCCATCATGTACATTTTGAACCCAGTTCATGGATGATGCAGTCCTCACACGTACCTTTAAGACAAGTCTCATGTCTAGGGATGATTCAATCCCATCACGTACATTTTCAACCCTATTCATGGACGATGCAGTCCTCACATGTACCTTTAAGACAAGTCTCATGTCTAGGGATGATGCAATCCCATCACGTACAATTTGAACCTAGTTCAGGGATGATGCAGTCCTATCTTCAATTTTTGGAGACATCAGTCTACGGCTCAATTCTGGGATAGAGGTCCGGGGAAGATGCAAACCCCTACTTGTTCATTCAGGACTTCATTCTCGGAGACATCATGTCTACGGCTCTCTTTAGGACTGAATTCCAGGGATGATCAAATCCTCACATGTCCACCAAGGACTTCATTCTCGAAGACATCATGTCTACGGCTCTCTTTAGAACATATGTTCAAGGATGATGCAATCCTTCTTCTTTCTCGGAGACATCTATCTATGGCTCTCTTTAGAACGTGTGTTCAAGGATGATGCAATCCTCACATGTATCCTCACTGATACAGGTACAAGTATTGTCAACTATACAAGTACATTAATCAATACATGTATCATCAAGTATGTATTCTCACCAATACATCTATCATCAAAACATGTATTCTAGTATGTATTCTCACTAATACATCTATCATCAAAAGCGTGTATTCTCATCAATACATCTATCATCAAAAGCATGTATTCTCACTAATACATCTAGCATCAAAAGCATGTATTCTCACTAATACATCTAGCATCAAAAGCATGTATTCTCACTAATACATCTATCATCAAAAGCATGTATTCTTACTAGTACATCTAGCATCAAAAGCATGTTTTCTCACTAATACATCTATCATCAAAAGCATGTATTCTCACTAATACATCTAGCATCAAAAGCATGTATTCTCACTAATACATCTAGCATCAAAAGCATCTATTCTCACTAATACATCTAGCATCAAAAGCATGTATTCTCACTAATACATATATCATCAAAAAGAAAAAGTATAAGAGTCCTAAATCTAAATATTTCTAAGTATCCAGGTGTAGTAGACAGGTATCCTCATCAATGACCTTGTTGTTGATGAGACAAACTAATCATCAGTGATTATACTACGCCCCCTTTCGAGGAGGGTCTTTTTGAACTACACCGAGCTTGTCTCGGAAGTATTCAAATTTCACTCGAGACAGAGGTTTGGTCAATATATCAGCAATTTGTCCCTCAGTGCTCACATACTCGAGCTTGATATCTCCTTTCTGCACCATATCTCGTATATGAAAGTATCGGATCTCAATGTGTTTTGACTTGTCGTGGAATATAGGATTTTCTGTCATCTTAATGCAGCTTTGATTGTCACACATAATCACAGTGGGATCCATTTCTAAGTCAAACACTCCAGATAATAGCTTTCGAAGCCACACTGCTTCATAGCTGGCAAAGCAGGCAGGTATATATTTTGCTTCAGCAGTACTGAGAGCCACACTAGATTGTTTCTTGCTGAACCATGAGATCATGGCAGATCCGAGACCATAACATCCACCTGAAGTACTCTTTCTGTCTGAGACACTTCCTGCCCAATCAGAATCTGAGTAACCATGTAATAGGAGTTCATGACCTCCAAGATAATATAGACCAAAATCTAATGTACCTTTTAGGTACCTCATTACATGCTTTGCAGCTATTAAGTGAACCTTTCTAGGTTCTACTAGATACTGACTGAGGGTATTTACAGCAAAGCATATATCTGGCCTAGTATTTGTTAAATACATTAATGACCCAATGATTTGTCTATATAGATTTAGGTCTACTTATTCCGATGATTCATTAACTAATAACTTCAAGTTGGAGTCCATGGGAGTGGCCATGGCTTTACACTCCAACATATCAAATCTTTTTAGAATCTCCACAGCATACTTACCTTGATTTAGAAAGATTCCTTTTTGTTCTTGCTGTACTTCTAGACCCAAGAAGTAGTGCATTAATCCGAGGTCTTTCATCTCGAATTCTGAAGAAAGCTTCTTCTTGCTTTCAATAATTAGTTTCTCATTTCCGGTTAGAAATAGATCATCTGCATATAACAACAGTATAACTGGTTCATCATCCAACACTTTAAGATAAATATTGGGGTCAGCTTTACTCTTGGTAAAGCCCATGCTTGTTAAGAAATTGTCAATCCTTCCGTACCAAGCCCTGGGAGCTTGCTTCAAACCATATAATGCCTTTTTCAGTTTGCATACATGAGTCCTCCCATATTTAACCTCAAACCCTTGTGGTTTCTCTATGTATACTTTTTCTTCAATTACACCATTCAGAAAAGTTGTCTTAACATCCATTTGGTGTAATTTCCACTTCATCATAGATGCAAGTGCCATGATAGTTCTAATTGAAGTATACCAAGCAACTGGTGCAAATGTTTCTTCATGGTCAATTACCTCCTTCTAAGAGAATCCTCTGGCTACAAATCTTGCCTTGTATTTTTCAATGCTACCATCTGCAGCATGTTTTATCTTGAAAATCCATTTAGAAGAAACCACACTTTTATCTTTTTGTTTGGGAACTACATCCCAAACATCATTTTTCATTATTGACTGATATTCTTTTGTCATTGCTTCTACCCATTCTTTCTTCTTGGCTGCCTCTTCATATCTAGTAGGTTGTTGATCTACAAGATCACACATCAAGGCCATATAGTTGGACACTAGCTTAGGTTTCTTTCTTTCTCTAGTGGAGCCTTCAGGAGCTCCATTTCTTTCAGCTCCTTGAATAATGTCTCTAGCCCATGCTGGCCTTCTTTTCTTAGATATATCTGTAATGGAAGGTTCTTGTGGTTCCAACATGTCATGATCTTCTGGTGAATCATCTCCATGGATGTGCATAGCCTCTGTGATTCTAGGAGGTGTATCTTCTTCATAGATTTCTTCAAGTTGGCACTTCCTGGATTTCTGGAGAGCTGCTTCTTCATCAAATGTTACATCTCTACTTATTTCTATATGATGAAAACCTGGTATGTAGATTCTGAAGGCTTTGGATGATTCACAATATCCAACAAATATTCCCTTCTTACTAGAAGGATCCAACTTGGTTCTCTTTTCTTTTGGAATGTGGATGTACATAGGACACCCAAATATTTTGAGATGACTTACCTCAGGCTTCTTTCCTGTAAACACTTCTTCTGGAGTTTTGAATTCAAGAGCACTATGGGATAGTCTATTTTGCACATAGACTGTTGTCCTAGCTGCTTCAGCCCATAGATACATGGGTAGATTTTGATCGTGTATCATAGTCTTTACAGCTTCCATGATGGTTCTATTTTTCCTCTCAGCAACCTTATTTTGTTGGGGATTGTAGGGAGTGGTTAGTTCCCTCTTAATTCTGGCTTCTTTACAAAAGTCTTCAAAGTCCTTTGAAGTATATTCTTCACCATTATCTGTTTTGAGAATCTTGATTTTCTTTTCTGAGAGATTTTCTATTAGGGCCTTGAATTCTTTGAATTTTCCAAAGACTTCATTCTTACCTTTTAGAAAGTATATCCAAGTCTTCCTTGAATAGTCATCAATGAATGAGAGATAATACTCAAATCCACTTAGGGAAGTAGTGGGCATTGGTACACATACATCTGAGTGTATTAGCTCCAAAATGTTCTTAGTCTTTGTTTCACTCTTTGGAAAAGGGTTCTTGACATTCTTCCCTTTCTTACAACCTTTACATGAGCCATTATGATCACCCTTCAGATCTGGTAATCCTATGACCACCTTGCTTACATAGGGTAAGGCTTTGTAGTTAATGTGAGCTAGTCTTCTATGCCATAGATCACTGGGGTTAGAGGTTTCATGAGCAAGGGCAACTTCTGGATGTCCCTTGAGCTTATAGAGACCTCCTTCTTCTTCACCAATGATAACTACATCTTTAATTGATTTTCCTTTGGACCACATGAGTACTTGTCCATCTATGAAAGCCACTCTAAAACCTTTCTTATCTAGTGATGAGATAGAGAGTATCTTCTTCTTTAAACTTGGTACATATAAAAATTCTTTCATTTTCAAGGGTGTTCCAGAATCAAGCTTGTAGCTTGCTTCACCAATTCCCTTGATGGGATATTGATAATCATCTCCTAGAGATACCTTTTGAGGTGAAGACTTTTCTTCAAGTCTTGAGAGAGTTTTCTTTTGACCTGTCATGTGCTTTGAAGCACCACTATGAATGAGCCATGTATCTTCTCCAGGAGACACAGATCCAGAGAGTGCAAAGAATAGGACATATTCTTCTGGATCTTCTTTCTTTACTTTAGATCTTTTCTTTTGAGGCCTTTCCTCTTCTTCTTCTTCTTCTTCTTCTCCTATTTCTTCTTCACTATCATCCTCTGCCATATGTGCATGATGTATTTTGTGAACAAACTTCTTCTTCTTCTTTTCTGGTGAAGTACAGTCTCTAGCATATTGTCCTAGTTTAAGACAATTATAACATTGGACTGTGGAGAGATCTCTTTCTGAGTTTGTTCCTCCTTTCCTTTTGAATCTATGAGAGGGTTGAGACTTCTTGTGGTTCACTTTCTTGAAGTGACCCCTCTTTCCTCTTTTGGTGTGGGTGGCCAAGGCTTGGTCATCCTCTTTGAGAAGAGCTTCTCTGTTGGCTACCCTAGCCTCTTCTTGAACACAATCCTCCCATACTACATCAAACTTCATGCTTTCTTTTCTGGCACACATAGTTTGTATGAATTATTCCCAAGGTCTAGTGAGACCATTTAGAGCAGTCATCACAAGTTCATCTTCATCAAGAGTATCACCAATGGTATCTAGTTGCTCCTTGATTTGGGAGACCCTTGAGATGTAGTCTTGAATGGATTCTCCTTTGTGCATCTTGGTGCTCTTCAACTGAGTCCTTAGGTTCATCTTCCTATTGATGTTCTTTCCTTCATACATTCTTCCTAGGGCATCATACATTTCCTTCCGAGTCTTCTTGGAGGCCACTTGGGGAATCAAGTGGTCTTTAATAGAGTCAGATATGATTGTATTTTCCCTAATCAAATCCTTCCTATGCTTCTCTTTGGCTTCATCTCCTTCAGGTTCTGCAACTTCATCCTTGACATAATGAACAAGATCATTCTCTTCAAGAATGAGACCAATTCTATATTTCCATGCCCGGAAATTTTCTATACCTTCTAGCTTGTCTTCAAGCTTAGTTTTTGGAGCCATCTTCTCTTGGGGGAGTCCAAGAGATAAGAGATAGAGTAGTACTTACCCGGAAATTTTAACCCTTTTAATTTTTTGGATCCCAGGACATAATTTCTGGTTTATCGCACTTTTGGTAAAACTAGGGTTTGACTTTCCTGGAGTTCTACCCAACCAAAAACTTTGATCTAGGGCTCAAAAGATTGGTTTTGAGAAGGGCTATCTAGCCATGTAATCAGAATTCAATAAAACCAACTTTTTGCTGAAACCAATTTTTGGTTTATCGCACTTTTGGTAAAACTAGGGTTTGACTTTCCTGGAGTTCTACCCAACCAAAAAGTTCGATCTAGGGATCAAAAGATTGGTTTTGAGAAGGGCTATCCAACCATGTAATCAGAATTCAATAATACCAACTTTTGGCTGAAACCCTAATTTTCACTAGAGAGAGAGAGAGAGAGATTCTTACCTTGTGAAAGATGTCCTATTTAGGCTAGCTCTGATACCATGTTAAGTTTAAACCAAATAGACTAGCAAGATCACTGAAAGAAACATAATCACAAGATAAACACAGAATTTACCCTAGGAAACCCTCATGGCGTAGAAAACCTAGCAAAGCTTTCCTTAATAAGATGATCAACCAAAATACAAGATGTGCTCCAAGATTTGATCTCCTTCTCTACCTCCTTAGTAGACCTCCCAGACAAGTGTGCTACTTTTCTGAGTTGTACAAGTGTATCTAATGAGGAGCTCACCTCCTCTATTTATACTAGTTCCCGTCTGACCAAAAATCCCTAATGGGGCCGACCTCTCCTGGAGAAGTCTAATAACCCATAAAATATAAGATCAGGGCCGACCCCCACATGGTGGGTCTAATAACCCTAGTTACCACAAACCATTGGAGGAATAATCATCTCCGGATACATAATAGGGTTACCTCGGAGGGATGAAACATCTCCGGAATAATAATAATGTACAAATATAATATTCTTAGAAGTTACAATATTCAACAGTCAGGGAATCAAACATCTCTTTGGGTGTCTTCAGATATGACACATGTGGGATGAGATGGTCCTTAATAGAATCAGGAATGATTCTCTTTTCCTTGACCAAGTTCTTCTTGTGAAGAGCCTTAGCCTCTTCTTCCTCTGGGATAGGGACCTCTTCACTTATATAAGTGTCCAAATCATTTTCTTTGAGGATTAACCCAATCCTATACTTCCATGCTTGGAAGTTATCATCCCCTTCAAGCTTGGTGTGGTGAGACATCTTAAAGAGTACTTCAAATGGAAATAGAGAAGATATAGGTCTTACCACTTGATTCGTTGAAAACTGGATCTGGTCCCATATTAGGGTTTGTTAGAGAAACCCTAAAAATTCAAAATGTGAATTTCAACTTTTTGAAAGGATAGAAAGATGCACCCTGATGAGCTGATCATCCTAGTATATTCATAATTTGAGATCTGCAAAGTTTCACCCTTTAGAAATGCCTTTAGTCTTCCTGAATTCACTAGGGAGGACCCTGAATTAGGGCTTGAGTTTCACAGAGCTTCACCCAACCAAAAATATCAATCCAAAGCTCTAAACTTCAATATTTCCAAGGAGCTTCTAGATATGTCTTCAAATTTCAAAAATTCTTATTTTTGTGGAAACCCTAATTTTTAGGGCCAAAATTGAAAGTGCTCAGAATGGAATTCTGATTGGACAGATAGATTCTCCTTGATGAGTAGAGTCAATATACCTTACTACTTTTCCAAAATCTATGGAGAGAAACCCAATAAACAAGAAACCCTAGTTTCCGCCACTACATAATGTCTTCTTCTCAGGGAAGCTTTGATACCATGTTAAATTTTGAGCATTAATTCAATATACTCTAGGATCTTTACTGATAGAATAACATGTATAGCATATCAATCATATCAAGCATGTCAATCATAACAAGAGGCAAACATAAGATATAATAGACACATAGAGTTTCCTTGGGGAAAACCCTAAGGTGAAAAACACCACAACTTCCTCAAAGATAGATAGAGCAATAATACACCCAAATTAAAACCCAAGTACAAGAAATAGTCTTCTCCTAGTAGATGATCCTCCTCCTCACATGTGCACCACTTTTCGAGTGATGTAGAAGTGAGTAATGAGATGTCCAAATAGAGATCTCCTGATCTCTATTTATACTTGTCTTGTCCTGCCCAATAAACTAATGGGGCCGACTTGTCTAGCTTAGTCTAATAACCATGGTTAACTTAATCAGGGCTGACCTCACACATGGTGGTCTAATAACCCATCAGCAAGTTACGACACTTGCGACACTTGTCAATACAAATGATGACACTTCCTTATAGCGGAATAACACATCTCTATAAGAGTACAATATACATAGATGAAATACATAGGTGAAATACATTCCGAAGTTACATATACATCAACATTTCGTGTCGATGATGGGGGATACATCATGGCCCTCTTTCAATGGATTCATCCTTGTCGACTTCAACACATCATATGAGCGTTGAATCTAGAAACAATCAAGTATCTTGGTCCTGCATGCCTCAATGGTAGGATACCTCGCTTTCAACATGAGTTCACATCATTGGCTATTGATTGAAAGATTCCATCGAGTGTTCGACTTCAGCACATTGATTCACATTCGATGGTATGCACTATGATACCTTGGAATCATTGACATCAATGGTGATCTACCTTGCACTTGTTAACGGTATACATCAATGACCAGTAATCAAGTGGTCTCTACCATGTTCAACTTGAAGACATTGTAATCACATGGTTAGATTCGTATCATTGTGGGTTCGGTTTGAACACCCTGCGTTAACTCATATATCTTTCCTAGGTTGCAATCGATATTTTTTGAGTCATATCACACAGATCCACTTTGTATTGGTCATGGTTGTGTTAAAATCTCATCATGGATCTACACTTGTGTCTAGTAGCCATGATTGTGTTCAGTTGGTCTCTACTATAATGGATCTGCAAGGTATTGGTCGGTAGCCATGTTATGAGTCATGTGAGACATGTATCTCAGAGTCAGTTGTACTATAGAAGTCTCTTCCAACCGATGATCCTTGACTTCAACCCTTTTATATTACAAAGCATTTCACCTATTCCATTTTACCACCTTCATGCTTTGTGGGGCATTCTATTACACCAAAATCTCTTCATCATGAGTCATGTATTAGATCCATTCCTTAATACCTAAAGTCCCTTGGCTAAATAATCAAGAGAAAGGTTGTTTTCCTTCTCCTTTCACCTTTTCTGGTCACCTCAACACACCCTTCCTTCAAGCAAGGAGCGTCAAACTCTAGGTGAAGCATGCTGCACACTAGCAGAGCGCGTTGGTAATGCATGTGGCCTTTGTAAAAGGTGCGGTGATCCACTTCTAATGCAGGTTGTATTAATGCAAGGTGCATTGAAGTTGGTTAAATTGGATAAAAGGAAGCTTCAAGCGATTTCTCGAAGCTTGGTGATGTGGAGGATTATCCATAGATGCTTGGAAATGTGGCACTCAATCCCCTAACCAAGTGGAAAGATCCCTCAAACCTCTCCCCTAAATCCTCAACCTACTCTATCCCTTTAGCCATATAAATATGAACCCCCTCTCCATTTTTAAGGGAAGAAGGATAAAGCACCCATATGCTGGTGGAATTTGGCTAGGGCTATCTTCTTCACTCATAGTAGGCTAGAAGGCTTTGATATATGAGGCAAGATCATTTGAGTTGGATTCAAAACGTCAGGGCATTGGTTGTAACTCTCTAGTTTGTATTTGCTGCAAATTGAATTTAATATAAACATCTTTCCATAATCTTGTTATGATATATAATAATGTTTAGGATCAACTTCTTTGACCATTGAGCTAGTTAGATTCATAATCATATTATTTCATATTATTCGTTTCTGTCCATTTTCCGCTTCTTGTTTTGCAGCTGGAGATTGAGGAACTAGAAGTAGATCAAACGAGGAGAAATGAATTTCTTTTATGAGGAAATTCACTTTAGGATCTACCTTGCAATTTAATCTAAGTAGGAAAGATAGTTATGTTTTGTACTCATTTTTTTCTAGATCTAAACCATTTAGACTAGAGAAATCAGTTTTTGTCCACATTAACAGATTGTCCATAAACAAGGACGTAGAGTTATAAATGGGGGGTTTGAGAGAAGGAGAGAGAGAGAGAGGGGGAGGGGTTTCATCTAAAGGGTTTTTATGAGAGATAGGGGGGGATTAGGGAAAGATAGAGAGGGGAATTATTGAGTAGAGAGAGGGATATTTTATGGGGAGTAGAGAGTGAGAGTGATAATTACTAGGGGGAGCAATGGGATTTGGGTAGTGAAAGTTGTAGAGATTGGGGATTTTAGGGGTTTGGAGAGGAGGAGGGAAGTTACAGAGAGAGATAGGGAAGTTACAGAGTGAGGATGGGGTTGGAATAGATAAATATATAAATATTGAGGGGGTTAGGGTAGGTGGATGGTAATTAGAGAGAAGGGGGATAAAGTCTGTGTTTGTGTGTGAAAGAGAGAGAAAGATGGGAGGGTGGTTAGAGGTAGGGGGTATTATAAGAGATAGAGAGAGATGGGGAATCACAATTAAGGAGAGAGATAGGGGGTGGGGAGGGGGATGGTTAGAGGTTTAGAGAGAGGGAGAGAGAGAGAGAGAGAGAGAGAGGGAGAGAATGAGAGAGTCATGGTGGTTAGATGTAGGAGTAGGAAGAAAGAGAAATGGTAGTTAGGGAGTGATATATGGGTTTGGGGTAGAGAGAAGTAGAGAGCGTGGGTGTTAGGGGATTAACAAAGAGATAAAGGTGTGAGGGTTAGAGGTATGTGTAGGAGTAGGGGGGGATAGAGCGTGAGAGAGGAACTTTGTAAGGTTTAGTGGGGAGAGGAGAGAGTAAGAGAGAGGGATGGAGAAGGGGGGTTAGTCATAGGAGTGGGATTGAGGAGGAGAGAGAGAGAGAGAGAGAGAGAGAGAGAGAGAGAGAGAGAGAGAGAGATAGAGAGAGAGAGATCAAACGTGTATTAGAGAGAGAGAGATTGAAGGTGTATTAGAGAGAGAGACTGTGTGTTCCATGGTGGTGGTGATTAGGGGTAGGGGTAGTAGGGGGGTTGGTGGAGAGAAAGATATAGAGATAGGGAGAGTTAAGGATTTGGAGAGGAGTACAAAAGTTAGAGAGAAGGTGTTTGTAATTGAGGAGTGGGAGGGGAGACGGGAGAAAGACATAGAGAGAGAGAGAGAGTGCAGTGTTGGGATGGGGAGAAGGGGTGAGAGAGAGAGAGAGAGAGAGAGAGAGAGTTAGTGATAGTTGGGGTAGGATTAGGATTAGAAAGAGAGAGAGGTTAATGCTAGATATAAAGAGGGGTTTTTTAGGGAGAGAAGCGGGGATTAGGTTTGGAGAGAGAGAGAGAAGGAGAAACGATAGGTGTTAGGGGTTGGGGAAGATAGAAAACGGTGGGGTTCAAGGGTAGGTGGAGGAGTTTGGGTGAGAAAGAATGAGAGTGGGTGTAAGGGATAGGTGAAGCAGGGTGAGAAAGATGCATATGGAGGAGGGTGGTTAGAGATAAGGTTGGTTAGCAGAGAGAGGGGGGTTGGGGTAGGTGGAGTGGGAGAGGGGTTAGGGAGAGAAAAAGGGGGGTTATGAGGAGAGAGAGATAAATAGGTTAGGGGTAGAGAGACACGATGGTTTTTAGGGTTGGAGGAGAGAGAAAGGGGATTAGGTAGGAAGAGGAGAAGGAGAGAGAGAGAAAGAGAGAGAGAGAGAGGAGGAGGAGGAGGAGGAGGAGAGGTGTTGGTGGTAGGGGTGGGAGTAGTGGGGTCAGAAATAAAGAGATAGAGAGAGAGATATTGGGGGTGTTAGGGAGTAGGGTGAGAGAGAGAGAGAGCCGAGGGGGGTGGTGGAGAGAAAGAGATAGAGATAAGGAGGGTTATGGGTTTAGGGAGGAGTAGGGAAGTTAGAGAGAAGATAGTTATGATTTTGGAGTGGGGTGAGTGAGGGAGATATATAATAGAGAGAGGGGGAGAAGTGGTAGGAGGGGAATAATGAGAGAGAGATAGAGAGAGTGTGGGTTAAGGAGAGAGAGATTGGGGTTATGAGTAGAGTGAGAGAGAGGTTAGGGTTAGGGAGAGAGGGGGGTGTTAAGTAGAGAGAGGGGCGATATGGGTAGATGGAGGGTAAGAGGGAGAGAGAGGGATATATAAATAATGGGTCATAGGGAGTTAGTGGACATAGAAAGCAGTGGAGTTTAGTGGTAATGGAGGTGTTGGGGAGAGATAGAATGAGAGAGGGTGTTAGTAAGGGTTAGGTGGAGGAGTGGGAGAGAGTAAGGGAGGAGGATTGTTAGTGATAGTGGTGTGATTCGGTGGGTGAGAGAGCGAGCGAGATGGGTTGTTAGTGCGTAGTGGGGGAGAGAGAGGGGTGGGGGTTACATGGTAGTGTGTGTGTGTGTGTGTGTGTGTGTGTGTGAGAGAGAGAGAGAGAGAGAGAGATGGGAATGTGCTTAGTGGGAGAAGGAGGTGGTTTATAAGAGACAAATGGACATGTGGTAAAGGTTAGGTGGAACCGCGGGGAGAGAGAGAGGGGGTGGTTAGGGATAGGTGTAGGTGAGCAAGAGATAAATATGCATAGTTAGAGAGAGAGATGGGGGTTAGGGGTATATACGGAGAAAGGCAGAGAGAGGGTGGGTGTTATGGTGTCAGGAGAGAGAGAAAGGGGTGGGTCTTAGGTGTAGAAAGAGGAGTAGGGAAGAGAGAGAACATGAGATAGTTTTAGTAAGGTTTTGGGGGGGGAGGGGAGAGAGATAGAGAGGAGGAAATGAATTAGTGGTACAGGAGGGTGTAGGTAGGTGTGTGTGTGTGTGTGTGTGTGTTTGATAGAGAAAGAGAGAGAAGGGGGTGTTAAGGAGTAGGGGGAGAGGGAGATATCAAGGGAGGTCAGAGGGAGTGCAGGAAATGATGGCCGAAATACATTATCAATAACAAAGAGTTGAATCATGGAGGAACGGAGAAACCAAGAATCATAGGCTCAAATGAAGTACCTGAAAGCAAAGGCAATGTCAGACAAACTCATCCTTGGGGTAACTGTCCATGTTCAAATGGTGGAACATGACCTCTAAGAGGATACAATAATGATCCAAATACTGATGCATATATCATGGCCACTAGAATACAAACGTGGATCCATGATGAACATAAGTGTAAACATAGCCACATAAATACAAGGTGGATCTATGTCAAAACTAGAGAACATAGCCATAAAGAACAAGCTGGATCTATGTCTCATCAAGAGCCAAAAAGAGTGTGGCTCAGTCTTGCGCAACTTGGGCGATAACATAAATAAGGTGATGCTATCGAGGATCCCAAGGTCTTCATCCAAAAACAACCCAAGGTACAAACCTATCCATGCAAATAAATGAGTTGATGTCGAACATGGGAGATATCGTTTGATTACTGGTCATTGATGTATACCGTTAACAAACATGAGGGTGTCCACCAATAATGAAAATGGAAACCAAGGTACTTAGTACATTCAAGCAAGTGTGAATAAGTGCTCTTGTTGTCGAACACTTGAAGAATCCATCGGATAGGAGACATTGATGTATTCCCATCTATCCAATAGTAAGGGAAACTGCCACTAATGACTGCAATCCCCAAGGTACTAACCGAAACTCTAAACTTCATTCCCAGATCACAATGAGTTGAAGTCGATGGGAAGAAGTCCATTGGAAGGGAGGCCTTAATGCATCCTCCATCATCCAACACGAGAGACACTCAATAGGTATGAGTTGATTTGGAGTAGGACTGAACACATGATGAAACATACTGACACTAAGGAATGGCTGACACATGAGGTCAAGGCAACTGTAGAATGGCCGAGACAGGTTATATCCTTGAACAATGAGCATGAAACAAGAGTGACTTAGGCAGCTTTTAATACAAAGAGAAGACGATGCAAATTTGCAATGTAGGAGACATTAACAGGTTCTCCATATGATTGGAAGACTAACCAAACAGACGAGTAGGAACTCTGAGATAAATTTTACCCTAAGGCCAACACTAGAACCCAACTTGTTTGATAGACTCAAAATAGGTGCTTTGTTCAAGGAGATAGTTGACTTGCTGCCATCATATTGAAAGATATTTTAACATTCTTCCCTTCCCTTTTCTTTTTCATTTTTTAACGAGCTTGACAAAGAACTAAAGCATGCTCGACGGTATTTTCATATTTAAGGAGTCTGAAAAACCTAGAAGAAAACTCCATACACCTATCCGTGGATTTTATATTGAGCCCAGATTGGTCTGTGCTTGGCGGTGTTTTCTTGCTTATTGAGTTGAAAAACTTAAACAGTCCTCTATCAACCATCTCGTGGATTTCACATTGTGCCCGAGTAGGTGAATTCTTGCTTGGTGTTTTCACATTTCGAGAGTCTGAAAACCCTAAAGACGACCCCAAAGGCCCTTTTTCATAAATTTAGTCTCCTTCACCGAAAAAGTGTAAAATGATGGAAGAAGAACTCTCCTAGCGCATACAAGAGTATACCTAGAGTATACATTTTCCGTAAATTATCCACCAAGGCTTGGAAAATGGGTAATTCTATACCTAAGTGGATGTCGGTTCAGTTATTTTAACAAGCTTGAAAAGACAACTATGCTCGGCAAACTTTTCCTATTTAAAGAGTCTGAAAAGGGCTTAAAAGAACTCCATAGGGATCTTTTCCGTAAAGGTTTAACGAGTCTGAAAAAGTAAACTCATGACTTCCTTACTATTTTTAGTGAGCTCAAAGGAGATATAGAAAATGCTCACAACTTCCTTACTGTTTTTAATGAGCTGTAAGTGAAGATGAAAGAAATGCTCATAACCTCCTTATTGTTTTTAACAAGCTCGAAGAAAAGGTGGAAGACTGCTCATAACCTACTTACTATTTTTAACGAGCTCGAAGTGAAGGTAGAAGAATGCTCGAAACCTACTTACTATTTTTAACGAGATCGAATTAAAAGAAGAATGCTTGAAATGGGAGGAGACGAGTGTTAAGGACATGCAAAACTAGCTCCAAGCGCATGGAACAAAGCTATGTCTAATGCAAGGAACATGAGAAAGATCAGGACACTTAGGGTCTGTCTCCTCCAGGAAAAATGATACAGGGCTTAGTGGAAATGAGATCAGAGATGGAGGCTTATACAACGAGCTAAAAGCGTGGAAGCTGGCATCAAGCTCATTAGCGCAAGTGGGATCATAACAGATGCATATGCATCTTAAACACAAAGATGGGAGCCTTATTAGGGATGGCTAGAAATATATGAGGAAGAAAGATACGAGGCTTCTTCTTAAAGTCATGGTAAATCTAAAAAGGCTCCCGAGCCTATGAGAAAAACTCAGCATGGGCACCAGAATGGCATAAGGGTGCTGACTAGGGTGACCCATGTTAGGTAGGCTCTGCTGTCGAACTAGTGCACAATGCATAAAGAGATGGCTAACACACCAATATCCAACAGGTTCGACCCTATGGCAAATTCAGATGGCAAAAGTTTCAAATGCAACAAAACAGCGGGGAAGCCTAAACCTATATGCAAGGTTCCGAGTATACCTAACATGGTTGCACAATGTGTCGAAAAGGACCAGTAAGCAAGTATAAATCCAGCTAAGAATCCTGTCTCCAAGAAACATTAGTACCAAGATAATATCTAAAACATATGTAAATAAAGACTCGATACAAGTCACTGTGGTAGAAATACTTTCAACTTCACTATCATCAACAACAGGCATAAACAAGGCAGAGTTTTCAAATGAAGACTCTATGGTACCCAAGCCAGAGGACTTACAATCAACAAGATAAACTTCAGGATGAAGATCAAAGTTGAAGGACATGATGGAATCTATAGAAACAAATTCATCATCACGGGAGTTGAAAATTCTAGAAGCAGAATCAAACTTAGCAGGAACACTGATTTGCGGATCTATAGGAGAGTCTAAAGACTCGACAGTAGGAAGATCAGACTTTAAGGTCAAACCAGGGTTGGACATAACTGTGACTGGATCAACATCCAAATGAATGGCAGACTGTACTATGGACTCTAGGAAAACTTCATCGGAAGGAAGTATATCATCCCAGATAGAACACATATCTAAACATTCAGATGGAGGTGTCACTTGGTCAAAAGCCGGGACTACGTCCTGAGAAGGTAAGCATGAACTCAGAGACTTTTTCTCAGTAGCAGTTGAACTCAAGGAACAATATGCCACATAATTCCCATGTGACATAGTGGTGCCTAATGACGAGGGATCAGATTGGTCTACAGTTGGGTAATAAGGAGGATCAACGAATGCATGTTGGTCGATAGTGACGATGCTTTCGTTATGAGGGAAATGCATCACACGAAAGAGCATAGACACCACAGCATGCATAGCATAAACATAATCACGCCCGAGGATCATATCAAAGTCCATAGGGTCCTCTAAAACTATAAAATCAACTAAGACTGTTTTTCCACCCAATGTAACAGGTGCCTGACGGAGGAATCCGATCGGTTCACTGGGTCTTCTATCGAAGGTCAATGACCAATTAGCAGCTGGAATAATATTAGGGAAACCCAAATCTCTCCAAGCATAAGCGGACAAGATACTAACAGAAGCTCCTTCATCAACAATGCATCGATCAACCGTATGGTTCTCGATATCAACCTTTATCTTGAAAGGTGTCGAAGAAGGAAGACGAGGCTCGGCTAGACTATTCCAATCAAAGGAAACGATCCTAGGGCTTGGAATGGGTTCACATGGCACAGATGAAGTGCCCCCTTTTTCAGAAACATCCAAACTAGTAATGCAGAAGACTTCCGTAGTAGGTGCATCAATCTTTGCAGGACTGATGGGATCGGTCGAAGATTGCATCGATTTGATCACTTCACTCTCCGAAGGAAGAGTGGGGTCGACCAGAGATTGCATTGGTTCAACCACTTTATCGACCAAAGGTCGATCTAACTGTAGGGAATCTATAGAAAACTCAGGAACTGAGGTTCCTTCAAACATGGGCCACACTCTTCGTGCCTCTGGAATGGCAGAGCATCGGTGAGTAAGGTGATCTCCCTTACAAGGTTTACAAGGGAACTTTGGTTTCCGTCCTATAGGTCGAGACTCCTTTACAACGTCAATACTCTCAGCATGACTACCATTGGCTGACAGCTTGCTCCCAACATGGCTTGTAGTGGCTGGTTGCTCAGAAGCGGAAGACTTTTGAACTAAGGACCACACTTTTGGCACTTCTGGAAGTACAGGGCACAAGTAAGTAAGGTGGTCTCCCTCACAAAACTTACAAGGGAACTTAAGCTTCTGTTTGTTGGGTTTGTTGACAATGTCAACTCCCTTAGCATGACTTGTAGTGGTCGATCTGGTGTCTCCAGTATGACTCACAGGAACTAGTGACTTGTCATTAATATGACTTGCAGTGATCAATGATGTGTCTCCAACATGATTGATAGTGGTTGAAGAAAAACTTTTAGTGTGATTTTCAGTGACTAAAATTTTTCTCCCAGCATGACCTCCAGAGGCTGGGTAGGTGCCCCCTTCATGATTTGCAAAGGTAGGGTGCTTGCCCCCAACATGAATTACAAAGGCTGGGTTGCTGGCCCCTTGTTTTGGCATCTTCTTCCTATTCTTCCCCCATCTATTCCTTTTAGACTGCTGGTTACTAGTATTTCTACCTTCTCCACATGAGGTAGAAGGAGGAGGAGAAGATGTTACTAGCAAGGGAGGCATAGGGTTATGATGCTCTTGATTTGAGGTGCTCACAAAAGAAGCGTCAGGAGCATGCAAGACATTCGGAGTGGAAAACAACCAAACCGAAAGCCCTATGGTGAATCCATGAAGATTCAGAGTAGCCATTAAGGGAGTGCCAATGTTTCCGATGAATGGAACAACACAAGGATCCCTCGGAACAGGGGTACCTTGATTAGCACTCGTTGGAACGCTAGACATAGTTTCTTGCTCAAATGAACAAGAACTTCTCCAAGGAAAACTAAGACAAGTAGCACAGAGAGCACAACACTAAAAAAGGTCCTAGGTAAATCAAACTAGGCAAACAGATGCCTTCCGGACAAGAGTCTGGGATGATGAGGGCCCAGAATAGATCCACGAAGGATGAAGAACAGTTACCCGGGGTCCACAATACAATGAATAAGGGTGCAAGCACTGGAATCACCCAACTTCCCTCCCAAAGACCTGCAAGGGATTTCCTCCCGCGTCTATCCTAGATACAACAGATATACCCTCCGCTGTCACCTGTGTATGAACCTATGGTCAGATACCAAGGATACCACCACACCGAAAACTCCTGGGGGAACAGTCTTTGGTTGAATCAGAAGGCGTGGGCAGGGTAACTGAGCCTGAAACTCAAAAGAGTCCCCAAACGCGATCCAATCCTGGTATATGCTCGAAACAGAAAGTAGGAGGAGTATTCCCAACAATCCGATCTCGCAAGACCTACTGCATAGATCCCAGGAAAGCTTTGAATGAAGTGGGTTTACCTGTGATAGTCTAACTATGATTTTTTCGTAATGTGTGATCTTGGGTGGTTTAAGGTGTTTTAAACTCAAGATCCTAACCAAGACTAGTTGGTGTATTGTAACCTAGAAAAGAAAATGTTACTAGTACATTTTATTAGGGTTCATTTTAAAGGTTACTTGCTTACTCAAAAAGGTAGTTGGTGTGTGAGAGTGGTTATAATAGAGATAGAGTACTGAAAATGAAATAGTTACCACCAAACAAATCTTTTCTTTTCAATGCAAGTCTTAAAATTATGATCTAGAATGCATATGCAAATGCAATTTTTTAATCTTTCAAATGCAAAAAAGGTAAAAATAAATTCTAAATGTACAAAATTAAACTCAAAATGTAAGAATGCAGCTACTCAAACAAATAGGTATGCAAAATAAAAATTGTTCTTTTTTATGCAAAGCACTCTAAAATCTTTTAAGCCACTTGCAAGGTACTCTATTCAGAAAATGAATCAAAATTCTTTATGCTTTTCAAAGGTAAGAAACAAAACTAAAACTAACCTACTATCAAAGCAAAAGAAAAGAACTTTTAGGTTTTCTTCATTGAAACAGTAAAAGCTACCAAATATGACTTTCAAATTCTTATTGATGTAAGAATGCCAAACATTGGGAAAAGAGTACAAAAACTACTTTTAGACCCAAATGAAGCAAATGACCCACGAAGAAGTATGGTTTGGTAAATTCAGGTCTGCACATAAACAATGCAAACAAGGTCTTGAACAACAGCCAAAACACTTGAGCTTTCACTAGAAAATAAAACTTAAAAGCATAAGGGAGGGATAAAAACCAATCTAAAAGAGAAATTTCACTCAAATAGAGACAAACAGGGTCAAGAAGACTCAAGAGGTTTCAAATCCAATGAAAATGGGGCAAGCAGGTTCATTCAGACTCAAATTAGGGTACAAAACACCAAACAGGTCCACAACCCCCCAACTTGGGTCAACAAGCCCCAAAACTTTCCAAAAAATCCCAAATTGATCAAAAGAGGTTCAAATCATGAATGTAGGATCAGTACAAGGATAGGAGACCACTTACAGTGGTTTAACACAGACCTAAGGTCATCAGGGACCCCAAAAAATGCAGCCACAACCCCCAGATTTGGGTCCACAACCTAAAAACTCAAAAATTTCAAACCCATATTTTCAGCACTACTATGTATGAGGCATACCAGCGCCCATAGCAGGATGGGCACTACTGTGCTGAGGAAAAGTAGCGTATGGGCACTACTTTGTTGTACAAACAGTAGCGTACAGGTGGAAAAAGTTGGAAAAATGGGGTTAAAACCCCCACACCTGGGTCCACAAGGGTTTGCAAGGGCTGGGAAGGGTCTGTAAGAGCCAAGGAGGGTCAAACAGAGCCTACTAACTAATCCTAATCAATAAAATGAACAAATACCATCAAACAAGACTGGAGAAATGACCTTGGATACCCCTAAGAAGTTAGGCTTTCCCTAGCAGAGTTTCCATTCTGTTGGGGGGAAAATGCACCTATAGTTCATGGAAGAAACTACCAACTTACGGTGATAAAGATAGACTTACAAGCATTCTGAAAGTACAACAAATAAATGAAGAGATTAGGGTTTAGAGATGTAGGCACCTCATTCAAAAGGTTGATCCTAGCTTTGCCTCCCTCGCTTTTCAATGCTTATCCAATATCTCAATGCCCGGACTTGCAAAACAACTTGATACCTTTCTCAAACACATTTGACTACATATATAAGACTAATATCCATGACATAACAAGACATCAAAATAAAATTAAACAGTAATCAAATCAGAGACACATTAACAGGTCATATTTGGAAAGAGAAGAACGTCTAATCTTTATTAATGAATGAAAGCAAGTACATAAATTTATACCTTCTTTCAAGCTTGGCACTTCACAAAACCTAGATTCAAGGTCTCCTACTTTCGTTCTCCAAGGATCCCAACCTCTAACCAACAGTGCTAGGGTTTATCAGAAACTAAGCACAAGAGAGGGGGATGAGGGTCTCCATTCCTCCAGCATAACTTTGTAATTGGGCTTGGTCCCCTCACATGGCCCTTCTACCCTCCTTATATAGTCAGTGAGGAAGAGGAAAAGAAGTTATAACCGCTCAGGAGGATTTCGATCCAACTTAACTTACTCAAATTTCAAGATTTTGACCAGAACATGGGTGTACGCTACTATTTCACAGTGGAGTAGCTCTCAAGAGGGTTGAGCACTACTATTGTACACTAGAGTAGGGTACACATGCTACTATCATGCCTGTGTACCAGCGCTCATGTTTAAAAAAGGCCAAAAAAAGGCTTTTCTGCTCATTTTCAAGAGATGGTTTGGTCTAGAAAAATTTTCCTAAGGGTTGTAATCATCAAATGGGTCAAGAATGAGGTAATTTCAACCATTTTTAGTGTCCCAAATGACTTTTCCATCCACAAATGTCCTGTTGTGTGACTGAACTTGATCTTAAGAAGTGTCGTCATGTGACCAAGGGAAACAAATGTCATCACGGATGGAGAGGTGTCATTTCAAGCTATAACAGATAGAGAGGAGGAAATCAATTAGTGGTACAGGAGGATGTAGGTAGGTGTGTGTGTGTGTGTGTGTGTGTGTGCTTGATAGAGAAAGAGAGAGAAGGGGGGAGAGAGAGGGGTAGGGTTTATGGCTAGGTTGAGTAGTAAGGGGTTGATTAAGATAGCCAAGAATGGGTTATTAGGTGTAGGGGGGAAGGATATTGATGGAGAGAAGGAGAACCATAAATAAATTAGGAGGGTTAAGCACTTGGGTAGGAGTAGGGAAGTTAGAGGGAGGGGGGGTAGAGTTATCAATGAGGGGGAGAGAGAGAGAGAGAGGTTGTAGGGAAAGGGTGGTTAGGAGAGAGAGGGGAGGGTTAGCGAAAGACAAAGAGGGTCATCTTTGAGTAGAGAGAGAGGGAGAGGTTAGGGGGAGTAGAGAGTGAGAGTGACTATGAGTAGGGGGGAGGGGTATTTCAGTAGTGAAAGTGATAGATATTGGGGAGTTTAGGGTTTTGGAGAGGATGAAGGTTACAGAGAGAGAGAGAGAGAGAGAGAGAGAGAGAGATGGTGGAGTGTGGGGAGGATAAGTGCTATAGGTTTAGAGAGATGGAGATTGAGAGAGAAAGAGAGAGAAAGAGAGAGAGGGGGTTGTTAGTGGTAGGAGTATGCAACCGTATCCGGTTGGACACTTAATAGTCGTATCCGACTTTCATATTGAATGATAATAAGAATAATATATTATATGATAATGATAAATTTACAATAAGCTCACCTTTATAGGGCTTAAGTAAGCATAATGAAGGGTTATGCCCTTTCACTAGTAACCTAATAATATATTCATAATATTAATTAAATATTCACAACATTGCTTTCCCCTTAGGAAAGCTTTGTCCTCAAAGCTTGAGTATTTGTCCTAATGTCATCCTTCATTCATATTTGGCGTTGGTATTAGAATTAGACGAGATTTCTTGTGTAGAGACTTGGACTTCCTTCCCATTGATTATTTTGCAATGTATTGTCTGATTGTTCCAGCATTTATGGCTTGGGGTCCAATCATCATTGCATCGACGACATATGTTTTTCTTCATTTTTCTATTATTAGACTAACTATTAGATGACTTTGATCTATTTTCCATTTCATATGCATATGGTTGAGCTTTGTGGCATTGACGGTCGGGTGACCAAGTATCTTCACAGTACCTACATTGTGTCTCTTTTTCTTGTCAATAATGGTTATCGCCTCTTGATTTTATTCCTTCCAATTTGCGTTATGTGGCTTTTTCTTTATGTCTTGCTATCTCTATGTTAGGTATGTCATGTAAATTTAACTCTTTTTGGAGGTATGGTTTAAGACCTCCTAAATAGGTTTCAAGTCTTTGCTTGTCAGACAACCCAAATACTCGTGTCAATAAGGTTTCCCATTGATGTGTGAATTCCTCCATGCTTCCAACCTGTTGTAATCTGGTAAGTTTACTGAAAAATTCATCTTCTTTGATTCCTTAAAACCTATTAAAAAAACAATTTTTGAACAAGTTCCAGGTGTACACAAAATTGTCTCTCTTCACCATAAGTACCAATTATAGGCGTACCCTTCCATATGCATTAATGCATATTTCACCTTCTCCTTGTCAGATTGATTATTGTAAATGTTGAAGTATTCTTTCGCTTTGTTTAGCCAAGCAACGCATTGGTCTTCACTTCCACTATATTTCGACAACTTTATTTTTTCCTTAGGTGGGTACACTATATAAGGATGAAATTGAGTGCCTTTTGCTTTATGGTTTGATGGTGGATCGGAACTACTCGACGATTTAAGTGACATATTTGAACTGCTTCATTGTTGGCGGTGATTTTTAGCTTTTTTATTCTCTACTATCTTACTGATAGCTTCTATTTTGTTGTTTAATCATTCCTCCATATTTAGCAGTACTTTTGTTTCTATCTGTTGCTTAAGCATCGTATTGTTAATATTTATTTCTTTTTGCAATTCTTCTTGATTCTTGGCAAGTGCTTCCTGTGTGAAAATATAAAATGAGGCATCTAGCATGTCTGGACTGCTAACTCGGTCTGTATTAGACATTAGTCTTTGTAACACCTCCCTTAATGTATTATGGTTCTGTGTCATGGTGCTCAAGTTTTGGGTTATGGTGTTTATGTTTTGATTCATAGTACTCATTTTGTCATTCAAGTCTTTTTGTTTTTCATTCAAGATGTCAAATTTGTCATCTAGCCTTCTTTCTAGTACTAGAGCAACTTCGTCTTTGATTTCTTTTTTAAGCACTGTATTGTTATTTTTCATCTGTTCCTTCAAGTCTTTTTGGTTAGTGACGAGGGATTTGATGTCCTTCTCTATTTTTTCGATTTGCTCTTTTAGTTCCTCCATGGTTCTTGATCTGGGGTGGGGAGGTGAATATTTGGGACCAATTTTGGCTTTTAAATATAATAATAATTATTAAAATAATAATATTACTATATTGTATTATAATGTTAGAAAACTTTAATAAAAACAAGTATTATAATAATATTAACTATTATATAATATTTGATTTTTATTAAAATTTATATATATAAATATATATATTTGGTAGGGTTTACCTGGAGTGGAGGTAGGCGTTGGAGTTGGATGCGAAGGAACATGGGAGTGATATGTAGAGATGGGTGGGCTAGAAGTGATAAGAGCATGGAAGAGGAGGTAGAGAGGGGGCACGGTGGAGACGGGGAGGATGGGAGAGGTGCTGGTAGGGGGGTTGCGTGGAGCAGTGAGCAACAAGAGGGTGCAGGGAGATGTGCAACAGGATGGGAGAGGAGATAGTAGTAGGCAAAGGGAGGAGGTTCAAGAGGGATGAGTGAAAAGCATGGAAGTGAAGATGGGTAGCAGCGTGGGGATCCATGGCGATGGGTAGAGGTGGAGTGGAGCGTAGGTGGTGGAGAGCGTAGATGGGGAGAGAATGGAGGGGATAGAAGAATGGGGGGGAGGTGGAGGTTGATGTGGGAAGGAGTGGTCAGAGAGAGTGGCCAAGGTGTTGGGGAGGAGTATGGAGGAGTGTGGGTGGAGCGCAGGTGGAATGCAGAGGTAAGAAGTGTGGTGTGAGTAACATGTAGGAGGTGGACGTGGGATTTGGAGTGTTGCACATGAGGAATAAGAGTCAAGGGATCCAAGAGGAATAAGAGTCAAGGGAGCGTGGAAGTAGCATGGAGTATGCTGGGCAGTAGCATGGAGGATGCTAGGCAGGGAGGAGGCCGAGCGACGGTGGTAGTGTGGAGCGAGAGTGTAGGGAGGTACCATGTAGGCAACGGAGAAGGGAAAGGACGGCTAAAACAGCAGCTTGGAGATGAGAGAGGGAGGATGAGCCGAATCCGAACTTGGGTCGAAGGAGCAAATCCACTCTGAGAGAGGAGCCAAAACCGAGCTCAGTGCCAGAGGAGTAAATCCGCTCTGATACCAAATGTAGCAACCGTATCTGATTGGACGCTTAATAGTTGTATCTGAATTCCATATTGAATGATAATAAGAATAATATATTAGATGATAATGATAAATTTACAATAAGATCACCTTTATAGGGCTTGAGCAAGCATAACAAAGGCTTATGCCCTTTCACTAGTAACCTAATACTATATTCATAATATTAATTAAGTATTCACAGTAGAGTAGGATAGAAAGTTAAATGGGGGTTATAGAGGGATATGGTTTGGGTGTAGAGAAAGGGAGAGATGGTGGGTGTTAGTTGGTTGGGGGAGAGATAAAGGTGTGGGGATTAAAGGTAGGTAGAGGAGTACGGGATGGAGAGAGAGAGGGGGGGTTTGTAAGTTTTAGTGGGTAGAGGGGGAGAGAAACAGGTAGGGAGGGAGTAGGGGGTTAGTGATATTTATGGTATGGATAAATATTTGTGGACGAGTAGGGAAGTTAGAGAGAAGGTGGTTATATATGAGGAGTGGGCGGGAAGGGATGGAGAGAGAAAGAGATAGATAGATAGATAGATAGAGAGAGAGAGAGAGAGAGAGAGAGAGATGAAGAGGTTTATTAAGTGTGAGGAGGAAGTTGTTGGAGAGAAAGATAAAGAGAAAGGGATTAGGAGAGTTAGTGTTTTTTTAGGAGGAGGGAATTCATAGAGAAGGGAAGTAAAGTTATGAGTGGGGGAATTGGAAAAAATAGGGTGAGAGAGAGGGGAGAGGGGGATTAGGAGACAGAGAGGGAAGTTAGGGAGAGACAGAGAGGGTGATCTACAACTAGTGAGCAAGAGAGAGAGAGAGAGAAATATTGAGAGAGAGAGAGAGATTAAGAGAGTGATTATGGGTATGAGGAAGAGGTTGGTTGCATATTTTAAGGGTTTGGGGAGGAGGAGGGAAGTTAGAGATAGAGAGAGGGGTTAGGGGTAGAGATATAGAGAGTGTGAGAGAGGGTCAAGAGTTAGAGAGTTGGTTAATAAGGGTTATGAGTAGGAGGGGATATTGATAGTAAGAGGAGGGGGTTTAATGCTTGCGGTAGGTGTAGGGGTTAGTGTGTATGTGCATTAAAGGGAAAGAGTGAGAGAGAGATATAAAGCAGTGGGGTTTAGAGGGGTAGAGAGAGAGAGAGAGAGATGGGAGTATGGTTAGTGGCAGGGGGAGGTGGATTATAAGAGACAACTAGACATGGGGTAAAGGTTTAGGGGGAGTATGCTGGGGAGAGAGAGAGAGAGAGAGTGAGAGAGAGGTTAGTTATAGGAATAAGAGAGAGAGAGGGGGGGTGTTTTGTGGTAGGTGTAGCAGAGAGAGAAAGGGGGTGTTTTGTGGAAGGTGTAGGAGAGAGAGAGATGGGTGGTTAGAGAGAGAGGGTGGTTAGGGGTATAGAGGGACATCGAATGAAAGATGGTTTTAGTAATCATTCAGGGGAGGAGGGGGAGGGATATGGGGGGGGAATTAGTGGTAGGGTTGTAGGGAGTTGTGTGTGTGTGTGTGTGTGGTTTAGATAGAGAGAAAGAGAGAGAGAGATAGGTGTGCATGTTAGGTAGTAGGAGGAGAGAGAGAGAGGGGTGGGGTTTCTGGCCAGGTTGACAAGTATGGGTTTGATAGAGAGAGAGAGAGAGAGAGAGATGAGGGGGGGTTATTTGGGGTAGGAGGAGGAAAGGGGTTGATATAGAGAAGGATAAACAAAAAGATATTAGGAGGGTTAGGGGTTTGTGTAGTAGGGAATTTAGAGTAAAATGGGGTAGAGTTATAAGTGGGGCATTTGGGAGACACACAGATAGGGAGGTTGCAGGGGAACAGAGTTTATGAGAGAAAGGGGGGGTAAGGAAATATAGAGAGGGGAATATTTGAGTAGAGAGAGGGAGAGGTTATGGGTAGGAGAGAGTGAGAGTGATAATGAGTAGGGTGAGCAATGGTATTTGGGTAGTGAAAGTTGTAAAGATTGGGTATTTTAGGGGTTTGGAGAGGAGCAGGGAAGTTATAGTGGGAGAGCGGGGGTGGGGTGATTAGGGGCACTAGGGAGGAGGGGGTTGGAATTGAGAAAGAGGTAGATATTGAGGGGTTTAGGGTAGGTTGATGGAAATTAGAGAGAAGGGGGATAGAGTGTGTGTGTGTGTGTGTGAGAGAGAGAGATGGGAGGGTGGTTAGTGGTAGGGGGTATTATAAGAGACAGAGAGAGATAGAGCATGAAGGTTAAGGAGAGAGATAAGGGGTGGGGGATAGTGATGGTTATAGGTTTAGAGAGAGGGAGAGAGAGAGAAAGAGAGAATGGTGGGTGGTTAGATGTAGAAGTAGGAAGAAAGTGAAATGGGGTTTAGGGAGAGATAAATGGGTTAGGTGTCGAGAGGGTGGGCATTAGGGGGTTAGGAGAGAGATAAAGGTGTGAGGGTTAGAGGAAGGGTGAGGAGTAGGGGGAGATAGAGCATGAGAGAGGGTATTTGTAAGGTTTAGTATGAAGAGGGGAGGGGGGAAGTCGAAGGGGGGTTAGTCATTGGAGTGGGACTAGGGGTGAGAGAGAGAGAGTGAGAGAGATAGAAAGAGAGAGCTAAGGGGGTGGATATTAGCAGTAGGGGGAGTAGGGGGTTGGTGTGGATAAATATATAGAGATAGGGAGAGTTAAGGATTTGGGGAGGAGTATACAAGTTAAAGAGAAGGTGGTTATAATTGAGGAGTGGGGGGAGAGAGAGAGAGAGAAAGAGAAAGAGTAGTATTAGAAGGGTGATAAGGGGAGAGAGAGAGAGAGAGAGGGTTAGTGATAGTTGGGTATGATTGGGGTTAGAGAGAGGGAGTGGGTATGAGTAGAGAGAGAGAGGTTAAGGATAGAGATAGAGAGGGGGGTTGTTAGAGATAGAAGGGAGGATTAGGTGGGCAGAGAAAGAGAGAGAGGGAGAAATGATGGGTGTTAGGGGGTTGGGGGAGACAAAAAAGGGTGGGGTCAATGGTAGGTGGAGGAGTTGGGGAGAGAAAGAATTAGAGTGGGTGTAAGGGCAAGCTAGAGGAGGGAGGTTAGTGATAGTTGTGGGAGTAGGTGTGAGAGATATAGAGAAAATGGGGGGTTTTTCAAGGATTAGGGGGAGAGAGAGGAGGGTGTGGGTTATGGATTAGTGGAGTAGGTTGTTTATATATATAGAGAGAGAGACAACCTATATATATATATATTATAGAGAGAGAGAGAGAGAGAGAGAGAGATGCAGGGGTTATTAGGGGTAGGAGGATGATGGACATTGGTGGAGAGAAAGAGATAAAGATAATGACGGTTAGGGGTTTGAGGATAAATAGAGCAGTTTGAGAGAAGGGGGTATAGGTTGGGTGTGGAGGGGTTGTGAGATGTGTGTGTGTGTGTGAGAGAGAGAGAGAGATGGGGGATAGGGGTAGGTGGGTGAGGAGTGGCAATTTTGGGATGGGGAGAGACAGAGTGGGGGTAGGGATAGAAGGATGAAGAGTCAGGGGGTTGGGTTTGGAGAGAGAGAGAGATAGAGAGCCTTGGTTGGGGGAGAGGTAGTTCAAAGAGAGAGAAATAGGTTAGGCGTAGAGAGAGAGAGATGGGGGATTGGGGGGTAGAGAGGGTTTGGGAGAGAGAGGTGTTTTAGGGGTAGAGAGATGGAGAGAGGGTGGTTTTTATGGTTGGATGGGAGAGAAAGGGGTCAGGGTAGGTGGAGGACAAGGGGAGAGAGAGAGAGAGAGAGAGGAGGAGGAGAGGACTTAGTGGTAGGGTTGGGAGTAGTGGGGTCAGAGAGAGAGAGAGAGAGAGAGAGATTGGGGGGTGTTAGGGAGTAGTGTGTGTGTGACAGAGAGAGAGATGATTGGGGTTGTGATTACAGATAGCGGGGAGGGAGGGATGGTGGAGAGAAAGAGATAGATATAAGGAGGTTTATGGGTTTTTGGAGGAGCACAGAAGTTAGAGAGAAGACAATTATGATTGTGGAATGGGGGGATTGAGGGAGATATATAAGAGAGAGAGAGAGAGAGAAGTGATAGGAGGGGGATAAGGAGATAGGGAGAGAGAGAGAGAGAGTGGCATTATGAGTAGAGTGAGAGAGAGTTTAGGGTTAGAGAAAGAGGGGGGGTTTGAGGTAGATAGAGGGGTGTTATGAGTAGCTGGAGGGGGGGTGGGAGAGAGAGGGGGGGGAGGATAAATTATGGGTCCTAGGGAGTTGGGGGATAGGTAAAGTAGAGGCATTTAGTGGTAGGTGGAGGAGTTGGGGAGAGATGGAAGGAGAGAGGGTGTTAGTAAGGGTTAGGTGGAGGAGGGGGGTTAGAGTGAGGGAGGAAGGAGGTTAGTGATAGGGATGTGAGTAGGTAGGTGAGAGAGTGAGAGAGATAGGTTGTTAGGGAGTAGGAGGAGAGAGAGGGGGTGGGGGTTATGTGGTAGTGTGTGTGAGAGAGAGAACACAGTGGGTGTTGGGGGGGGGGGAGAGAGAGAGAGAGAGAGAGAGAGAGAGATGGGAATGTGGTTAGTGGGAGGGATGAGGTCGTTTATAAGAGACAAATAGACATGTGGTAAAGGTTAGGGGGAATAGGGGAGAGAGAGAGAGGGGGGGTGGTTAGTTGTAGGAGTAGGAGAGAGAAAGAGGGAGGGCAGTGGTTAGTGATGGGTGTAGGTGAGAGAGAGAGGAAGGGGTGGTTAGTGATGGGTGTAGGTGTGTGTGAGAGAGATATGGATGGTTAGAGAGAGAGAGATGGGGGTTAGGGGTAAAGATGGAGAAATGGGGAGAGAAGGTGGGTGTTATAGTGTTGGGATAGAAAGAAAGGGGAGGGTCTTGGGGCTATAAAGAGGAGTAAGTGAGAGAGAGAATGAGAGATAGTTTTAGTAAGGGTTTGGGGGAAGACGGGTGAGAGAGAGAGGAGGAAAGGAATTAGTGTTACAGGTGGTGTAGGGAGGAGGGAGGTTAGAGATAGGGGCGGGGAGTATGAATGAGAGAGATAGAGAAAAAGGAGGGTTTGTCAAGGAGTGGGGTGAGAGAGAGGAGGGTGGAGGGTATGGATTAGTTGACTAGGTTGTTTATATAGATATATAGGCAGAGAGAGAGAGAGAGATGGGGGGGGTTATTATGGGTAGGGGGGAGGAGGGAAATTGGTGGAGAGAAAGAGATAAAGATAAGGGTGGTTAGGTATTTGAGGAAAAATAGAGTAGTTTGAGAGAAGGGGATAAAGTTGGTGTGTGGAGAGGTCGAGAGCTGTGTGTGTGTGTGTGAGAGAGAGAGAGGGGGGGGGGGATGGGGGGTAAGGGTAGGTGGGGTTAGGAGTGGTTAGTTTGGGATGTGATGAGATAGAAGGGGTGTAGGGATAGTGGGATGATGAGTGGGGGAATTGGGGGTATAGAGAGAGATATATAGAGTGATGGGGGATATGGGTAGGTGGGTGAGGAGTGGGAATTTCTAAATGGGGTGAGACAAAGTGTGGGTAGGGATAGTAGGATGAGGAGTCAGGGTGTTGGGGGTAGAGAGAGAGAGAGAGAGAGAGAGAGAGAGAGAGAGAGAGAGACCATGTTGGGGGGAAAGGTAGCTAGGAGAAAGAGAGGGGGTTGGGTAGGTGGAGTGGGATAGGGGGTTAGGGGTAGAGAGAGAGATGGGGTGTAGGACTGGGTGGTTGGGGGTAGAGAGGGTTAGGGAGAGAGAGGTGGGTTAGGGGTAGAGGGTGGATGGTAGGGTTGGAGGAGAGAGAAAGGGGTCAGGGTAGGTGGGAGGAGGAGAGGAGAGAGAGAGAGAGAGAGAGAGAGGAGGGGGGAGGAGGAGATGGGTTAGTTGTAGGGGTGGGAGTAGTGGGGTCAAAGAGAGACAGAGAGAGATTGGGGGGTGTCAGGGAGTAGGGTGAGAGAGAGAGAGTGATAAGCGGGGGTGGGTGATTACGGATAGGGGGGATATGGGGGTGGTGGAGAGAAAGAGATAGCAATAAGGAGGGTTATGGGTTTTGGGAGGAGTAGGGGAAGTTAGATAGAAGATCATTATGATTTGGGAGTGGGGGTAGAGAGAGAGAGAAAGAGAGTGTGGGGGTTAGGGAGAGAGAGAGAGTGGGGTTACGAGTAGAGTGAGAGAGAGGTTAGGGTTAGGGAGAGAGGTGGGTGTTAGGTAGAGAGAGGGGAAATACAGGTATATGGAGGGGGAGAGAGAGATAGAAAGAGAGAGGGATAGAAAAATGATGGGTCCTATGGAGTTGGGAGATAGAGAAAGTAGTGGGATTTAGTGGTAGGTAGAGGTGTTGGGGAGAGATAGAATGAGATAGGGTGTTAGTAAGGGTTAGGTGGAGGAGGGGGGAGAGAGTGAGGGAGGAGGATGATTAGTGATAGGGGTGTGAGTAGGTCGGTGAGAGATCAAGAGATATGGGTGGTTAGGGCGTAAGGGGGGGGAGGGAGAGAGGGGTGGGCGTTATGGATAGGTAGAGGAGCAAGGGGCTGAGAGAGTGAGAGAGAGAGGGAGCGAGAGAGAGAGAGAGAGAGAGAGAGAGAGAGATGGGGTTGATTAGGGGTAGGGGGATGAGGGATGTTTGTTGAGAGAAAGAGATCAATATCATGATGGTTAGTGGTTTTGATATGGAGTAGGGAAGTTTAAAGGAAAGGGGTATAGTAGATATATGGGGGGGTTAGAAGTAGAGAGAGAGAGATACATAGAGAGAGAGAGAGATTAGGGGTATGGGTAGGTATTTTGGAGTGAGGAGAGAGAATGGGGGTAGGGATTGGGAATCCCATGGTCTAGAAAGAGAGATGGATGGGGGCTTATGACTGGGGGGTTGTGAGTAATGAGAGAGGGAGGGGGAGGGTAGATATAGGTGGAGGAGTAGCTCTGTTAAGGGTAGAGCGAGAGAGAGGTTATGGGTTTGGGCAAGAGGGAAGTTTAAGAGAATGGGGGAGAGTATATAGGGAGAGAGTGAGAGAGATGGGAAGGGAGTTTGGGGTAGATAGGGAGAGAGATGGTTGGGGGGTTGTTAGTTATATGGGATAGTGATCTTAGGAGAAACATATGGTGAGTGTGGGATTACAGATAGATAGAGAGAGAGAGAGAAAGAGAGAGAGGGGGGGTTGGTTAGTAGTAGGATTAGGGGAGAGAGAGAGATAGGTTAGGGTTAGTGAGATAGAATGAGAGAGAGATAGAGAGGGAGGGGAGTGAGGAAGGGGGTTAATAAGGGTTGTTGGGAGGAGGTGAGAATGGGAGAGTGGGGAGGGGAGTTAGTGGTAGGGTGGGAGGAGGTAGGTTAAGGGTAGGGTGGGAGTCGGTGCTTGAATATGTTTGTGTGTGTGTTTTTGTTACACTGAGAGATTGAGAAAGGGAAAGAGATTGAGTGGGTTAGGGGGTCTAGGAGGAGGAAGAAAATTAGAGAGAAAGAGTGAGAGTGAGAGAGAGAGAAATGTGATTATTGTTAGTTGTAGGGGGGTTAAAAGAGAAAGAGAGAGGGGATAAAGGTTGGGGGGGGAGGGAGAGAGAGAGAGAGAGAGAGAGAGAGAGGAGGTGGTTAGTTGTAGGAGTAAGAGAGAGAGTGAGGGGGTGGTTAGTTGTAGGAGTAGGAGAGAGTGACAGGGGTAGGGGTATAGAGAGAGAGAGGTATAAATGGTAGGTGTTATTGAATTGGGAGACAAAGAAAGGAATGTGGGTTGGGGGCTGCTAGAGGAGTAGGGAGAGAGAGAGAGAGTGAGAAATGGTTTTTTTAAGTGTTAGGGGGAGGAGGGAAGATAGAGAGTGAGGGAGAGGAGGGGGGTTAGTTGTGTGGGTGGGAGTAGGGGGCATGTTTCTATGTGAGAGAGAGAGAGAGTGGAGAGGTGTTAGCGAGTAGGGGGAAAGAGACAAGGTGGGGTTTATGGGCAGGGGTCGAAGTAGGTGGTTGACAGAGAGAGAGAGAGAAAGAGAGAGAGACGAGAGTGGGTGAATATGCACAGGTGGAGGAAGGGGGTTGGAGGAGCAAAATAGAAAGAGAATATAATGGGAGTGCTAGGAGTTTGAGGATGGGTATTTAAGTTACAAAGAAGGGGGTTAGAGTTATGAGTGGTGGTCTTGGGAAGAGAGAGAGAGAGAGAGAGGGAGGTTGTAAGGATGGGTTCATTAGGAGAGTGAGAGGGGAGGGTAAGGGAGAGACATAGAGGGTGATCTACAAGTAGAGAGAGAGGGAGGTTGGAGGGGGAGGTTTGTTAGGAGAGAAAGAGGAGCGGGTAAGGGAGAGACATAGAGGGTGATCTTCAAGTAGAGAGAGAGAGAGAAAGAGAGAGAGATCAAGGGTAGGAGGAGGAGGAGGTTGGCGTATTGAATGAGATAGATATTGGTGTGGTTAGGGGTTTTAGGTGGATGAGGGTAGTTAGAGAGAGAGAGAGGTTGTAGGGGTGGGGCATTAGGAGAGAGAGAGAGAGAGAGAGGGGTGTGTTAGTTAGATATGGAAAGGGGAGTCTACAAGTAGAGAGAGAGAGGTTATGGGGGGGATAGAGAGAGAGAGAGAATGATTATATGTAGGGGGAGGGGGGTTTTGGGAAGAGAAAGAGATAGATGTGGGTGATTTTAAGGGTTTCGAGTGGATGAGGGAAGTTAGAGAGAGAGAGAGAAAGAAAGTTATTGGGTGATTAGGGGTAGTGGGGAGGAGGGTGGTTCAAGGAAAGATAGAGATAGAGATCAAGGGAGTTAGGGTTTTTGGAATGAGGAGGGAAATTAGTGAAAAGGGGGTAGAGAGAGAGAGGGGGGGTTATGGAGAAATAGGTAGGTTAGGGGTAGAGAGAGGGAGAGAGGGTGGGTGTTAGGGGTTTGGGGGAGATCGAAAGTTGTTGGGTTTATGGGTAGGTAGATGAGTAGAGGGATGTGGCAGAGAGAGAGAGAGAGAGGGAGAGAGAGATGGGGGGTGATTAGGGGTAGGCAGATGAGGGAGGTTTGTTTAGTGAAAGAGACCAATATCATGATGGTTAGGGGTTTGAGAAGGAGTAGGGAAGTTTAAAGGATAGGGGTATAGTTGATATGTGGGGGGTTAGGAGTAAGGAGAGAGAGAGAGAGAGAGAGAGAGAGAGAGAGAGAGAGATGGGGGGTATGGGTAGGGATTTTGGGGTATGGAGAGAGAGGGGGGTAGGGATATGGGATGAGGATTCGGAAGTCTGTGGTATAGAAAGAGAGATACATAAACAGAGAGAGACAAGTGGTTGTGGGGAGGGAGGTTAGGAGAGAGAGAGAGGGGGGTGAGGGATAGGGGGAGTAGGAGAGGGGTTAGGGAGAGAAATAAGTGGGATTTATGAGTAGATAAAGAGTGTGTGTGTGTGTGTGTGTGTGTGTTAGTGAGAGTGAGAAATGTTTCGTTATTACTAGGGGGTTGGGAGTAAGGATAGAGATAGGGGAACGGTAGAGAAAGAGAGAGAGAGAGGTTATGGGTTTGGCAAGGAGGAAGGAAGTTAAAGAGGATGTGGGAGAATATAGGGGGAGAGAGTGAGAGAGGTTGGAAGGGAGGTTGGGGTATTGTTAGTAATATGGGGTAGTGATATTAGGAGAAACAAATGGTGAGGGTGGGCTTACATATAGATATATAGATAGATATATATAGAGAGAGGGGGGGTTAGTAGTAGGATTAGGGGAGAGTGAGAGACAAAGAGAGAGAGAGGGGGGTTAGGGTTAGAGATATAGAACGAGAGAGAGAGAGAGAGAGAGAGGGTTGGTGGTGACGAAGGGGTTTAATAAGAGTTATTGGGAGGAGGGGAGAATGAGAGAGAGAGGAGGTGGATTAGTGGTAGGGTGGGAGTATGGGGATGAGTGTGTTTGTTACAATGAGAGAGAGAGAGAGAGATCCAAGGGGGGTGATTAGGTTTATGGAGGGGATTGGTGGAGAGAATGATATAGAGATAACAAGGGTTAGATGTTTTAGAAGGATTATGGAAGTTAGAGAAAAGGGGGGTATATTTGAGGGGTCGATAGGTGTTGAGTAGGGGGGGAGAGAGAGAGGGGGGGGATTATGTGAGTAGTCATATAAGGGGCATTGTAGAGAGAAAGAGAAAGAGATCGAGGGGGTTAGGGGTTCTAGGAGGAGGATGGAAACTAGAGAGACAGGGAGAGAGAGGGGGGGAGAGAGAGAGATGTGATTGCTTTTACTTGTATGGGGTGAAAAGAGAAAGAGAGAGTGGGGGAATATTAGGGACAGAGAGAGAGAGGAGTAGGTGGTTAATTGTAGGAGTAAGAGAGAGAGTGAGGGGGTCATTAATTGTACGCATAAGAGAGAGAGAGAGAGGCAAGTAGGGTATATATAGAGAGAGAGGTATAAAGGGTGGGTTTAATGTAGTTGGGAGAGAAAGAAAGGAATGTGGGTTAGGAGATGCTAGAGGATTATGGGAGAGAGAGAGTGTGAGATGGTTTTATTAAGATTTAGGTGGAGGAGGGAAGAAAGAAAGTGGGGGATAGGAGGGGGATTAGTTATGTTGGTAGGAGTAGGGGGTTGCATGTGTGTGTGAATGAGTGATAGAGAGAGAGAGAGTGGGGAGGTGTTAGGGAGTTGGGGGGCAGAGACAGGGTTGGGGTTTTTGGGTAGGTGGGGGAGTAGGTGGTTGAGAGAGAGAAAGAGATATACGAGAGGATCTGATTAGCTATAAGTGGGGGAGGGCAGTGTTGGGGTAGAGAAATATTTAGATATTGGTGAGGTTAGGGGTTTTAGATGGATGAGGGTAGTCAGAGAAAGAGAGAGAGGTTGACTTGCATGAGAGGGGTGTTAGGAGATAGAGAGAGGGGTTGGTTAGGGATATATGGAAAGGGGATTATATTCTACAAGTAGAGAGAGAGATGTTATGGGTGGGGCGAGAGAGAGAGAGAGACAGAGATTATGCATAGAGGAGCTCGGGGGTATAGGTAGATAAATAGCTAGATATTGGTGAGTTTAACGGTTTTGAGTGGATGAGGGAAGTTAGAGAGAGAGAGAGAGGGAAAGTTAGGTGGTGATTAGGGTTAGTTGGGAGGAGGGTGGTTGAGGGAAAGATAGAGATAGAGATCGAGGGAGTTCGGAGTTAGGAGTTTCTGGATAAGGAGGAAAATTAGAGAGAAAGGGGTAGACAGACGGGTTACGAAGAAAGAGGTGGGTTAGAACTAGCGAGAGGGAGAGAGCATGGGTGTTAGGTGTTTTGGGGAGAGAGAAAGGGGTTGGGGATATGGGTAGGTAGAGGAGTAGGGGGCTAAGAGAGATTGAGAGAGAGAGAGAGAGAGAGAGATGTGGGGTGATTAGGGGTAAGGGGATGAGGGAGGTTTGTTTAGATAAAGAGATCAATATCATGATGGTTAGCTGTTTGAGAAGGAGTTGGGAAGTTTAAAGGAAAGGGGTATAGTTGAGATGTGGGTGGTTTAGGAGTAGATATATAGAGAGAGATGGGGGTTAGGGGAAGTTATTTGGTTGTATGAAGAGAGGGGTGGGTAGGGATAGGGGATCAAGATTGGAAATTTTGTGGTATAGAAAGAGAAATAGATAAAGAGAGAGAGAGAGAGAGAGAGAGAGAGAGAGAGAGAGAGAGAGAGAGAGAGAGAGAGAGATGTGGTTGTGGGGAGGGAGGTTAGGGGAGAGAGAGGGGGGGTTAGGGGTAGGGGGAGTAGGAGAGGGGTTACGGAGAGAAGGAGGGGGGATTAGGAGTAGAGAGAGACTGTGTGTGTGTGTGAGAGAGAGAGAGATGGGGGGTTGGTAGTAAGGAGAGAGAGAGAGATTGAGAGGGTAGATATAGGTGCATGAGCAGTTTTTTTTAGGGTAGAAAGAGAGAGAGATATTTTGGGTTTCGGAAGGAGGAGGGAAGTTGAAGAGGATGGGGGACAGTATAGGGGGAGAGAGTCTGAGAGGTGGGAAGTTAGGTTGTGGTAGACAGGGAGAGAGATGGTTGGGGGGTTGTTAGTGCTGTGCGGTAGTGATTTTAGCAAAAACATATGGTAAGATTGGGATTACAGATAGATAGATGGAGAGAGAGAGAGAGAGAGAGAGAGAGAGAGAGAGAGAGATGGTGGGTTACAACTAGGGTGTTTGGGGTAGGGAGAAAGAGAGAGGGGGGGGTGGTTAGTAGTAGGATTAGGGGAGAGAGAGGGAGACAGAAAGACAGAGGTTAGGGTTAGAGAGATATAATGAGACAGGGATAGAGAGGAAGGAGAGTGAGAAAGGGGGTTAATAAGGGTTATTGGGAGGAGGGGAAAATGAGAGAGTGAGGAAGGGAGTTAGTGGTAGGGTTGGAGGAGGGAGGTTAGAGGTAGTTTGGGAGTAGGGGGATGAGTGTGTGTGTGTGTGTGTGTTTGTTACAATGAGAGAGAGAGGGAGAGAGAGAGAGAGCCTTGGGGGGTGACTAGGTGTAGGAAGGGGGTTGGTGGAGAGAATGATATAGATATAAGAAGAGTTAAGTGTTTGGGGAGGATTATGGAAGTTACAGAGAAGGGGGGTATACTTGAGGTGTCGATAGGTGTTGAGTAGGGGGGAGAGGGAGATATAGAGAGAAAGAGAGGGGGGGTGTTGAATAGTCATAGAAGGGGGGTTGGGGAGAGAAATAGAAATATATTGAGGGGGTTAGGGGTTTTGGGAGGAGGAGGGAAATTAGAGAGAAGAGGGGGGGGAGAGAGAGAGAGAGAGAGAGAGAGAGAGATTTGTTGAGGGAGTGAGTGTTAGGGGTTTGGAGGAGATAGAAAGGGGTGGGCATTACATGTAGTTGGAGTAGGGGGGAGAAATAGAGAGATGGCTGGGTGTTTGCTAATGGTTATAGAGGGTTGATAGAAAAAGAGGGAGGAGACAGGTGAGTGGCAGAAGTGGGTGTAGGGATATGTGTTTATGTGTGTGTGTGTGTGTGAGAGAGAGAGAGAGAGGATTGGTTTTAGAGAGTAGAGGGAGAGAGAGGTGTGGGGGTTAGGGAGTAAAGAGAGAGAGATAGAGGGGTGTAGGTAAATACAAAGTGGAGGAATAGGATTTTGAGAGAGAGAGAGAGACTAGGGGGGTGATTATGGGTAAGAGGTTGGAGCCAGGTCGGGGGAGAGAAAGAGATACTGATCAGGAGGGTTAGGCATTTGGGGATGAGTAGGGAACTTAAATTGAAGGGGTTTATATTTGATTAGTTGGTGGTATGGTGTAGAGAGAGAGAGAGAGAGAGAGAGAGAGAGGAGGGGGGCTTATTAAGGGTACAGGGATAGAGGTGGGTTGGGGGAGAGAAAGAGATAGCGATAATGAGTGTAAGGGGTTTGGGGAGTAGTAAGGAAGTTAGATTGAAGGGGATTATATTTTGCGAGTGGTTGGTACGGGGTAGAGAGAGATAGATAGAGAGAAAGAGAGATAGAGAGAACTCATAGGGAGAGGTTCATTTGGTGAGATAGATAGGGGGCTAGGGATAAGTGGAATAGGAGAGAGGTTAGGGGAAGAGAGAGAGAGTGAGAGAGATGAGGGGGTGAGTATGAGTAGTGTTAGAAGGGGGTTTAGTTAGAGAAGGAAATAGAGATAAGGGAGTTTAAGGTTTTGGTTAGGAGGAGAGAGAGAGAGAGAGAGAGAGAGAGTGAGAGTGAGAGTGAGAGAGAGAGAGAGAGAGAGAGAGAGAGAGAGAGAGAGAGGTTGATTAGGGATAGTGGGGTAGAAATTTTTTGGGTGAGAGAAAGAGATAGAAATCTAGGGGTTTGGGGGAGGAGGATGAATATTAGAGGGAAGCAGAGGGTATAGGGGGGAGAGAGAGAGTGAGATATAGGAGGGTAGTTAGTGGTAGAAGGAGGGGAATTTTAAGAGACAAAGGAAGAGGAGGTAAGTGTTAGGGGGAGTAGGGGAGAGAGAGAGAGAGAGAGATAGTTGTGGGGTGGTTAGTGGTAGGGGAGAGTGGTTCAGAGAAACATAGAGAAAGTGGGGGGTTTATGGAGAACGAGAGAGAGACGAGGGGGCGTGATTAGGGGTAAGAGGTTGGAGTGAGGTCGGGGGGAGAAAGATATAGTGATCAGTAGGGTTACAAGTTTGGGAGGAGTAGGAAGGGGTCTATATTTGAGTAGTTGGTGGTATGGGGTAGAGAGAGAGAGAGAGAGAGAGAGATGAGGGAGGATGATTAGGGGTAAGGGGTTGGAGGGGGGTTTGGGGAGAGAAAGAGATAGAGATCATGAGTGTAAGGGGTTTGGGTAGGAGTAAGGAAGTTAGATTGAAGGGGGGTATATTTGGGTAGTGGGCAGAGAGAGAGAGAGAGAGAGAGAGAGAGAACTCGTAGGTGGAGGTGCATTGGTGAGAGAGATAAGGGGAATAAGAGAGGGGTTAGGGAGAGAGGGGCGTAGTCATGAATAGGGATATAGAGGATAGGGGAAGAGAGAGATGGGGGGTTTATTATGCTTGTGTGTAAGAAGGGGTTTGGGGTAGAGAAGGTAAAAGAGATAAGGGAGTTTA
>BSBM01001203.1:0-142500 GCA_027924585.1 Larix kaempferi | reverse complement strand
GAATTATAAATGTTAAAATTTGTAAGATTTATAAATTTTATGTTCTAGAAGTTAGTGGTTCCAAGTTATATGGGATGGATGGCTATTGTGCCTAAAGTTACTAAGGTTTAGAGGGGTTATGTATGATAAGGGTTAAAGTAGATAATGTTGATGGAATAAAAATGTTATAATAAGGTACATGTATATGGTACAATTACTAAGGAAAGAGACACTAACTCCTAGGTTGCTTGAATAGAGAGTCAACAAAGGGGGGTCCCTCGTTAGACCACTTTAAAAGCCTTGTGTAGACATGGTCGACCACCTAACTTGGGGCATACTAGGAGGGCTTCTCTGGGAGTTACCTCCCTCCACCTATTACTAGCGCAATGGTGTCCCAGTTTCCAGTTACAACAAAAGGCACATGTGTCAAGATACCGAGTTAGGAAATTGTTTCCAAGCAATTTCCCAAAATGGTCCTTTCAAAACACTCTACACAAGACTTTTAGTAGAAATCCTATAGCCAACATACTAATGTAAACACTATAAGAAAAATGTATACAATTTAACATCTATAAAACGAAGATTTTCTACAATCTTATTCTCATTTAAAGAAAGATATATTGATCATGAAAAAAAAAATTAAAAACATCTCACTATATTTAAAAGTAAACAAGATAATAATTACAATCTAACAGAACATTAAACTAATTTAACATCCAAAACAAAATAATCAATATACTATCTTGAATCATAGAATGTATATAAAACCAATTTCAATGAAACAATCACTATTATTTTGCAAACATAATGAAAAAAATCAATACACTATCATATCATAAAAGATGCATAAAACCAATTTCAATCAAATTTAATTACCAATATTTTGCAAGCTGAATTACTAACACTAATTTTAAACAAATTTATTTAATAATATAAAGCAAACTTACTTGATAACATATTAAAAATTGGTTATGTTATTTCTAATCATACTTATAAATTACCAAAAAAAAAGAAAAAAAAAAGATTGACAAAGTTATACTAATTATCCAAAAATTTAACAGATAAACAAAGTTAAAACAGTTATAAATTTAAAATACAAAGAAAGTTTAATTGAGAAATATAAATAACTTAAATTCAAAGTCTAATTAAATCTCTTTATTGAACATTTTGACAACATTATTATAATATAAATAAATAAAATAAAATAAAATAAAAAATCACTAGTTTAGCGGATTGAGAATTACATGAGGGCCATTTTAAAATAATTATCAATAAAAAAATAAAATAAATTAAAATATAAAATATTTTACCAGCCTGGCAGGGCTGCTGACGTGTACTATAATGATAACGACCATTCTGTTCCCGCTATCGTGGACGTGGACGTGGACATGGAAGCGGATTGTGGCAAGAATATTTCACTTTTGTATTGAAGACCAATCAATATATCAATCTAACGGCGACGTGTTTGTTTTGAATAAAAGTGACACGACGGTCAATTTCATAACGTGGATATAAGAAGGGGTTGACAGAGCGGGCAACCTACACCAAGTCACTGGCCTTGGCGTCCTCTCAGGAAGCATGCTTTTCAAGATTCATCCACACGACTCAGAGTTTGCTAGGCATGCCGTAATCGACGAGAGGCTCTCCAAGGAGCCTGCCGCAGCCCTAACTGTGGAAAAAATCTCTTGTTTTCAGCTGCAATGGTTTTACTGTCTTCAATTCCGAGTAGATAAATATCCTTCAGATCCCAAGCATACAAACACATATATAATATCTTTCAATTGGGTTTCAATATTTTATAAGCTTTTAAACCTAAAGCATTTACGCTACTGGAGGCATTGATAGTCCATTTGTCAGTTTTGAAGCACGCAGAGAGGCATTGCGATCTCCAGACTTTGCTTGTGTTTCGATAGGATCTAAATATTTGATTTACTGTTTAATTCTTGATCTCTTTCCAGAAGTCAAATAAACCATGCAATCACATTCCGAGACAGGCTTAACTCTGAATGTAAGGATACGATTCCAAAGAAGTTAAATATTCTTCATTTATGGAACTGAGATACCCGTTCCAAGATCATAACAGATAGTTTGGAAGTTGCATTACATACAAAATTTTCTATTTATGGCACTGAGATACCCGTTCCAAGGATATTACTCGGCACGAAAAGGTCCTTTATTGGAATCTGTACAAAGCGGAAATGAATCGTCAAAGGCTCAAAAAATCCTCTTCTGCAATAGTTGATGTTGAGATCATTCTTAGAACTCTGAAAGAGAAATCCGATGTATCATAACCCAGGAATTGGACACAACGATCCGTTGAGTATGACGGTCAAATAAATCTATATCAAAACAATATTTTTAATATCACAGCTCCTTAACTGTTTATCCGTGAACATTTAAGTGCTTTAAACAAATTAAATTTGTTAGTTGTTATTTATGTGTGGTTGTAATAATTGGTTTTCTATGCTTCACCTAGCTCTTATCACCCATCTTATTGGTTAAACAAATTATCTACTACAAAATTGCCCATTAATTACAAGTACCAAAATATATTTATTGAACTAAAAAACCAGTAATAAATTTCCAAATTTCGAGTACAAAATTATATTTATTAAACTAGACATCTATAACACGTAAATGTTGTTGCAGTACCATATATATATATATATATATATATATATATATAAATTTTCCTTAAAAATATTTTATTGAAAGTGAAGGATTTACATCATTACTCCATTAGAAATAGTAATTACTTCACTTAACTTAGCTTTTACATTCAGTTCCTATTTAGACGTTCAATTAATAAATGCAACAGCATGCTTTGCATGCATGCAAAAGCTAGGTTAGAGCTTTTAGGGTTTTCCATAAGTGTTTAAATACACATTAGATTATTGTTTGTATTACATGAGTTGCCGTAGCTCATTCCACATTATCTTTGTTTATTTTGGTATTAGAGCTTAGGAGAAGATCAAATTGGTAGCATAAATTTCCCAAGAAGCCAAAGCTGTAGCTTTGAAGAATTTGTAAGTTTTCTCACAGAAATTGTTTTTTAGAGAAATTATTAAAAAAAAATAAAAATTTTGAAGTACCCCACCCTCCCTATAGTCCAAAGAGCAGTAGTAAGTGAAGCCCCGTGGCAATTAGGGCAAGAGAAAGATATTTTTTTTAGAAAGATGTTTTCTTCATGAGAGAAATTTATTTACTTTCACGAAGTTGTTTTTTCATTTACGAGATTGTTTGAGTAAGAATTTTTCTTTTTACAAAAGAAGAAGATATTTTTCAAATCTTGTTTAAGAAGGAGAAATTATTTTGAAAAAAGAGGAAGGAGATTAGTTTTGAAATAGCCAGTGAAGGACACCACAGCATCTATGGCTTCTAGCAGCAATCAATCTTAGATTTCTCCTCTTACAAGGAAAAAGGACTATGATGTCTGCGCCACAAGGATGGCAATTTATCTCAGGTCAAAAGATGCATGGGAATATGTCATGTATGGCTATTCCAAATCTGCAAATGATGCAGCTTTTCAAGCCCTTTCAAATGTAGAAAATGATTTCTTATGAGCGCACATGAAGAAGGATGCAAAGGCACTGCATCTCATAATGAACGCTTTGGGTAATAGCGTATTTCCAAATATATCAACGTCATTTCATGCCAAAGCAGCATGGGATATCTTAGCGGCCATTTATGAGGGTGCTAGTAAGGTACAGACAGCTACACTCCAAAATCTGAGAAGAGATTTTGAAGATCTGAAGATGAAAGAATCAGACTCAGTAAATTCGTTCATGACCAAAGTCATGGGTATTGTTAATCAGCTTAATATCTATGGTGAAAAGATGGAAGATCAAAGGGTGATTGAAAGGGTTATGAGATCCCTACCCCACAAATTTGAGTCGAAAGTTTCAGCGATTGAAGAAGCAAAGGATATGAGTACTCTCTCTATAGACGAGTTGACTAGATCTTTACTTTCATTCGAATCCAAACTCAACAGGAATGAAGAATCCTCTCTCGTGAATTCTTTCAACGCACATGTCTCATTCTCAAGAGGCAGAGGAAGAGGCAGAGGTAGAGGAGGATCAAGAGGACGAGGCAGAAGTGGTCGAAGTAATGGCAATGGAGATAAAGATCACCATCATAACCATGAGGGAAGAAACTGCGACAAAAAAAAGTCAGATAAATCTAATATTCAATGTTATTATTGCAATAAGTTTGAGCATTATGCTCATGAATGTAAAAAGAAAAAGTTTGATCAAGCAAATCATAATGCTAATGTGACTAATACCTCTGAGGATAAAGATGATATGTTATTCCTTACATGTCATGCTACACACGAAATCCCAAAGGGACTTTGGCTTTTAGATAGTAGCTGCAGTAACCATATGATAGGTGACAGAGGTCTAATTGCAGACCTAGATGAATCAGTGAGGACAGAGGTCAAAGTTGGAACGGATGAGGTAGTTCTAGTTCTTGGCAAAAGAGTGGTCAACATTATGACCAAACAAGGCCAACAAAAGACAATCTCAGATGCTTATTATGCTCCAGGATTGAAGCATAATATGCCTAGCATTGGACAACTGACTGAAAAGAAATACAGACTTGTCTTTGATGGATCAGACTATGAAATTTATGACAAACCCCCAAATCAACAGTTGATCATCAAAATACAAGTAACTAGAAATAGGATGTATCCACTAGTCATGAATTGTAGCAGCAAGGTAACCTCTTATGCTCAAAAAGCTACTTGCATGGATGATTATTGGTTATGGCATTTTAGATATGGACATCTTCACTTTGGTGGTCTCAAGTTTTTGCAGCAGAAAGAGATGGTAAAGGGATTACTCCCTATGAAGGAGCCAAAAAGCAGTTGTGAGTATTGCATCATTGCAAAGCAATAGAGGGATAGATTTCCTAAAGGTATGTCTCGAAGGGCACATGCACCTCTAGAACTTATTCATACTGATCTAGTTGGACCAATGCAAACTCAATTGATTGGTGGAAGCTATTATTTCCTTACATTTATTGACGATTTCAGTAGAAAAACATGGGTGTATTGCCTTCGTTAGAAGTCTGAAACTTTTGGCAAGTTTAAGGAATTTAGGGCTCTGGTTGAGAAACAGAGTGGTTATCAACTCAAAGTATTGAGATCTGATGGAGGGGGAGAGTATGAGTTAAAGGAATTTCATGATTACTGCAAACATCATGGAATCAAGAGGCAATTCACTACAAGATATACACCTCAGTAGAATGGTATTGCAGAACGCAAGAATAGAACCATCATGAATATGGCAAGGAGCATGCTGAAAGGAAGAAATTTGTTCCATGAATTTTGGGGAGACGCAGTGGCTTGTGCTATTCATTTGATGAACAGATCTCCCACCAAAATTGTGAAGAACAGAGTACCAGAGAAAGCATGGTCAGGTATGATTTGTAATGTTTCTCATTTTAGAGTATTTGGTTGTGTTGCTTATGCTCATGTTCCTAAACAGCTAAGAAAAAAGCTAGACGACAGGAGTGAGAAATGTATATTTCTTGGATATGGTGAACAAACTAAAGCCTACAAGCTGTATAACCCTATTACCAAAAAGGTTATTCTCAGCAGAGATGTTTTGTTCAAGGAGGAACAACCATGGAATGGAACCATAGACAAGGGTATGGGAGCTGCAATACCCCAACCAGAAGATGGAGAAGATGATGAGCTGATTGGACAACAAGATCCAACAACATCTTCACCAATAGCAAATACTCCAGAAAGAACACCTAGAAACTCAGTTCGAGGTGAAGCATCAAGTCTGCAATCAGGTAATGAATCTTATCACAGTAATAAAAAGACTAGAAGATTGATAGATATTTATGATGAATATGATGCAAATACCAATTATGTTTTTATTGCTAGTGAACTTGTCTTTTATGAAGAGGCTGTAAAACAAGAGCATTGGGTAAATGCTATGGACGAAGAGATAGATTCCATTGAGAGAAATGATACATGGGATCTAATTGACCTACCAAAGAATAAGAAACCCATTGGTGTGAAGTGGGTTTATAAAACCAAACTCATTGAAAAATGTGAGATTGATAGGTACAAGGCAAGGTTAGTAGCAAAAGGTTTCTCGCAACAACCAGGAATTTATTTTGGAGAAACTTTTGCACGAGTGGCAAGATTGGACACAGTAAGAGTAGTCCTAGCAATTGCAACACAAAAAAAAGGAAAGTGTATCAGATGGATGTCAGGTCAGCATTCTTGAATGGAATTCTTGAAGAAGAAATTTATGTGGAGCAACCACATTGGTATGAAATAAAAGAACATGAAGAGAAATTTTACAAGTTTAAGAAAGCTCTATATGGGCTCAAACAAGCTTCAAGAGCTTGGTACAACAGAATTGATTCTTATCTCATCAAAAATGGTTTTAGCAGAAGCAACAGCGAACCAACACTTTACACAAAAGTAAATCAACAAGGACAGATTTTAATAGTTTGTTTGTATGTTGATGATATGATTTTTACAGGTGACCTCTCAGTAGATGAGTTCAAGGAAACTATGAAGAAAGAGTTCGAGATGACAGACCTTGGATTGATGAGGTTCTTTCTTGGCATAGAAATAGAATAGTTAGAAAAATGTATATTTATCTCTCAAAATAAATATGCTAATGAAGTTCTTAAGCGATTCAGAATGCTTAATTGCAAAACAACACCTACACCAGTGGCAACAGGTATTAAGTTGAGCAAAGAAGATGGCAGTCCCAATGTAGATCCAACATTGTATAAGAGACTTGTAGGAAGTCTCATGTATCTCACAGCTATGAGACCTGATATTATGTTTCTGTTAGCTTGATTTCGAGGTTCATGGAGTCTCCCAAACACTCGCATTGGCAAGTTGGCAAAAGGATCTTACGATATGTTGCAGGGACTTCAAGCTATAGAATTTTATACTCAAGCACTCAGTATGATGTTTTGACACGTTTCACTGACAATGATTTTGCAGGAAGTTTGGATGACAGGAAGAGCACATCCGGTCATGTTTTTCATCTTGGATCAGGGGTGATTTCATGGGCATCCAAGAAGCAACCCATTATGACACTTTCATTGGTAGAAGCAGAGTATGTAGCAGTGACATCAGCAGCATGTCAAGGAGTCTGGTTACGCAGAGTTTTAGAAGGTCTTTAACAAAAACAAGAAGGACCAACCACAGTTTATTGTGACAACAATTCAGCAATCGCTCTATCCAAGAACCATGTTTTTCACCAGAAAATCAAGCACATTGATACCAGATATCACTTCATAAGAGAACTTGTGAACAATGGTGAAGTTCGAGTTGAGCATTACAAAATCGATTGACCAATTGGTTGACATATTCACAAAGCCATTGGTAAAAGATATTTTTGAAATTCATAGAAATAATTTAGGCATTGTAAAAATTGCATTAGTCAGTAGTAGTAATTAAGAGGGAGTGTTAGAAAAAGTAATTACTTCACTTAACTTCGCTTTTACATTCAGTTCCTATTTAGACCTTCAGTTAATAAATGCAACAGCATGCTTTGCATGCATGCAAAAGCTAAGTTAGAGCTTTTAGGGTTTTCCATAAGTGTTTAAATAGATTATTGTTTGTATTATATCAGTTAATCTCCATTTATTAATAAAAATTGAAAAGCCCTAGTTCATTCTGCATTATCTTTGTTTATTTTCTGCCTCCACCCTTCAATTACTCCTAGAGCTATCCTTACATACATCCCCTATGAGGGTGCTTGATATTTTCAAACTTAATTTTTTCTAAAATTACATAATTCTCAAAGCCCTATGGCCCCTAAATTTCAGACCAAATGAGAGGATTACTAAATCCATAGTAATGAGATTTAAATCCTTGTGTGAAATTTCAGACTAAATCCACGATCCATAGTAATTTTGACAAGTTTTACTCGCTGCTAAAATTTCGTTCATTGGGGTAATGCCCATTGTAAGTGAATACTTAATAAATTATTATTTAATACTAGACAACAATGTCAAAAATTTCTTGAGATATGAATTTCGTCTACAAAATATCAATGTTTAAAGAATTCGTGTCTCAAATTTCTGAAATTTACAATACGGAAATTCGTGTCTAAAACTTGCAGTTCACCATCTGTGAGAATCAACGGTCATCTCAGCGCATCTAAAGCATAGAGTGATATAAACAATATCACTGCATGGTCTTAACTCAGCTCAATGAATCTCCAACCTGAACGGATTAGGCGGCTATTAAATGGTAACGAAAACCGAGTAGAGATAGACTGACAGTAATGGGCTTGGGAATCGTTTGTTCCTGCTTTGCAAGGGATTAGGCTTCAGTGTTGCTAGAGATTAGGATTGGTCCATGAAAGATATTGGGGTTAGACCTGTGAGCTGCTGTTAATCCATGATTCTGAGCTGCTAGACTACACCCGTTGCAGGACAAATTAAAATAATAATTAGGTCAAGTGATTCTTAAACCAATAATTCCTTCGAATTTCAGACTCATTTAAATTGACTCGGCCAAGCGAATCTTGAACCAATAATTCCTTGTACAACGAAGAATGCAATCTGTGGGATTGAGCGCCATCTCGACAAAAATTAGAGACAATGTTCACATCGAGAGGTTTTGATAGATCTAAACCGAGCAATGGACAAGAGAAGTAGACATATTTGAGAGTCTAATGAACTTAGAAAATTCACAATTAATTGTATGAAGACATTGCCTTATAATAACTGTAGCGATTAAATAAAGCTTGTTACACAACTCAATAGATTAACAGCCCAGCTCAGTTCGTACAGGGAGCCGGAGAGATTAACAGCCCAGCTCAGTTCATACAGGGAGCTGGAGAGATTAAAAGTTAAACCCTACTGGAACAGAGATTGATAACATTTGGTACTTAGGAGTTAGCGATGAAACCGACTTCCGAAGGACGTTGAGTAAATAAGATTTTGATTAATGAAAAAAATGCAATCCATGATAAAACCGTCAAAATGGAAAATGAGAGGCAGTGGATGTTCCTTTTAAACTTCTTCATAGAGGGCTTAATAGAAATTAAACCCTACAAGGCACTTACAGCGAAAATAACTCTACCAAATTTCATTTGATTTACAAATGCATTCCTATTTTTTTTTTACATTTTTAAGATCTATCAAGTCTAGATTGATATCCGAGAGAGACCATACCTGATGATCTCCACGTGATCACGATATCTCGGCGCCTATGGACACAGCTATGAAGCCCATCCAGCTGGCATGAGTGCTCCGCAGCTTCTGTACGCGGGGTTTTCGGAAAAAACCGGGGCAGATTGATATTAGAAGTAACGCAGATTGAACATGCGATGAATGCTAAAACTTTCTTGTGCCGAAATACCTCAGGAGCATCTATTCTCAAGTGAAATAAATTGTTCAGAGATCTAACTATTCGAGATAGCACGGCTGCTTCAAGACATTGTCTCATCCGGAATCGACATTACAAAAACAGACACGGAGAATTCAAAGATCAGAAAGCGAGCAGGAACTGCATTTAATATATTGAGGAGAATTGTATCTTGTCCTCATTCTATCTAAAATCCCAAAACCAGATGGATCCTCTCTCGCATAGAGGATATAATATCTCTCCGAGGAATATTTCTCCGGTGGCTCCTCGGATTCTGTGTGAAATCAACTTTTCATCTCACTACACTCGAACTCGCCAGCTACATTCTCAACAATAATCCAAACGATTTCCTCGGATTCTCTCATTTCTTGCAGCCTTTTGCTTTTTGGATCAAGAAATAGTAAAGGTTGAATTCCATTAAAAGACTTTTGCTTTCTCGATCAAGAATGTCCTTATCATACATGTCGACGAAAATTCCCCGTCAACTGAAAAGAATGTCGTTATCATACATACCGGTGAAATCCTCTAATATTTAGACGTATTCGCATCGCTTAGGTAACGTACATAAATGCTAAGAATCCTACTTCCTAAATTTGGAAAATGTAATAAATATGGATAACCAATCTGATGACAATCCTTATCTCGATGGATGTGTCAGAGCTGGTCCCACACACCTTCGTCGGTTCAAACGGATCTTTGGAGCTCAGAAAAATCCAACCGGGAAAATCGTAATTCTGTGTTGTTCTATGAGTGCCCACTTTCGAATGGATGTGTGCTGAAATGGTATTTATTAAGGAATATTGGATCATAACAATCATAATCCAATAAAAAATCTGCAATGCAGATTATACATTCATTACAATCATTAATCATGACAATCATAAAAAACCTGCAATGCTGAAATGGTATTTATTAATGATAACAGTCATAATCCAATTAAAAAATTGCAATGCAGAGTATACCGACCTTCATAAGATGCACTTTGTCCGGGTTTTCGTATCCTGAACATTTCCGGCCAATTTTTGTTACTAGTCATTTTGAACACAGTGAGACGAAAGATGGCAAGCTAATTACAACTATGTCGAAATTCAAATCTAAAAATGTGAAATATTTTAATTGCAAGTATGGCAGGAGGAATTCAGAATGGCAGTTGGATGCTCCTCTCGCAAGTTATAACGAAGCTAATGAAACCCAAAAGAATAAATTACAATCAGAATCGTTACTTCATAGAGGCAAACTCAATAAATAAGGACATGTCACATTTTAATTAGTTAAGTCATCATTTTAAAATTAATTATTATTATATGATTTTAAATATTATTATATAAATTTATATGATTTTGTCATATTTAGTTAAGTCATCATTTTAAAATTAAAGTATTATTGTTATTATCTCAAGCATTTACAATTTAATGTTGAAATTATTTTTATTTTCAATTAAATTTTAATAGATAATTAAATTAAATTTTAGAAATTAATAAAATATATCATTTTACTTATAAAATATGATGATGGACTATTTTTATCACCCACTCAACCAATTTTTAAAAATGATAAAGGCTAAGATTTAACATTAAGGGCATCTAATTCATTGTAAAGTTATAATAGAATTATTGTCTCCTTGCCCTTAAATGAGATTTGTGACTTAGATTCAAATTTTATAAATTGTATTTTTTAAAGTTGTCCCTTAAATGAGATGTGTGACTTAGGTTCAAATTCTATAAATTGTATTTTTTTAAAGTTGTTTAAAATAATGGAAAGGGAATCTAACATTTTTAGACAAATCCACGAAGAGATATTTTGGGTTGTTGGAATAGTAGATACCATGCGTTAATGTTGCACATTCTAGTTGCACTAAGGGTATTTGAGGTGCCAAGTATGTTTCAACATAACAAAATACTAATTTCAAGAACCTAAAATTGCAATTTTACCAAAAATTGCATTCTCAAATTTTGATGAAGGTAAACTAAGAATGCTTGAAAACATATCTAGATCATTTATGCTTCATCTTAGGCATCACACAAAGTTTAAACCCATCCCAAAATTTTATATGGTGTATCGTTGCATTCCCTTAATGGGGAAAATGGTACATAAAATAAAAAAAGTATAGAATTCAAGTGAAATCCAATGGTTTCTCTATAAGAAATCCCCGACATGAAATATAAAGTAGAAAAAAAGAAAGCTAAGAACATATTATTTATGAATTATTCATTACAAAATAGTCTTTTCTAGGTTTACAACATGTCCATTTGTGTTTTGATGGAGTTAATCCATGAACTATGAATGGATGCAACTTAAGGGTTGATAGGAATAATAAAACATGTATGTTGATATAGATGGAAGGATTGAAGACACAACTAGCTAGTTCAACTCTACTTAACTCAATGATAAACATTCTCATTAGGGGTTGCTCCACGTGTTGTAATAAGTTCCTCATTTTTATAAAATGTGAGTTGAATTCATATGATACAACAAGTATGTTTCTAATGTGGAGAAATAAATCTAAAAATGATAACAAAATGTGATAATACAACAAGTATGTTTCTAGTGTTTCCATATTGGTATCTTGGTTATAATTTGTTACTTTAATGTTCGAATGTGTGTATGCTTTAGCCAACGAAAATGGTTTAGTTTCAACATGTATGAATATGTATTTTTTTGTAACTTCTTTATGAGCCTGAGGGGAAGAATTTGGAGACACCGGCCCGACTTACTTAGCTCTATGCTAAGGTTTAGTTTTGCCTTAGTTTTGTAGGTACTCTTTTTAAAGAAATATTTAAAGCATAACGTTCTAGATTTTGTGATCAAGTATATGTTATTTTGATAATAGTCAGAATTCAATTGCAAAACATATAACATGGTGACAAAATCGAACTTGGGGGTGAGAGACACTCTCTACTATGGAGAGTGGGTAAACATCTAAGAAGTAGTGTCATTTGGTGACATTTAATATGCTTCACGAATGATTATGCTATCCAGCTAGAAGCTGGTAAATTCCTATGCGACTAGGGTGGCTTTCGCTGTAGTTCATTTCCACTGTTTGTATTTGGATGGAGAGCTCTTAGGGTTTGTGAGTTTGGTAGTAAGAGAAGAGGTCTCTCAGGGCTCAATGTGTGGCCATGGGACCAACATTGGCCATGAGCATTTTCTCAGGCATTCTCTCATCCAAATAGCATGAGGGAAAAAATTCCTTACAAGGTAACTTCTGCAACTTCATTCTCTGTTATAACTTTTGGTGCCTCATTTTCGATTTGTTGACAATAGTAACTAAAGCTTTGAGTTTGAATTTTGATAGGGTTTACAGTGTGGGAACTTTGAGCTTGGCATGATGGGGTATTCACAACTATGATGACCACAGGTAAGCCTGGTCCTTTGTGGCCATTTTCTCCCTTCAAGCAAATGGTTTCCTGTACTGCTTGTTTGCTCAGTATGTGAGAATTTTGGGAATGGTTTAACCATTCGGAATTTTTGGAGCTTTAATAAAATACTGAGTTTAGAAGAGAAAATTGTGGTCAGACCCTGTGGCATGCTCTGTAGCTGTACAATCCAGAATTTTGATTTAGGATGAATCCTGTATGGCATTTTGGTTTTAGAGGAGGCCCTAACTTGGCTCCTGTACAAATCAATTTATGGTTTCGGCGTTTGGAATTTCTATTTGTAATTAATATGAAGACCTTTTATTTAATATCTGTCAGATTTGTGGATGTATTTTAATTTGTTTGAACTATAGTGAGAAGCATTGACCATGTGTAACTCTTTAAATGGTAAATACTAAAACGTAGAGTATTCGAGACTTTTGCTTATTAAATTTTTTGTGGGTTCATCTGTTGGGTGAAAAAGTAGCGTAACTCTATAATTAACATTACTGGGAGTGTAAGAATGTTTATGCATTCAGGCTCTTTACTTTCCAGAATATTTATGTTGACTGTGGTAAAATTTGGGGTTTTACTGTTTCATTTTAATGAAGACTGAGCTCCTTTCTGCAAATTGTAGAGGGTCGAACCTTCCTAATCTAGAGTGTGAAGCTCCTATCTGTAATTTTAAATTATGCGTATTCAATTTTAGTCCAACCATTTTTAACTTATGCGTTTTGCATCTCGAAGAAAAACCCCTCCTGCAAATGGTAGAAATGTTGTTTAAATTATATTGATGGTAGAGCTTTAGCATGGTTGTGCATTTTTTCATATGCATTCTCAATTTGGAGGGCTGGCCTCTGCATAGCTATGTTTTAACGCTTCTATATAGAGATAAAGATTACGAATAAATTTAAGCTAATATTCTCAGTTGTATGAAGATATGGTCCTGTAAGTTGATATTAAGAATAAATTTAATTAGAACAAGTTCGTGTATAAACACTACGGGCAAAGCCCTAGCGTAGAAATCGCATTTCACATCTTTGATTTTCTTTATGGTTAATGTTTATGTTGAGCTGGATGGTGATCCATGTTGTAGCGTGGCCCATTTGTAATTCGTGGATCGAAATGTGTTGATCCAAGGGATTGATCATGAGTCTTATTTTTATTAGGAAGCAATAGACTGAAAAAGAATCGTTCCCTAAGGGTAATAGCAAGAATTTGGTGGTTTTGCTTTTAGGCAAGAATTTTTATATGTGAAGAATCAATTATGATCACGCTGCGTTTGATTTTTAATTGGGTTAAAAAGAAATAAAGGACTCTACGAAATCTCTATCAGAGATTTAAAGTTATGAATTAAAATAAAAGAAAGGCACTATTGAAGTTTTTTATTTTATTTAAGTTTGAAACCTAGGGTAAAAAAAAGAGGAAAACGATCTTTAGCTGAAATGATCCAGTTGTTAAGAGAGAATCAATCTAGAATTGGTTTAAAGTTTTTCTAGGGTAAATTAAATGCTATAGTTTGACCATATAGAGATCTAGCACAAGCTAGCGCTTCTAGCTCTGCTAGATCTTTAAACTTAGATGAGAGTGGGGTTTTAAAGTTTAACTTTAAGCAGAAATCTACATTTAAAGTTTTAAGCTAAATGAATTTAACTTGGGGAGCCCATGCCTTAGCCCTTGCTCCCAATGCATAAACATAACCATCCTACTTATGGAAAAGAAAATGTTAGTGACTCAATCTCTAACTTTCAGTCTATAATAATTTTAAAAAAGGAAATAATTTATACCTGAACTTTGTTGCCTGAATCCTCTTCTAGTAATTACCTCCACACCCCAAACGGTTATTAATGGAAACAAATATTGTTGGTTGTGGACCCTGATATTCAGGATTCAGAGATGTTATTTAGTCATGATTGTACCCCAGGCTTACTGTACACTCGAATCCCCCGAGAAAAATTTTTGGGGCTGTTTTCGCTAACAGTTTATGGGCCCATGGTTTTGGGTAACCCGTGGTATTTTCCCATTGTATTTCCCCTATAAAAGAAAGATATTGTAAAACGACTAGGGAATATTTATTAGGTATTATGCATTGTAAAGATATCTAAGATGGAAAAAGAGAGACTATGAGACAGTGAAGAGGAAGTGCAATGGATGTGCTGCAAGTTGTATCTCTTCATTTGGCTGGATGGTATAATAATAAGGACTGACAATTTTAGTGTGGACGTAGCCCATCTTGGGTGAGCCACAATATATTGGTTTCTCTCTTGTATTTTGTTTATGTGATTGTATTTGCATCTTGTTTATTGTTTATTGCTCTATGATCTTGATTTTCTAACAATTGGTATCAGAGCGAAGGGTCTATTTGGTAGATAAACCTGCAGGAAGCTAGGGTTTCTGGTTCAGGTGGGAGCAATGGCGTAAGAAAGAAAGTTTAAGGTCGATAAATTTAATGAAAAAAACTACCAGTTATGGAAGATGAAAATAGAAGACTATATGTACCAGAAGGATCTATTCGTACTGTTGGTAGGAAGAGAAAAGCAGTCGGCGACTATGAAGGATGAAGAACGGGAGGTTCTTAACAGAAAGGCACTGGGAATAATACGGTTGTCCCTAGCTTCGTCGGTGGATTTCAACATCTCAAAAGAAAAGACAAAGGAAGGTTTGATGAGCGCATTGGGTAAGCTGTATGAAAAACACCCGGCCTCCAACAAGGTATTTCTAATGAAGCGTTTATTTAATATGAAGATGTTTGAAGGTGGATCTGTTGCTGATCATTTAAATGAATTTAATACAGTTACAAATCAACTAAGTTCTATAAGTGTGAAATTTGATGATGAGGTTAGGGCTCTTCTAATTGTGTGTTCATTGCAAGAAAGATGGAATGGCTTGGTCATGGCTATAAGTAACTCTGTCTCTAGTTCAAACACCTTGATATTTGATGATGTTGTCAGTGTTATTCTTAGCGAGGAAATGCGAAGAAAAAGCATAGGTGACACATTAGGTAATGCGTTGACCATGGAGAGAAGGGGAAGACAAAAGGAGAGAGGAAAGAGCTAAGGTAATCGTGGCAAGTCTAAAATGGGCAGGTCTGAGTCCAAATTGGGAAAAATAGAGTGTTGAAACTGTGGAAAGAAAGGATATCTGAAGAAAGACTGTAGATCTCTAAAGAAGAAAGGATATGGACAGTAGGAAACTACCTAGGAAGAAAATGTAGAAGGTGATGTGCTACAAGATGCTTTGATTCTTACATTAGATAATACTAGTGATTATTGGGTAGTACATTCAGGGGCTTCATGTCATGCTATACCCCATAGGAAATATTTTCATGATTATGTTCCAGGCGATTTTGGACTTGTTTTATTGGGTGATGATGAGCCATGTAAAATTATTGGAATGGGTAAGGTATGGATAAAATTTTAGAATGGAACTGATTGGTTGCTGAAAGATGTAAGGCATAATCCTGCTATGAAAATAAATATGATCTCAACAGGGTAATTGGGAGATGGCGTCTATCTATCTACGTTTGAATAAACATGGTGGAAGATCACTAAAGGATCAATGGTGATAGAAAAAGGAGACATGATAGGTACGTTGTATTTATGTCCTCATAATATTGACCATTCTATCTCTTTAGCTTCCATAGGAAAAGATACAACATTGTGGCAGCATAGGCTTGGCCACATGAGTGAGAAGGGGATGCAGATTCTCCACTCAAGGAAGTAGCTGCCAGATTTAAAGCAGGTAAGTTTGGAATTCTATGAGAACTATGTTTATGGAAAATAAAAGATAATCATATTTCTTAGGGTTGGGAAACAGAAGAAGAATGAAAAGTTAGAGCTTGTGCATACAGATGTATGGGGACCATCTCAGGTACAATCTATTGGTGGCTCTCATTATTATGTCACATTTATTGATGATGCAACTAGAAAAAATTCGGTTTATTGCATTAGACATAAATCTAATGTGTTTGTTACTTTTAAGAAGTGGAAAGCTTTGGTTGAGAATGAGACAGGAAAAAGGTTGAAGCGTCTCAGATCTGATAATGGAGGTGAATACTGCGGCAAGGAGTTTGATAGTTACTATTCATACCATGGGATTCGTAGAGAGAAGACAGTCCCAGGAACACCACAAGAAAATGGTGTGTCAGAAAGGATGAACATAACGATCGTGGAGCGTGGAAGGTGTATGAGATTGCATGCAGGGTTGCCTTGATATTTTTGGGTAGATGTTGTAAACACTATTGTTTATTTAATAAACAAAGGGACTTCAAGTGATTTGGAAGGTGGTATTCTAGAGGAGGCATGGAAAAAAAAAAAGGTAAAGTACTCATTTCTGATAACTTTTGGTTGTAAATAATTTGTCGATATTGATAAAGAAAATAGAACAAAGCTTGAAGCTAAATCCAAGAAATGTACCTTTATTCGATATGGGGTTGATGAATTTGGTTATCGCTTATGGGATTATAAAAATAACAAAATCATCAAGAGTAGAGATGTGATATTTAATGAAAAGCTCATGTATAAATATCAGTTGCAAGGAAAGAAACAGGAAAAAGAAAACACAGAGTATACAGTGCTTGATGAAATTAAAGAAAATGAAGTTCCAAAGGTGCCAGAAAATCAAGAACAACAACAAGCACCTGAAACTCCTGTAAGTGTAAGAAGATATACCAGGTTAAGTAGACTCCCTGAACGATACTCTCCTTCAATGTATTATTTATTGATGACTGATGTTGGTGAACCAAAATGTTATGAAGAAATGATGCAGGTGGAAACTGGAAAGAAGTGGGAGCAAGGCACGAATGAGGATATGGACTCATTGGTAGGAAACCAGACTTGGGATTTAGTTCAGTTGCCTGCTGGTAAAAGAGCATTGCAGAACAAATGGATTTACAGGTTGAAGGAAGAAGAAGGAGTTAAGAAGCGGTACAAGGCCAGACTTGTTGTAAAGGGGTTTGCACAAAACAAAGGTATAGATTTTGATGAAATATTTTCTCCTGTTGTTAAAATGACTTCAATTAGGACTATTTTAATTCTAGTTGCAGTAGAAGATTTTCATCTTGAACAGTTAGATATAAAAACAACCTTTCTCTATGGGTATTTGGAAGAAGAGATATATATGCAACAGCCGTAAGGGTATGAGCTCAAAGGTAAGGAGGATTTGGTATGCAGGTTGAATAAGAGATTGTATGGCTTGAAGCAAGCTCCAAGGCAATGGTATTTAAAATTTGACAGGTTTATGACAGCACAAGGTTATGGTAGATGTTGTTCTTAGCACTGTGTTTATTTCAAGAGGCTAGACAATGAAAGATATATTATCTTGTTATTGTGTGTGGATGACATGCTTGTTGCAGGGTCTAACATGCAAGATATAAATGTGCTCAAAAGGAAGCTAGCTAATTCATTTGAGATGAAGGATTTGGGTGTTGCGAAGCAAATCCTTGGTATGAGAATAACAAGAGACAGGAAAAAATGCAAATTGACATTGTCTCAGGGTGAGTACATACAAAAGGTGTTGGAGAGGTTCATAATGCAGAATACAAAACTAGTTAGTACACCTTTGGCCAGCAATTTCAATCTAAGTAAGGAAATGTGTCCCAAGACACAAAAAGAGACAGATTACATGTCCAAGATTCCCTATTCATCAGCAGTTGGCAGCTTGATGTATGCCATGGTGTGCACAAGACCAGATATTTCACATGCAGTGGGAGTTGTGAGCAGATATATGAACAATCCAAGTAAAGAACATTGGAAGGAAATACAATGGATTCTCAGGCATTTGAGAGGTACTACCACTCAGGCATTATGTTTTGGAGGTTCATACACTATTCTATAGGGATATGTTGATGCATATATGGCAGGTGATAAGGATAGCAGGAGGAGCACCATAGGGTATGTGTTTACCATAGGTAGAACAATAGTAAGTTGGATTTCGGAACTCCAAAAGGTTGTTGCATTTTCAACAACAGAAGCAGAGTATGTTCTTGTTGTAGAGGCTAGTAAAGAGATAATTTGGTTGTAGAGGTTTATGGAGGAATTGGGTAAGAAGAAGAAGTATAGCAGGTTGTATAGTGACATCCAGAGTTCCATTCATCCTGCAAATAACTCAACATTCCATTCCAAGACTAAACATATACAGCTCAAGTACCATTTCATACGATCTGTTATGGAAGATGAACTATTGCAACTGAAAAAGATACATACTAGCCAGAATCCTACAGACATGTTCACAAAGGTAGTGACCAGAGAGAAACTGAGTTCCTGCTCGGTTTCAGTTGGTCTTCTAGCATGAAGGTGAAGATGAGAAATTTTCCAAGTCCAAGTCCAGCATGTACAGTAGTAATGGAGTTGATGTGATCAGTATCTAAGTGGGAGATTGTTGGTTGTGGAGCCTGATATTCCAAATTGAGAGATGTTATTCATTCATGTTTGTACCCCAGGGTTACTGTACACTCGAAGCCCCTGAGAAATTTTTTTGGGGTTGTTTTCGCCAAGAGTTTACGAGCCCATGGTTTTGGGTAACCCATGGTATTTTCCCATTGTATTTCCCTTATAAAAGAAAGATATTGTAACATCGATAGGGAAAAGATATTAGGTATTATGCATTGTAAAGATATTTGAGATCATAAACAGAGACTATGAGACAGTGAAGAGGAAGTGCAGCGGATATGCTGCAGGTTGTATCCCTTCATTTTACTGGATGGTATAATAATAAGGACTAGCAATTTTAGTGTGGACGTAGCCCATCTTGGGTGAACCATGATATATTGTTGTCTCTCTTGTTATGTGTTTTTGTGATTGTATTTTCATCTTGTTTATTGTTTATTGCTCTGGGATTTTATTTTTCTAGCAAGTATGCCTTAGCTGACCTGTAGGATGATTACCCGAATAACTTTGGAACTACCATGTTCCTACCAACCGTGAACCAGAACTGTTCCTTGTTCTAATCCGATTCCCCATGAGATGGATCCAACATGCAAAGAGGTCTAGAGAACCTAGGGCAGGTAACTGACTGAACTCAATCTTGGAATAGTACTTTTCTAGAACTCCGAGACAAATCTCTCTTGGTACCATACATAATGATAATGAGAAAGATCCCCCTCCTTTGGACTTTTCCCTTACTTTTATAGATAAAATTTTGGAATGGCAGTAAAGTTAATAATGATATATTTAATATTTAACTTAAGTTTGATTTTCAGTTTGAAAATATAATTAAAAGTTTATTTAATAAAATTAAGTTTTATTTCAGAACTCTTAGTTCTTTTGAACTAACTTGTAAACTTTATATTTTATTTAATTTCTTTATATACATGAGATTTAATTATAGGTAAAATCTATTTAAGTGGATATATATATAAATATATATCTATTATTTTATCTACCTAGCTACTCTTTATTACTCTTATATATTTTATAACCATATCTATATATATAATATCTTTTAAATATATATACATAGCTTTGTATGCCACTTTAATACATAAGTGAGATTCTTTATAATTAATCCACTTGATCTAAGCAAGTGGTTATATATCATTACAATCTTTGATGTTTATTTAAAGAATAGTGTCAACTCTTTTGACAAGGCTATTTGTAGGTTTAGAAGGTCTACTAGGTTAGGTAGCTCTAGGTACCTTTTTGCATGTTGGATTACCTCGTTTTCCGTGGTAGATCCTTCATCCTTGATGAGATGAGTGATGAATCAATTAGTCAAAATAAAATAAGTATGATGATTGGTGTTATTCAGAGCCTTCCTCAACTCAACACCTTCTTAAGTAAAGTAACCCCTAGTGCTATTTAGAGCTTAGGATAAACACTTTTATATGGACGTTACACTAGTTTAATTCCAGAGCTCTTCGCTCAACACTAGTGCTAGCATGTATTTGTAAGATACACCTAGGGATACAATAGACAGAGATCTGATGCTCCAGAGCTTATGCTCAACATCAAGTTTGGAGTGCTCCAGGGCTTATGCCCAACACTCTATGTACATCGGGCCTTATGCCTAGTACATAGGTCATCCATGTGCTCCAGATTCCATGATCAACATATCATAAAAGTTAGTCATGAATATAAGAACTCTACTCAATATATAACAAATATCATCTCAGTATATTAGGGTTTGTACCCAAATCTCATAATAAAACATCAATCAAATACATTGGGGATTTATTCCTAGTATATAACAATAAACTACATCTGTTAGGGTCCATGCCCAAATATGTATGTCTATAACTAGCATACGACATGTGCATCGGGGCTTACGCCTAGCATGTATAATAAAGGTAAGACATGTGTATTGGGGCTTATGCCTAGTATACCAAAATAACTCATATGCATCAGGGATTACGCCCAATATATAACATCAATATAATCAACAAAATTCAAAATATTACAATTAGTACATGGTAAAAAAATTTAAGTGTAAACTTGGGATATTACATCCCCCCCTAAAACATCATTGTCCTTGTTGTTCTTCAAAATTCACTTTTGGAATAGAAATGGGTATTACTCCCTTATGACATATTCAATTTCCTAGGTGGCCTCGTTAGGTCTAATTTGATTTGACTACACTTGTAGTTGGATGATGGTTCATTTTTGGAGCTAAACTTATTTCTCGTCTAGAATGCATTATGGTTAAGACTGGTGTTAGCACCCAAATTGTAACTCAAGGTTGCAGAGAGGCCAAAATGGGGTAACCACAAAACCACTTAAGGAGGAATAAGCCGGCTTCTTATCCTCCAGAGAGGGATCTCTCACAAACGGGTTTTAACAGGGCCATATAAATTGTTAAGACTGAAATCGAATTGTTGTTTGGTTGAAAACAAAACAGGTATCCATTGGAAAGTGGAGTCAAAATAGATAGAAAGTATATATAATGGCAATGCTTAGCAAACAAATTCACTAAAAGGAAAGGAAGCCACCAGCTTATAGTCAAAGTGCTTTAGTTTTGATGATTTAGAAGAAAAATGAACAACCCACCAATATAGAGCATATGGATATGAATTCTAAATCGATTTTAGCAGAACTGGTTGTGAACACTTGGAATGAAAAGGACAGAGCATAATGACTATGAATCCTATCCTAATACTACACTTATCCAAGGTCGAATAGCATAACAATATGGATTAACAAAGAAAGAAACACATTCACATAAGGAAAGAGATAAATGGAGTGCAAGACCAATAACACATGAATCCCTGGTAAAATTGCATGTTCAGCTTGCCTGATTTTATTAAACAATAGCAATAATATTCAACTCAGGGCAATACATAGGTTTCCCAAAATTTTCAACCCTTTTACATTCTTTTACATCATATATATAGATTTTATGAGCCCCGGGCTTGACTTGTTCTAACATAAAATAGTTAGAAAACCAGTGACACCTATGCAACAGATTCGCCACTTCAACAAAATGACAAAGTTAGCCAAACTAGCTCAACTTCCTTTTACAAATTTACTAATAATTTTTACTAAATGATAACAGACTCTAACGAAAAGACAAAAAGCTATGGTAACTGCTCCTTCAACTATTTCCTTCCACTATCCTCGACTCTTCCCGCACCCAACTTTAGTTTTTCCTTCACATACTTTTCAATGAGTTTCCACTGCTCGGCTATTGGAAAATCCAAGGAAGACAGCTCTTTAAGCCACACCCTCATTTTGATATGCTCCTTGTATGAATATCCTTCTAGGAGTTTAAGAGCTTCTTTAAATGTAGCGGGCAACTCGAAGTCCCCTTTCAGGTTTTCTACCACCGTCTTTCCTTCCAGAGGCTGATCCATATCTGCAAAGCATTCCTGGTCCAGCCTACACTCCCACAGCTTTCCTTGATATCCTTCCTTATTCTCATGGTTCCATCTTCTTCCCAAAATAGAGGAAAACCCTTCTTAAATAATGGATTAAATGCCTCTCTAAACATCTTCACTTTGCTAGCCAGGATGTCTATCTCTGCTTGGACATTGCTCACCTGCTGGTGCTTGAGTATTATCTTTTTAGCGTCGATTATTGTGCTCACTCTATCCTTTACATTGGTTGCTTGAGCCTGCTCTTCAGACAGACCATTGAAGAAATTTATTGCATTCTGGGTGTAATCCTTAGGCTTTTTGTTTAACTTATCATTTTCCACTATGACAACTGACCTTTCCATCTTGATTACAGCTTCCTTATCTACCATGAAGTCCAAATATGTCCTCAGCTCCTCTACTTGTACAATAACATCATCCCAGATGATCTTCTTTGCTTCCTATAGTGCACTTTTCCCTATAAGTTGCTACTTCAACTTATGATATTCAACTTGCATCGCCTGGTACTTGGTTTCCCAAGCCTCCCTTTTTTTTCTGCAGTGTCCTTTAGGGTCCTTAAGTTGGAATTATGCTTCTTCAGTCTAGTTACTTCTATATCACTCAGACTAGTCTTGGCTATTTTCTCTACAATAGAGAAATCCCCAGATTCTATTGAGGCTGTGGTCATGGCTTCTATCTCTTTCTCCTTTTCTTTCAACTCCTTCTCAAGCCTTTCAAGTTGAACCTTTAAGGCTTCCTCACTTTCCATTATTAATTTCATATCTTCCTACCACTTCTTCTCCTTTTCTTCAAACTCTAATAGCTTGGCTTTGCAATCAATCATCTTACCTTCTAGCTCTTCCTTTTCCTCTTCCAGCTCTGCAATTTCAAGGTGCATTTACCAGCTGGGCAACTGGAATCTTCAATCTCTTCTTGAGTGTTAGGATTTCCTGATCTTTGTCCTCTAGAAGCTTCTGAATGCTAGCGCTTTTGTTCTCTTCTATCTCAATGGACAAAAGTGAAGCTTTGAACTTTCTCACTGTGCTTTCAGGCTCTTGTTTTCTGCCTTTTCCAGTCCCAATTGATTTTTCACTTTGGCTTTGTTGGCCTACACCTTTGACAGTTCTATGGAAGATTTCAACCACTTATTGTAGATGACCTCACTTGCCTCCTTATGCAAATGATTACATCAGGTACTAGAATGTCCTCTAGATTCACTTTCAATTCTGTAGCCTTATTGTTGGTGGCTAATGCAAGGTTTAAGGTATTCTGGGCAAGGTTTCTACTCGCTACCAAGGCCACATCCTTCTTGGATATTTTCCTCACATCAACATACAATTTAGCTTCTTATGATATGTTCTTTGGCCTTTCTTCATATTCCTCTAGCAACTCTGCCCTGCTTATGCTCGGTGTTGCTGGTCCAATAGGTGTTTTGTTGAACACATGCTCCTTAACCTTAAAAGATGGCACCAAGAATCTGACTTGCTTTTTCTTTGGCTTCCATGTTTTCACTGCTACTAACTGCTGCCCAGAATCCTCCACCTTTTTCCTCTTTGAGGCTCTTTTAGCACTACTGTCTACATCCATTGGGTCACCACCTTATGGCTTGTTGGATTTTTCTGCAACAATGTTAATGGGTATGGTTGTTGCTACTGCTGGGTTTGACTAGGAGAGCTAGGCACTAGTGATTTGCTACTTTCAAAAAGGAATTGCACAGAGGAGTAGACTCTTGGTGGGTCTACTTCCATCTGTCCTTTGTCCATATATTCTAACCAATTTTCTCTTTCAGCTAGGCCTGCAACCTCAAAATGCTCATACCCTTTCTTGTTGGTTTATTTCCTCCCGTCTGAAATTTTATGGTGGGGATAATAATTTATTGCTTCCTTTGATGAAAATATGAGGTCACCCATCATTCACTCAACACTTGGAAGGGATTCTTTGTTTTTGACAATGAAAGAACCCAGTGTCTAGGGGAAACTGATGTCAGACAACTTCCTGTCATCCAGGAAGTCTTCACATTCTACCTTCATCTTTTTCCTTATAAATTCCAAAGTGAGCACTCTCGGGGTTAGGAAGGCCGGTAGCACATAAAGGGCATAGGAGAAACCATAAACCCTGATCACAGTCCCATGCTTCAATAGAAACCAATCTCCAACCCTCTTTTCCATGGATGGCTGCAGTAAGTCCTTCATCTCTGGCATCACTCTTGGAAGCTTCTTCTGGAAGAAAACAAAATAGATGTCTGCCATGAGGTCATTCATAAAGGTTTTATAGTCTGAGTACATCTCTTGGTTTAGCTGCACCTGAAGCCCTCGTAGGTTTTCTTCAGTTGCTACCAGGAACATTTTCAACAGATAAGACTGGAACCTGAAGGACCTAGTTTTAGGGAATTCTTTGAGCTAAGAGTGGATGATGTCTTGGTCATTATGCAGCCCTAGAAATTGAGCCAACATAGAAATAACACATCTTGACTCTTTTTTAAACAAGTTAGTTTCACCAGCAAAGGAGGTATTTGATAGTAGGGAGGCACGATAAAAGCTTTGCTTGAGGTCATCTGGGGCTAGACAGAAATGCTGGATAAGGTTTTCCATTCTGAAACCTTGAGACTTCTAACAGAATTCATCTGGAATGGCTAGGGCTTTCCTAACTATGGGAGCAACTACATAACACAGAATCTTTAAGTTTGAGGCATCCAAGATTGCTCTTCAATCTAGGGAATAATTTCGACACACCAGTCTATGAACATAGGGAAACTAAGCATCTTATTGGTGGAAAATAGGTGGAAAAAGGAAAGGTAAACCTGGTGGACATCCACCTGTATGGCCTTAAAAACCTCAAACTTCTCCTTGGCGATGTCTATGGAGCAATTTATCAGCATAGTGTCAAAAAAATCATAGTCTTTATCTTCTAATAGGTTGATTGTCTTAAAGGGTTCAAATCGTGGAGGCTCCATAGATCCGACCATTCAAATAGTTTATGGTGGGAGTAGATGGCCTACTTGGTCACTTGACATCTAGGAGGAGCTTCCTGGCTTCTACTTGGTCACTTTCCAATGTACACAAGACAAATGAGATGTGAATTTCCGTGCAGGCTCGCAATTTTATAATATAAACCTGTCATATCACCCTTACAACTCTGATGGCGATAGCTCCACGTCAGCCATCCACCCTCTGCGATTAAATATCCACTGTAGATCTCTTTAGCCCCTTTCTTCCAATAGCCCCTGTGGCCTCCAATTCCACCACATGCCACCTCGATCTGTCCTCCTTTGGGATCCTGATCATCCAAGGATGCGGCCCTTTGTCAAGTTCGCGGATTTTGGTTCTGTTGAATTTACATGCAAGTCATATCCACGAACAAAATATTAGTCGTAGATCTGCTTCCCACCATATGTACACCGTTGGGCATCTGCACCGTTGAGAGATGCCAGGCTTTAACAAAAGTTCATGGATTTGAATCATAACCCTTTTTGCGCATGTCTAAATCATGAACTACTTATTGATCGTTGATATAAGCCTCTTGTCGTTGATCATTCCTTTAACTCACCCGCTCACTAGCACCCCGCTAGCACTTAATAGACCTTTAACTCTTTCCGCGACGGACGCGCATGACCATCGATCTTCCTCGCCTTTGATCTAAATCGTCCACAGGCGTCGATCAAAACTGCAAGAACATTCCTTTATATTTAACCCTCCAATCAACATTAAGACTGTACCTTCCTCAAGACTCCTATATTTGCTGCAAGCTCCATTGCACATAGCTCTGATATCCTTAACCTTTGGGTCCTACAAATCAAGGGATAAGCCTTCTTTAGATACTTTCATGGACCTAGAGCCTTTTCATTCTCCAATACCTCTCCATCACTTCACACAAAATAGGTGCTAACAACTGGCTCCTATTAGAGATGCTATCCTCCCTGTGATGTAGCAAAGAACCTCGCAGACCAATTCCTTATACATTGGCGGCTCCGATAAGAAAATCAAACTCTTGTCTTCCTTGGTTTATTCTGAAAACACAAACAAAAAAAAACTATGGTTGCCCCTCCCCGATCTTAGGGCCTTCGCTTCGAGCTTCAAATCTTTTGGTTAGCCATCAATATCTAATGCAACTGTAAAACGAAAATTAATAAAAACTATGATACACAATTACCTGTCATCTTCAGGACATGTAATGCTTTAAACATTTTCCATTCATTGTACCTCCTGTCCATGGAGACCCATCTTGATGCTACCGGATGAATGAGTTCACACCCCTATTTGCTATAATGATATATGGACCCACCCACATATGATCAAATTTCTCATGTTTATCCTCTTTAGGAGCATCCCATTTTAAAACTAAATCATTAACCTGAAAATGCTCCTCTTTGATTTCCCTGTCAAAGGTATTCTTCATCTTTTCCTAGTGTACCTGTATTTTATCATATGCTCTATCCCTCAACTCATTTAATTCTATTATCTGGTTCACTCTTCTCTGCATATGGTTAGGCTCGTATTCCTGCCCTTGTAACAACTTCATGATTTGCAACCCTAATGAGGTGGGAAAAACAACTTCTGCTCCATAAACCAACTGAAAAGGTAACATTCCAATGGCCCTTTAATTGCCGATCCTATCATCCCACTGAGCATATTTTAATTTTTTGTGCCAAGACCTTTTGTTTTCCTCCAAAAATTTCTTAATTATCCTTACCAAGATTTTGTTAGAGGATTTTTCCAATCCATTTCCCTATGGATAGTATGTAGTGGAATGGTTTAGGCTGATGTGGTATTTGTGATAGAAATTGATCATTTTATTGGACTTAAAAGTAGCTGCATTGTCTGTTAGAATTATCTTGCAGCGCCCAGATCTGGCCAAGATGTTATCTTCCATAAAATCCATGATAACATTCTCAGTTTCCCTCCTAGTGGGTATGGCCTCAATCCATTTAGTAAAATAATCTGTGGCTGTAAGGATCCACTTATCCTTAACAAAAGAGTTTGGGTTTATCTCCCCAATGAAATCTAGTCCCCACTGTTGAAAAGGTGCTTCCACTGAAATTGGCTTGAGGGGAAGCGAAACTAACTTCCTCTTGCCATCGAGGACCTAGCACTGAAGGAAAGAAATAGTCTCTTTGTACACATCAGCAAACAATGAAGGCCAATAGAACCCATCCCTCAAGATCTTGTTGGCTGTCACCTTCCATGAATGGTGACCCCCACAATCACCCTTATGAAAATATTTCATGGTTTGTTGGGCTTCATTCTCTAGCAAACAGTTCAATAGTATACCCCCACAATCTTTCCAGTATAAATATTGGTTCATGATAAAGAATTTGGTGGCCTTCATTTTTATAGACCTGGCCCTTGTTTTGCTCAACCCTGCAAGGGCTTGCAGATTTTGCCACACGTATATAATGTCAGCATACCAAGGGGAAATAGAGAAATATGGTATTACCTATACTCCTGCGTCCAACTAACTAAAATGGTCCTCCAATAAATTTATTTGCAGAGATTCACAATTGGCCCCAGTCATCAAGTTTTCCAGCCCCTATCCCTTTATCAGCTTTGTAGGCTTTATCTCTAGGTCATACTCTAACAGAACAATAGTCCATTTTTACCTTTTTCCATTTGGGATCTGGCTGGGTAAGGATGCTCTTTACTGCATTATTTGGGACATGTGCAATAATATGTGAGTGCAGGAGGTATACTCTGAAATATTTCAAGGACTTCACCAAAGCATATGCTTGTTTCTCCATTATGTCATACTTCATCTCTCCATCTCTCAACACTCTGCTAAAAAATGCAATAGGTTGTTCATCATTCTCCCTATTCTTCTGCAAAAGTACTCCAACCATTGTATGTTAAGATGCATAGGGAAAGATCAGGAATTCTTTAGTAAAATCTGGGCTAGCTAGGATTGGGGCCTCGATGATGGCCTTCTTAATACCCTTGAATGAATCCTTTGCCTCTTCTGTCCATTTTATCTAATTTTGCTTTCTCATCATATTTCTAATGCTCCTCATGATTTCTGCGAAACTGGGGATAAATCTTCTTAGGAAGCCTACTTTCCCAATGAAAGAGTGCACCTCCTTCTTGCTCCTTGGTTCTCCTACCTTCTGAATTTAATTAACTCTCTCTGGGTCGATATTGATTCCATTCCTTAAAATGATGTTCCCTAGGCGCTTTGCTTCTTCTAATGCAAAATTTGACTTCTTTGGATTAAGAGAAATACCATATTTCCTGCATTTGCTAAAGACCTTCCCCAAATGCTTAAGGTGTTCTCTGTCATACCTGGAATAAAATGTTATATCATCCATATAAACCACCACAAACTTGTCTTTCTCCTTAACAAAGGCTATGTCTATTGCACACTATAAGGTGGATCATGCATCCATTATCCCAAAAGGCACCTTCGCATACATAAATGTGCCCCAGGGAGTAGTAAAGGTAGTTTTCTCTTGGTCTTCTGGGCACACTTTTACCTGATTATATCCTAAGAACCCATCCATGGTTGATATCCTCTAAGCTCCTACCACTTTCTACAAGATATGCTCCATCTTTGGCAGGGGATAGTTATCTTTCAATGACACTTTGTTAAGATTCCTGAAGTCTAGACAAATTCTGATTTCTCCATTCTTTTTTCTGATATGTACTAGATTTTCTATCCATTTTGAAAACCTCAGGGTGACAATGATCTTGGCATTAAATAATTTTCTGATTTCCTTTTCTATCACAGGAAGTATTTTTGGGTTTATTTTTCTCAGCTTCTTCCTGAAAGGTTTCTCTCCAGGATTGATTGGGATTGAATGTTATATAGTGGAAGTGTCATATTCCTTTAGGTCCTCGTAACTCAAGGAAAAAAAATCAGTGTACTTCTTCATCAATTTCACATATTCATCCTTTTCTTTAGTAGGAAGCTTTTTGGATAATTTTACAATTCGAGGTTCTTCCTTGGTGCCCCGGTTCTTATCCTCCACAGCATCATTGGCAGGCTCGACTTTAGGATTCTTAGCCACATCATTTTGGTTGAATAATTTTTCTATGGGTATCAAGCCTTTGGGGATATAATTACTCTTCAGCTGGATGATGTCCTTCCCCCCTAACATGTCTTTCCATCCTTTTCCTTCAACTCTTTCATCTTCAGCCTCCTCTTTAACCTTGAAACCCTCGAGGTTTTCATTTTTTGTGTCAACCTGTACAATTGCGAATTCATCAGACACTTCTAAGAACCTTTTAATCTACATGTTTTCATCAAACACCTACCGATATTTGGAATTGTATGGAGTTGATGGCCTATTCACTATTTCTACTTCATACTTTTTTTTGGAGTAGATTGGGGTTTTGAAACGCCCAACAGTAGTGGCCAAGGAATATGGCACATGATTCTCAATCCTGGGTATCACCCTGATTTTATATTCTAAGAAATAATTACCAAACATATCCCATACTTCATTCCTATTAGCCCTAATCCTGGGATGTTTGGCTTGATAGCTATTATTAAGTTGGTTTGTCACTAACTCTGAGTCTCCAAATACTTGTATTCTCTTTGCTCCCATGTCCTTCAAAGCTTGTAATCCTAGCAACAGGGCCTCATACTCTGCTACATTGTTTGTGCATTCAAAAGTCAGCTTATATGATAGGGCTTTAAATTCTTTGTCAGGTGGGATGATCCAAACTCCTGCACCAGCACCATTTTTGCTCAAAGACCCATCAAAATATATTGTCCACCAACCTTCTTCATTCTGATTCCTTTCTAAAGCTTCATGTCTTGCTGCAAATTCCTTATTTTCCACTACTTCTAGATGTATGGGAACCTTAGGATCAACTCGGGGTCCATCATTAAAGAATATGGATGATCCTAAGTGTGTATCAACAGCATATATGGGATGGTTTTCTAGTTTGTCTAGGATGATGACCATTGAAGCCAACGTTTTCTTTCTTTATAGTCTTTTGTTTCCCCCAAACAGAGGGATGGTGGCATATGACAAATCTAACTGCATATTCCCTCTCAGATTTGATGCCGAAGACCTAAACATTAGCATACCAAAATTTTCAGGGATGTCAACCAATACTATGTCCATTATAATGCTCTTGGAAGGAAGTTGGGTCAGCATCACTACCATGTTCTTTATCAACCCTTAGCAATTGACCTTCCTAGAGTTGAAGGAGTACAGATCTTTGTAAGGCCTGGTAACTTCTAAACCAATCTCATCGACCATCGATTTGGGCATTAAGTTGTGGGAGGAACCAAATTCAATTAGTACGTTGTGCAAAACCATATCATGAACATTTAGGCTTAGATAAAAGGGTGGAACCTCCTCATCACCTTCATCTTCTAGATTGGGACCAAACACAATGGTGGGAGCATCATCTGTCACTTCTAAAATGTCCTGCTGACAGTCACCTTGACCACTGACCATTTTGGTAATATTCTCCCTATATTCATTGTTCTTTAACAACTCATTAAAAGGGATAGATATATTTACCTTTGGAAGCTCAGACTTCAAACTGAAAGATGAAACCGGTTTACCAATGTCAAAACGATATGCCTGTCTAGTTTCCTCAGACGGATGTTCTTCTTTCTGTTTATCAGTGTTTTGCTGAGCACTAGAAGATTGGTTCTGATTAGACTTCCCTTTGTTTATAGTCACATCCCTATTCCTTAACTTCAACTTTCTTTGAAAATCATCTACAGTATTTTGATAACCCATTTGATATTGATCCAAGTCTAATTCAGGGATATGAGTGGCATTCTCTTTGGTGAAGAAATCATGCTCTCTCTCGGTTAGGTATATCTCATGATCAAGATCATCAAAATGGTGAATCTGGTCATCTACTAGACCTTCCTCTCCTTCCTCATCTACCATATTCTTAGAGAAGGGAGGCCTTATCTTCTTATCATTGGGATTCCTTGGGTTTCTTTGAGGGAATTGTCTTCTAAAATTGGGATTCCTCACTTGATTTCCAGGATGCTCTCTGTTTGGAGGCTTGTTGTCCAGGGCCAGCCTATCCATCAACTTTTCCATGGTTTTCATCATCATTTCAAACTTCACATCATTGGTGGAGGAGGAAGTGGAAGTAGTGGTATGGATTTCTATTTTTTGATTTTGTTTTCCCCTTCAATTTTCCTGAAGCCATCATGTTTTCTTCTACCTCTAGGGCATCTTTAAACATAGCCAACAATGTAGGTGACTTTATCTCCCTTAGCATACGTGAGAAATCTCCCTCAAAAGCATCTGCATAATGCAGCTTAGCAGCACCTATTAGGGGTTTGATATCAGTTGGGATTGAATTGTACACTCATAAATCTATTGGAAAAATCTTAGATGGAATCAAAGCCTCCTTTCTTCATATGGTTATATTGGGACAAGATTTGTGATGGAATCTTTATTTCCTCCCACCTATCTAGAAACAATGTTTGGAAGGCTGCAAGGGTATGGACTGATGCATCTGGTAAATATTTGAACCATTTTTTAACCTCTCCAGATAAGCTTTGTGCAAACAGCCTCATCTTAGCATATTCATGGTCCACTTCCTCCAGGTCAATGAAATCTTCAAACATAGATACAAGTTGCCTTGCTGAAAAATCACCCTCCCCATCATACAAGATAATTCTCTGTGAGTAATTTTGAGGGAGGTCATGCAAAACAACTGGTAGAGCTAAAGGGGAAAACATAGCTGCCATTAGTCTAGGTGGGTTCTAAGCTATAGGAGGATTATTGTGAGGAGGATTCTGGATAGTGATGTGAGGCTGAGGGATCTGGAGATGAGGTTTGGGTCTTGTAGCTTTCGCAGTATGTTGTAGGTTATACCACATAGGATCTAATAGATATGAATGAAGGTTACTCAGACTATCTTCAGCTAAATTTAGATCCGATTCTGACTTAGATTTTAATAAGGGTCTTCCAATATTTACTTCTAAATTCACTTCATGAAAATCAAATGATTATACTTTAGAGACAGATCCTTCAATATCATAAAATCTAGCCTTATCCTTTTTACTTCTATGCTTAAGCAATACTTTTGGATATAAGGGTCTAGCAAAAGGTTAGAGATAAGGTTACCTCTCATGTCGATATTTCTAGGGGCCAGGATGCCCTTCGAAGCTTCTTTAGGATTGGACTTGGGCTTGTCGATTTCCCCAGTGGGGTCTCCTTTGAATAAAAATATAGCTGACTGGAGTCGCCAGGGAAAATGCACAACCTTATTTAAATCGAGAGACTTTTGTTTTCCCACACAGGTTTCTTGTTTCTCTTAAAACTGAAATCTTTGTCGTTCTCCTAGGGATGATCCACACTCGTTCCCCCATAGTGGCACCAATATGTTAGCACCCAAATCATACCTCAAGTTTGCAGAGAGGCAAAAATGGGTTAACCACAAAACCACTTAAGGAGGAATAAGTTGGCTTCTTATCCTCCAGAGAGGGATCTCTCACAAACAGGTTTTAACAGGGCCAAATAAATGGTTAAGACTAACCTCGAATTTTTGTTTGGTTGAAAACAAAATAGGTATCCATTGAGCAGTGGAGTCAAAATAGATATAAAGTATATATCATGGCAATGCTTATAAAAAAAACTCACACAGAGGCAAGGAAGCCACCAGCTTATAGTCAAAGTGATTTAGTTTTGATGATTTAGTAGAAAAATGAAGAATCCACCAATATAGAGCATATGGACATGAATTCTATATCGATTTTAGCACAACTGGTTGTGAACACTTGGAATGAAAAGGACAGAGCATAATGACTATGAATCCTATCCTAATACTACACTTATCCAAGCATGAACAACATAAAAATATGGATTAACAAAGAAAGAAACAAATTCACATAAGGAAAGAGATAAACAGACTGCAAGACCAATAACACATGAATCCCTGGTAAAATTTCCTGTTCATCTTTGCCTGATTTTATTAAATAGTAGAAAAAATATTCAACTCAGAGCAATACACGGGTTTCCCAAAAATTTTAACCCTTTTCCACTCTTTTACATTGTATATATAGATTTTTTGAGCTTGAGGATCGACTTGTTCTAACAGAAAATAGTTACAAAACCAGTGACACCTATGCAACAGGTTTGCAACTTCAACCAAATGACAAAGTTGGCCAAGCTGGCTCAACTGTATTTTACAAATTTACTGATAATTTTTACTAAATGATAACAAAATCTAACAAAAAGGAAAAATGATCTGGTAACTGCTCCTCTAGCTAGTTGCTTCCACTATCCTCGACTCTTCACGCACCCAACTTCAGTTTTACCCTCCCATACTTTTCAATGAGTTTCCATTGCTTGGCTATTGACGAATCCAAGGAATCCAGCTCTTTAATCCACACCCTCATTTCGATATTCTACTTGTATGAATAACCCTCAAGGAGTGTAAGAGCTTCTTTAAATGTAGCGGCCAGCTCGAAGTCGCCTTTCATATTTTCTACCACCATCTTGCCTTCCAGAGGCTACTCCATATCTGCAAAGCATTCTTGGTCCATCTTGCACTCCCACATCTTTCCTTGATATCCTTCCTTTATTCTCATGGTTCCATCTTCTTCCCAAAATAGAAGCAAACCCTTCTTAAATAATGGATCAAATGCCTCTCGAAATACCTTCACTTCATTAGCCAGGATGTCTATCCCAACTTGGAAAGTTATCACTTGCTGGTGCTTGAGTACTACCTTTTTAGCACTGATGATTGTGGTCACTCTGTCCTTTACATTGGTTGCTTGAGCCTGCTCTTCAGACAGACCATTCAAGAACTCTATTTCATTATGGGTGTAATCCTTCGGCTTTTTGTTTAACTTCTCATTTTCCACTGTGACAACTGACCTTTCTAGCTTGATTATAGCTTCCTTATCTACCATGAAGTCCAAATATGGCCTCAGCTCCTCTTCTTGTACAATAAGATCATCCCATATGATCTTCTTTGCTTCCTGTAGTGGAATTTTCCCTATAACCTTCCACTTCAACTTATCATAATCAACCTGCATCGCCTGGTACTTGGTTTCCCAAGCCTCCCTTTCTTTTTCTATAGTGTCCTTTAGGGTCCTTAAGTTGGCATTCTGCATCTTCAGTCTGGTTACTTCTGTATCACTCAGACTAGCCTTGGCTATTTTCTCTACAATGGAGAAATCCCTAGATTCTATTGAGGGTGTGGTCATGGCTTCTATCTCTTGCTCCTTTTCTTTCAACTCCTTCTCAAGCCTTTCAGCTTGAACATTTAAGGCTTCTTCATTGTCCATTATTAATTTCATATCTTCCTGCCACTTCTTATCCTTTTCTTCAAACTCTAATATCTTGGCTTTGCACTCAGTCAGCTTACCTTGTATCTCTTCTTTTTCCTCTTCCAGCTCTGCAATTTCAGGTGAATTTACTAGTTTGGAAGCTGGAATATTCAATCTCTTCTTGAGTGTCAGGATTTCCTAATCTTTGTCCTCTAACATCTTCTAAATGCTAGCCATTTTGTTCTCTTCTATCTCAAAGGCCAAAAGTGAAGCTTGGAACATTTTCACCTGTGCTTTTAGGCTCTTGTTTTCTGCCTTTTCCAGTCCCAATTGCTTTTGCACTTTGTCTTTGTTGGCCTACACCTTTGACAGTTCTATGGCATATTTCAATAGCTTATTGTAGATTACCTCACCTGTCTCCTTATGCAAATTTATTACATCAGGTACTGTAATGTCCTCGAGATTCACTTTCAATTCTGTTGCCTTGTTTTTGGTGGCTAATGCAAGGCTTAAGGTATTATGGGAAAGGTTTATGCTCACTACCAAGGTCACATTCTTCTTGGAGATTTTCCTCACATCAACACACAATTTAGCTTCTTCTGATATGTTCTCTGGGATTTCTTCATATTCCTCCAGCAACTCTACCATGCTTATGCTCGGTGTTGCTGGTCTAACAGGTGTTTTGTTAAACACATGCTCCTTAACCTCAAAAGATGGCACCAATAATATGACTTGCTTTTTCTTTGGCTGCCATGTTTTCATTGCTACTAACTGCTGACGAGAACCATCCACCTTTTCCCTCTTTGTGGCTCTTTCAACACTACTATCTACATCCATTGGGTCACCACCTTCTGACTTGTTGGATTTTTCTGCAACAATGGTAATGAGTATGGTTGTTGCTATTGCTGGGGTTTGACTGGGCGAGCCAGGCATTAGTGATTTTCTACTTTAAAAAATTAATTCCACAGAGGAGTGGTCTCCTGGTGGGTCTAATTCCTTCTGACCTTTGTCCATATATTCTAACCAATTTTCTCTTTCAGCTAGACCTGCAACCTCAAAATTCTCATACCCTTTCCTGGGTGTTTCTCTCCTCCTCTCTAAAATTATATGGTGGGGATAATAATTTATTGATTCCTTTGATGAAAATCCCAGGTCACTCATCATTCGCTCAACACTTGGAAGGGTTGCCTTGTTTTTTACAATGAAAGAAACCAACATTCATGGGAAATTGATGTCAAATAACTTCCTGTCATCCAAGAAGTGTTCACACTCTACCTTCATCTTTTGCCTTATAAATTCCAAAGTGAGCACTTTGGGGGTTAGGAAGGCCAGTAACACATGGTGGGCATAAGAGAAACCATAAACCCTGATCACAGTCCCATACTTCAGCAGAAACCATTATCCAACCCTCTTTTCCATGGATGGCTTTAGTAAGTCCTTCATCTCTGGCAGCACTGTTGGCAGCTTCTTCTGGAAGAAGAAAAAAAACGGTCTCTGCCAGAGGTCACTCATAAAGGTTTTGTAGTCATAGTACATCTCTTGGGTTAGCTGCACCTCGGGCCCTTGCAGGTTTTCTTCAATTGCTACCAGGAAAATTTTCAACAGATAAGACTGGAACCTGAAGGACCTAGTTTTAGGGAATTCTATGAGCTAGGAGTGGATGTTGTCTACTAGGGATTCATCAAATTTCAGGCACGCACACTAGGTAGGAAAATTTGGTTCTGCTGGCTCAATGGGACAAGTGCTCATAACAAACATTAAAATGATCAGAGGCTTGGTTATGTATTGGTCACTGTCCAGCCCTAGGAACTAAGCCAACATAGAAATAACACATCTTGACTCTTCTTTAAACAGTTTGGTTTCACCAGGTAAGGATGTGCCTGGAAAAGAGGTATTTGCTAGTAGGGAGGCACGATAAAATCTTTGCTTGAGGTCATCTAGGGCTTGACAAAAATGCTGGATAAGGTTTTCTATTCTGAAACCTTGGGACATCTGATAGAATTCATATGGAACAGCTAGGGATTTCCTTACTGTGGGAGAATCTACATAACACAGAATATTCGAGTCTGAGGCATCCAAGACTGCTCTTTGATCTAGCAAATAATGGCCTGCACACCGGTCTATGAACTCAGGGAAACTAGGCGTCTGATTGGTGGAAAATAGGTGAAAAAAGGAAAGCTTAACCTAGTGGACATCCACTTGTCTGGCCTTAAAAACCTCCAACATCTCCTTGGTGACTTTTATGGATCAATTTATCAGTATAGTGTCAAAAACCTCACAATCTTTATCTTCTAATAGGTCAATTTTCTTAGAGGGATCAAAACCTAGAGGCTCCATAGATCCAACCATTTAAATAGTTTATGGTAGAAGTAGATGGCCTACCTGGTAACTTGACAGCTAGGCGGAGCTTCCTGCCTTCTGGTTGGATGGCTCGTTCTGCAAGTCCCGATCCTTTCGCTTTCCAATGCACACAGGACAAATGGGATGCGAATCTCCATGCAGGCTCGCAATTTTATAATATAAACTTGCCATATCACCCTTACAGCTATGATGGTGATACCTCCATGTCAACCGTCCACACTTTGCGATTAAATCTACACTATAGATCTCTTTATCCCCTTTCTTCCAATAACCCCCATGGCCTCCAATTCCACCACATGCCACCTTGACGCCATCTTTGATTTGCAGAAATTTTCCCAACCACTGATCTAGACTCCTTTGGGATCCTGACCATCCAAGGATGTGGCCCTTTATCAAGTTCGCGGATTTTGGTTCTATTGATTTTACATACAAGTCATATCTGCAAACAAAATATGAACCGTAGATATTCTTCCCTCCATATTTGCACTGTCGAGAGATGTCGAGCTTTAACAAAAGTTCACAGATTTGAATCATAACCCTTTTTGCGCATGTCTAAATCGCGAACTAATTATTGACCATTGATCTAAATTGCATGTCGTCGATCACTCCTTTGACTCGCCCGCTTGCTAGTACCCCACTAGCACTTAATAAACCTTTAACTCTTTCTGCGATGGAGGTGCATGACCGTCGATCTTCCCCGCCTTTGATCTAAACCATCCACAGGTGTCGATCAACACTGCGGGCCCATTCCTTTATATTTAACCCTCCAATCAGCATTAAGACTGTAGCTTCCTCAAGACTCCTATCTTGGATCCAAGTTCCATTACACACAGCTCTGATATCCTTAACCTTTGGGTCCTGCTAATCCAGGCCTAATCCTTCTTTGGCTACTTTCATGGACCTCGAGCCGTTTCATTCTCCAAAACCTCTCCAACACTTAGCACAAAGCAGCTGCTAACAACTGGAACTCTCCTTTTATTTCCACATGGATCACATTTGAGTCAATTACATGAGTAGGGCCATGACCATATTAATTCAGTAAGGAAACATGAAATACATTATGAAATTTTATATGTTCCCCTAAGGAAATGTGATAGGACATTGTTTTTGTCCTTGCCAAAATTTTGAATGGTCAACAAAATCGAGGTGTCAAATTTTTACACTTTCCCAGCTTCAATGTACTCCTTTTCGATTTAAGATTCACATAGACATAGTCTCCTTCTTGAAACTATTTGTGTTCCCAATTATAATATGCATAACACTTTTTTCTATATTGTGTTTCTTTTAAATTATATTTGACTTTAGTCACAATCTGCTCCATTTTCTTAAGCATATCGATGTGCAACATAATTTTACATGTGGGACTTTCCCATTTCACTAATGTGTTGCATTTCCTGCCATATAGTATTTCAAATGGGATCATACTTCAAGATGCTTGATGTTGATTATTGTATTCATATTCCACTAAATATAGGTGTTCTTCTCATTTATTAGGCTTATCAATGACATACATACACAACATATCCTAGAGTATTTGGTTTGACCATCTATTTGCAGATGATAAGTTGTAGTAAGGCTCAATTAAGTGTCCAGCCCTTTGATAAAGGATTTCTGGAAGCTTGATGTAAACTTAGAATCCTTGTTAGAAACGGTAGTTTTAGTTACCCTATGTAATCTAAACTTTTTTTTCATGAGTACTTCTACAATATTAATAGCCTGAAAGGTGGGATTAATGGGTATGGAGTGGGAACCCTTGCTCATTTTATCCATGAGTATAATTATTGTGTCATGCTACCCTTTAGTTTTAGGCAATATTGCGAATTATTCCATTGAAAATACTTCCCTTTTACATTTTGGAATGGGTAATAGTTGCAATAATATAGCTGGGTCATAGTGTTTTTCTTTAACCTATTGGAATTCTAGTCATCTTGTCATGTATTCTTTTGCCTCATGTTTCATCATTGCCAATAATATGTATTTTTAACAGTTGTAATAATGTCCTAGTATCCTAGGTGTCTTCGGTAGGGTCTTTTATGCATTTCATCCATTATTATTAAATTCAATTATGTTACAGCAAAAAAATAAATTATTTTTTCAAACAACAACAACCTATCTTTATAAATACGGTAGTTTTCAATTTCTAAACCCGATTCCTCCTTCTGCAACTTTTCTACTATTTTCTTATAAATTTCATCATTTTCAAGTGTTTTTTCGAGCTAATTTTTCATACTTTCTTGGTAATAGGTGGACTGTTACCTCATGAAATTTATGTATGACTTAGATTAAATCATCAATATCCCTATTTTCCTTTCCTTTTATATGTTTAATTAAAAAATGATACTCACTTAGGAAGGCTAGCCACCTTTGTTTCCTGACATTTAGACTAGGTTGGTGAAACATGTACTCTCGATCGATGTTGTTTATCATAAAAAGGAATTCTTTCACTATAAAATGATTTCATCAAACCTTTAATGCATGTATTATTGATTCCAAATCCAGATCATGGGTGTCATGGTTCCTTTCGTACTCTTTCAACTTCCTAGATTCATAGTAGATCCAATGGTTCTCCTAGAGAAGTGTAATATCCCACTTTCTCCCTTAGGGTTTCTACAACAGAAAGTACAACTGTGTACCCTTTGATGGAAAGCATCTCATGGTAAGAGCTCTGCAGGTAAAACTTGATAAGTACGATTATGTTTTCCTAAGTGTTAAGTGAATTTGTAGACTTAGGATACTGAAGGCTTGATGCAACGAAACAAATGGGGCATGGAATCCACTAGAGGGAGAGAGTCAATGGCTTGGTAGCCATAAGTTTTGATGATGGTGTTCATCTTAGTGCCATGATCACTTAAAGTGAACTATGATGTTCACTAAGAAAACACTTAATTTTAAAAGTATGTTAATAATTAGTCCTAGATAAGGACATCAAAGAAACTTCTAGTCATTGCAAGGTAGTCACAAGTTCCTATAATCTAACCATTAGCATAAGGCTGATCTATATTGAGTACCATTAAGTAAAAACAAGAAGTTAACCTAAAAAAAATTAGTATCTTGGCCTCGACAAAAGGTTTTGTCAAAGTTCCTAAAGTATAAAATGATTGATATTTCCTAATTATAAATTAGGAATAAAAGATAAAATGATTTATTATTACTAATAAAACTTATTAGTGGTTATAAATAAATATTTAAATGTTATTTCAAATAAGATAAATAAATTAAAAAATATTAAAGAAGGACGGATTGTCCTTGATTAAAAGTAAAAGATTTAAAACTATAAAAGCTTATCTACAAAAGAAGAAAATATTAACTAGCAGTTAATGCATGAGTATGCATGGATAGCTCGTAACTAAGGAATGAGAATGCATGAATAACTCTCAGATATTTAATACCCAGTTAACTAATTAAATAGATATTGACTATGTAAGTCAATGAGTTAAGATGATCTAAACTAAGTTAAATTTAGCTAAGTTAAATATCAGTTAGCTAATTAATTAAATATTTTCTATGAAAGTCGATTAGTTAAAGTGAGCTAAACTAAGTTAAAGTTAGTTCAGAGTCCTAGTTATATTTAATAAGATAATTATCTATCTAAATTAAAATGAGTTAAATATAAAGCTTAAGAAATAAATTAATGGAGTTGTAATTAAGATAGAATATTTACCTTAAATCTAACTAAAGCTTAAATAAAGCTAAAATGAATTTAACGAGGTTAAAATATCAAGTTAGCTGATTAACTAAAGATTTATTGAGTAAGTGGAACAATTAAATTTAATTAAAGTTAATTAAGTTGAGTTCTAAGAAGAACTTATTGTGATAGTCCAAAACATAAATTGGGCTATAAAGAGGACATTATTGTGTCCGTAGGGGGAGGATGAACTTTGGAAGCAAAGAATTAATGGGAAAAAAAGAAGGCTGGTTAGATTAAGATCATGGAGTATTACTTTTCTCCCTAGTGGATTCATGCCCATCTGGGGGGTAGCCTCTTGGTAGGAAAACCTACAACAGATAGAGGTCATTTGGATGGGAGGAACGTTGCAGTCAAGTCCTCGGTTGGGTAGAATTAAAAGACTGATAAGTATCTTCATTTTTTCTTCAATTATTATATCTCAGAAATTTATATTATGGATCATCATTTATTAGGTTATATTATCTTCATAAATTTATGTGTTAAATTGCATATCTTCACAAAGGATGTCTGAAGGATTTCTTATTCTAGTTTCTATCATATTTATCGATTCTAAATTATTTGTATATTTACTGAGTGTTAGAATTAGAATATATGTCTCTCTAAAAAAAATCATTGGCATAAATGTTTAGCCATGATTTCGGGTTGTATTTGAGAATTGATTAAAAAGGCAATATCTCCCATCTTATCCCTACACAGAAAGAGAATCCCATGATTAGGATTCTGGGAAGTGCCCTCAATTTTGGTGGGTATATTTTATATATACTTATAAATAGTAAACATGTGATATAATGGAATTATGATATCCTATACATAGATCTCACTTATATGCCAAAACATAACTCTTATATCTTATACACCGATCTCATATAAATTTAATGATAAATATCATACATATTATATATTAGCTCTTATCTCTTAACATATCCACATAGACTTTACTATTATCGATAGGACTCAAATAATATACCCAATGTTGTAGGGTTATCATTGAATTATAAAATATATAAAAACAATAACATGCCATAAGATATTATATACACACATATAACAAAGCTTCTACTAAACCAAATCCATCGTAAATAAATTCTAGGTAAACTCAATATTTTCCATACATGCTATAACCATCACACAAATAAATGATATGTCCACAATATTAGTTATCACACACATACACAGGAAATTTCAAAATCGGGATCAAATCCCATAGACATTTCCTCTTGAATCTGTCATGCTTCCAATGTTGACTAAGGACTATTAACCATCAACCCTTAATACATTTATACTCCAGCTAAGCCATGCAATAGCATTGGACAAGGAGCCACTGCCCTTATGTTCAATCAATTAAAAATATTTTCAAATAGAAAATAGGGTCGTGCCCAGTTACCTACATGTGTACAAAATGAAAAGAATTGACACACAGAAACCTTAGTCATTGCATAGAACACAGGCATCGAGTCCCCTTAATAGTATGAATACCCACTAACAGAGATCACACTTCTAGCGAAGATCAGCAAGACCAAATATCCTAAATAAACTAAGTAAAGATCCAAAAATTCACTAAGACTCTTATAAGAAATAAATTGAATGTACAGAAAGGAAAGTGCTAAGTCAAACACACATGACCTTTGTTACTTTCATGCCCGGCTAGACCAAGTTGAAGCGTTTTGGCAAGGTTTCCATTACCATACCATTTGACCAAAAAAAGAAAACATAAATTTAACCATAAGGGCCTTTCCAATATCCTATAAGATGGAAAACAAAGATTTAAATGCAATAGAGTAATTTTAGAAATATAAATTGAAGCAGGAGAACCACACAATCTAACTAAACCATAAACGTAGCAGTAAAACCCTAGATAAAAACTGATGTGATTTTACCATGATCCCAAATAGAAACTAGAACAACAAATGCATTATATATTATTTTGATATCATAGTTACGGCCTGAAAGCCACCACTTACGTAAACCTGTACAGAACTGTAAAGAAACGCCTAAACAATCTTATCATCGAAATTCATAACCTTGTGCAAGAATCCCATTAGAAAATGATTACAAATGTGAGTAAACAGAACATGCCCTGTAAAAGAAACTGAAGGGATGACAACAACTCCTTGTCTCTCCATTTAAACATAGCCATCAAAGTTCCCCCATGAAACCCATCAATGTAGATTGTAAGATAACTACCCCTACTGTGTATCACGAAGGGGAATAAGTCTCCAAATGGTCCTGCGACTTACCTGGGGGGGAATTCACTTCAAAGCTCTTACTCCCCAAACTCTTCAACCTCCAAGGAGTACCCTCCAGGTAGATAACACAAAAAACTCTCCTAGAATACAAAAATGAAAACCAGAATTAGTAAATCAATTAAATGGGGCTTCTGCGAACTAAATGAAAACTTAAAAGATATAATGATAAATCCTAGATATTACCTTCAGAGGTAGCTTGGCACCTCTGTTCAGTGCAAGAGAATCTCATTTCAGGCATTGGCCTCTGCCAACGCAAGAGTAGGAAGCCTATGCTCTACCCCTCCAAAAACATGAACAATATAGAGGATCCGAATTGCTTAGGGTAAATTCGTGTTTACACTGCCATCTAGTGTGGAGGTCTCCCATGAGGAAATCACGTGGCTCTCCTTTAAACTCATAACTACCTCCCTCATCAATTTGATTCTTTACCGACCCTCCTATAGTAGGAGTCCTTGCTAAATGAAGTTATGTGCCTAAAGTGTGAATCTTAGGGCTTAGGTATGGTCTTACCATTACCCTTTCACTTATAGGCGTTATCTCTTGAATTAGAGTGATAGCCTGAGGGCTCCTCCTTGGTCACCTGCAACAAGGAATTAACATGCATTAGCTCTCCTTTAAACTCATAACTACCTCCCTCATCAATTCGATTCTTTACCCACCCTCCTATAGTAGGATTCCTTGCTAAATGAAGTTATGTGCCTAAAGTGTGAATCTGAGGGCTTAGGTATGGTCTTACCATTACCCTTTCACTTATTGGCATTATCTCTTGAATTAGAGTGGTAGCCTAGGGCTCCTCCTTGGTCACCTGCAACAAGGAATTAACATGCATTAGCTTGTGTAAAAGCTAAGTAAGCCCATGCACATGTAAACCTTCACACCAACCATGAAATTACATTCATAATTCATCCCACTGAATTATAGTAAAGGAGCCGTAAATCATATTGAAAAACGCACGAAAATAGGGTTAGGGACATGCATCAAGACCAAAAACAAACGTAACATGGTAGGAAGCAATAATAGCGTAAGGAAACCATACTGAATTTTTAAGGTACAAACAAAGCCAGATCATGCTAGATCGATGTTATAGGGCTGATTGACGGAGGTATTACAGTCAACATACAAGCAACATATTATTCCTAGTAGTTAAAGTTAGTGCTAAAGTTAATTTTAAGTAAGTATTAGGTCTTATAGGCATTTAGACACCGTACATATTTTTTTTTTAATTTGATGATTTGAGGGACATTACAAGTGGTATCAGAGATCGGTTACAACACTACGACCTATGGACTCGTGAACATGCAAGTACATCGTGTACTATGTACAATATTTCAAATATAAAGATGTTTTCTAGTATATATTTACCCTATCAGTAATTGTTAACATGTGTGGCCTAGGAAGTATTAGTTAAACTAGTGTATCATTAAAATATTTTTTTATATACTAGAGTCAAGGAGTATTTAGGAAATGAGATTTCTATGTCCTATAACAGAATTTCAGTTCCAAGTAAAATAATAGGATTTAAAATCCTTTAAGTAGAATAAAACTAAGAATAAAGATTGACATGTTTACCTTTTATATGACCAAAGAGTCATGAGACATTATGCATAAAAATGATAGTTATTATTCTGCATAGAAATTTAGAGACAGACTTCAAGAAACCCTAAATGGGAGTACCACAAAACCATATAAAGAAGATAGAGTGCATCTACAAAGTTAGTATGGTGTGAAAAGATATACTTAGAAGACATAACATCAGCTTATTGAGAAGAGTATTTTAAAAAGTCATGGATATTAATGGCATGAAGAGGTTTCCAAAAATTTAGCAATACTAGTTGTTTCATTATAGGTACATTGGTCATTAGTATTTAAAACAATGTTTGAGATCATTATCACTGCATGTATGGTCGCATATGATGCATCATAAATCATAAATACTAAATAAGTATGGAAATAAAAGATTCAAATATAGGATATTTATCCTTTCAAACAAATGTTCTCCTAGGAAAATAAATGTTTAAACAGATTGATTTTTTAGTTTTGGAAGTGTAAAGAGAATTTATATATTAGAGTATAAAGTTATCAAAGCTACTTACAAGCCTAGTCATACATAGGTTTGTTGGAAAAAGGTGATTATTTAGGTACAAACAAAATATTTATATACTTAGAATACTTTATGTTTTCCTTTAAAGATAATTTTGATGTAAATAAACTTTGGGAAACAGATTGTAAATGAAGCATGCAGGTGCATGTGGGTGCAATAGGATTCACCAAGCCTTGTGAACGAAAGGTAGTACATAAGGCACTAGAGGTAGCATGTTTGAGCATAAATCTCTAAAAAGCACTAGATTTACTTAGAGTGTTGAGCATAAATCTCTTAATAGCACTAGAGTTACTTTACTGAGAGTGTTGAGCATAAATATCTGAATAGCACTAGAGTTACTTTACTGAGAGTGTTGAGCATAAAGATCTAAATAGCACTAGATTTACTTTACTGAGAGTGTTGAGCATAAAGCTCTAAATAGCACTACAATTACTTTAGTGAGAGTGTTGAGCATAAAGCTCTGAATAGCACTAGTGTTACTTTACTGAAGGTGTTGAGAATAAAGCTCTCGAAGCACTAAGAACTCATTAAATTATTGATGTTGGGATGGAGGCTCTTTAGCATCAGTAATATGTTCATTATTGATTATTAGGTACCTCTGAAGCACCTAGAATAATAATTCTTATTCATTGTTGACATGACACACCAAGAAGTATTTACTACTATGCATATGTTATGCACGAGGTATGCACATATAGTTACGTTATGCACTTGTTAAAATTAAAGTTATGCATATTTATGTTTGGATTATACATGTGTTATGTTATGTTCATGAACCGCTCACATTATGAGAATTGATATTATTAATTTCGAATAAAAACAAGGAGAGGACGACTAAAGGTAATTGGAAAAGTAATGCCCTGAGAAGAATTTTGAAAATATTATCTTAGATCATGACCATGTATGAATGAAAAATTTACAGGTATAGGCAATTTCAAAGTAAATCTTTGTAATAATATCAAACTCTACGAAGAGTCGCCATGAAGAGGCTGCAACATGATTGTTGCAATAGAAAATTATTACTTATCTTCTAATTGATTTTGGAAAAATATTATATACGCATGTATTTTATGATAAATGGTAGAAACAATGGGTGTTTTTTTGTTAAAAGTACAAGTACAAAAAGCAAGAAACGTTAATGATATTCAACAATATGTCAAAACAAGCAAGATAGATGAAAAATTATGTTTACAAAGACAACTAAAATCAGAAGATAAAGTTGGAAGGATACGAACACCGAGGACGGTGTTATTCTTAAGCGGGGAAGGATGTAATATCCCACTTTATCTCTTAGGGTTTCTGCAATAGATATTACAACCGTGTACTCGCCAACAACAAGGAGCTCATGGTAAGAGCTCCGTAGGTAAAAATTTGTAAGTATGATTATGTTTTGCTAAATGTTATGTGAATTTGTAGACTTAGCATACTGAAGGCTTGATGCAATGAAATAGAGAGGGCATGAAATCCACTAATGGGAGAGGGTCAATGGTGTGATAATATGAAAGGGATCTAGCAATTGTAACAATATCACAATCAAACTCTCGAGAATGTTGCAAAGAAGAAGAGAAGCATGCACTCAATAATCACTCATAAACACAGAATAATGAACAATAACAGTATCATACAATGCATAATGAATGTAAAGAATTTGATACAATAATCTATGATGAGGCATCATATAGGATTCGAATTATCCGAGTAGGGCATTCGAGTTTGTCCTCAAAGTCTAGCTTGGATAACTATGGAGACATCATCCAGTCAATAGTATCATTCATAAATAGTAAGAGTTGGTCAAGTGTGTCCAACTGAGTCTAACAAAACCATCTGGGAATAAATCAGGGAATGGAGACTCCAAGGATGGCACATAAGGTTGTCTAAATCAAAGTATAGCTTGGATAACAATGGAGACATCATCTAGTCAATAGTATCAGTCATAAATGGTAATAGTCAGTCAAGTGTGTATAACTGAGTCTAACAGAACCATCTAGGAATAAATCAGGGAATGGAGACTCAAAGGGGGGTGCATGAGGCTGTCAAATAGTTAAGTGGAACTCTAGAACTAGCTAACTAGAAGTTACAAGCAGTCAACATGAGAAATTAGTAGAAGAACTACTCAATCAATGCACTAACTAAATGATAACTCTCGATAGATGAGATAAGGCACCCTAATTGAGTGATAACTGAAGGTGGGTGAGTAAAGGCGCACTAACTGAGTGTTGAAGGTGAGAAAGGTGAACTTGCCATGTAGAATAGTCAAGAAGGACGCATCTGGTAGGTAGGAGGCCAAATGGGGGCTATAGATAGGATCTGGAGAGCTAGAAGCAAGCTCTAGGTGCCGAGGAGACCACCATGATGATGATTACATGCATGCAGTGGCATGCAAAGCATGCAGCATGAAAATTTGCATGCAGGCATGCAAAATATAAAAATGATGTTATGAATATTCCAACACCCCCCACAAGCTATACTATGAGATAATAACCGAAAACAGTAAAATAGGGCCTTGGTGACTAAGACCAAAGGTTACCCTGTACAATCAATCTAAATAAACTAAGTGAGGAAAGAGGGAAAACCTAGTGGGAAGAAATCCTCCCTCAAAATAGATTGAAGGATGCTAATGAAGCATATCATCACTCACCCCTGAAGGAGGTAAGTGTCCTTCTTTCTCAAAGAAGGATCGATAGATCCGAAATGGATTAGGAGTTTCATAAGGATGAATCCTCACAAGTGAAAACTCTGCTCTGGCAGATCGAGGAGCAGTGGTTTCCCATCGAAGAAGAGGATCAGTAAAGTAAGAAGGATGAAAACTCTCATGCTGAAAATATGATCTAGCTAATTAGGGAGCAGTGGATGCCCATCGAGGAAGAGGATCAGCAATGTGAGAAGGATGAAACCTTCCATGCTGAAAATCTGATCTGGCTGATCGGGGAGCATTGGCTGCCCATCGAGGAAGAGGACAAATAAGTGAGAGATATTCAGGTTCTTGTGGATTTGGATCTCTCATTTGCTCATCTTCATCATCAATTTTTAAAACTTCAGGTTCTTGTGGATCTGGGTCTAGCATTCCCTCATCATCATCTCCATCTTCAGATTATGAATCTGAAATATCATGTGAAGATGTATCATCACATCCAACCTCTGAATCTGAAATCTCATGAGGAGAAGCAAGTAAAATTGGATCATCATCACATGCAAACCTTGAATCTGAAATCTCATCAGGATAAGCAAGTAAAACTGGCTCATCATCACTCGAAAGAAAAACATATCCAAAAATGTTGATGTCATGAAATTTCTCCAGAATATGCATGTAGTCCTAATTTGAACCATCATGACTGTAATCAATATCATAAGAAATAGGACTAGATGATGATGGATCTTCATTAATATTAAAGGAGGTTGTAGTAGTGGAGGCCCATTTTAAAATAGGAGTTGGAAAAATAGGTGCTAGATATTCAAGTTCTTGTGGATCTGGATCTAGCATTCGCACTTCTTCTGGAGTCTTCTTTTTCTCAATCTCTTTTGATGTACCTTTTCCCTTTAGACAAGCTTCGAAGGTTCCATCAGCAAACTTGCTACTTAGAAGACCATCAACCACATTCCAAGCTAGCTTCTGGTTGAGATGAGATAGTCTACTCTCTTCATGAGTATGAGAGTGAAGAGAAGATTCCTTTGAGAGAGGTAACAAGTGTGAAAACTCATAGAGTTTTGTCTCATGATTTGCAACTCCTTTTGCAATGATTTCCCCTGAAACCATGTGTTGTACCTCGACTTCATACGGAGTAAAGATCACTCTTTTGGGCTCTACAGTATGAGTCATTTGATACACTAAAAGGACATTAGCTGCAAGCGAAGGAACATAAAGCACATTAGAAAAGTAACCATGATCAAGATCGATTCTTCCAATCCCCTAAGAGGAGACTTCTAAATCATTTCCCAAACTAACGGAAGGGCCAATAGACATTTCGAAACTAGAGAAGAGATATTTGGAGGAAGCCATGTGGCATGATGCTCCTGAATCTATTATGAAAGAAGAATCAGTTGATGCACTTGCTATGAAAGCATGACATCTTTCTTTGTCTTCAGATTTGGAAAGTTTAGTATTAGGATCTTTCTTCCTTGCACATGCAGGAAAAGGAAGATTGTTCTTCTCAAGTAACTGAGCCATCAAATCTATAGTATTCCTCATGCAAGTACTCTCAGGATGAAAACCTCTAAGACAATATGTGCTGTTGGTCTTCCTTGAGTTCGAAGTCCCATCTGACTGATATGGACTTATTGTAGGCCTTGTATCATTCGATCTCTTGTCGGAAATATTTTTCTTTCCTTTACCAGTCGCTCTCTCTGCAGTTGTAAGAGCTGAATCCAATTTGGGTTTGATCATTCCCATGGAGATCAACTTCTCTTCCTCTTGAGTAAGAGATTGGATGAAGTCATCAAGTGAGGGAAACTTCCATCTTGGAATGGACAACTTAGTTGACTGGAATGTAGAGACAAAAACTGAGAAGTTTGACCCCAAATTTGAGAGAATGGAAAGTATAAGCTTCTTTTCTTCTTTCACTATCTCATATGTTTTCAACTGTGATATCAAGATTTTGAACTTTGTGAGGAAGGCATTGATAGATTCAAAGCTGTCAACACTCAAACATATGAGTTCATTCTCCAATTTTTGTCCTTTCATATCATCTTTCTGTCCAAAAAGGGATTCAAGCTTGTCCCAAAACTCTTTAGGAGATGTAAGATCGATGACATGGAAGTGAAGATATTTAGAAATTGAGAGAAGGAGGAGGCCAACTACTTAATCAACCCTATCCAAGTACTTGGAATTTTCAACTGCACTGAGAGGTTCTACCATTGTTCCATTGAGTATTCGGGTAAAGCTCTTGGATCTCATGAAGAGAGCCATCTTGGATTTCCACTCAACATAGTTGGAAGGTGTGAGACTTAGATCCATCTGAACAGAGAAGGTCGAATAGTTGAAGAAGAATTTGAACGGGTGAATAAACCTACAAAACAAGAGAAGTTTTCACTGATGGAGAATGCTACACTTCGACTGAACACTACCTTTTGAACACTGAACACATAGACTAAGTCATTCACACTTGGATAGACCTCACTAGAGGGTGAAAAAATGAAGATGGGTGTCTATTTTGGGGGGTCTCGTGAGAAAATAATTCTGTTTTTTTCATGTCTTCCAACTTTGGGCGAACAAAAGTGATATTTTTATTTAAAATTTCACTTTGCCGTAAAAAGAAAACTTTTGTAGAATTATGTTAGCTTTCTACTCATAATTTTTTCAATTTTTTTTATTAAGATTTGATATGTCGATTTCGCAAATGTTTGACAGTGTGTTCTTATAAAATGAAAAGACTACAAAAGAGTTATGATTTGTTGCACCACTAAAATCGTTGTTAGACTTGTGTTTTGCAAAAACTGAAAATGCTACGACAATCTACAGACAATGTACTAACGCCTGACTATAAGTTTGCATCCAATGGACCTCTATACTAATTATTATATTTTTTTAAAGTCGATCCATGGGGAAACTCAGTCGATTTTCAACAACCTTTTTGTTGCACCACTTTTCTCTCAATCCGCTATAAAATCAAAAAATCTACGACCACCCTTTTGAAGTAGACACGTCAATGAATAGACCCACATTTTCTTCGATTTTTTGGGTGTTGTATTTACAAATTTATGGATTTTTCTTTTCGCTGTTTTTTTAAAGAGCTGAATCATAACTCGACACATGTTACAAATATAAAACTTAAAAAATATCAGTTCTTATCTATATACAACAAAATTTATACCCTCGTAAAGTAGATTCAATGATGAATCTACTGGTATGAAGTCCGACATTCGTTTTGTTGTGTAAGAGGTGGTTTTCTCTTTCCGAAAATGGAGAAACCTGAAAATTTTGCAGAGATCTGAATCGGTCATGTTTCAAAGATTATTCGGCCGAAATAATTATTCGGCCGAATAATTATTCGGCCGAATAACTGTTTTCCGTAACGGCGCCGTAACTTATGGTGAAGGTTATTCGGCCGAATAACTAAACGGAAAAAAAATTACGTCGGCCGAAAAAAAAAAAAAAAAAAAAAAAAAAAAAAAAATAAAATAATAATAATAATAATAATAAAATAAATTTATACTCATATAAATAAACGTAAAGTTAATTCATTATTTTCGCATGTTTGAACTTCGCATTTTTTTGTCAAACTAATTTCGGAAGGAGGAGATAATTTTTGCAAAAGGAGGTTTTTACAAGGTATGTTTCTTCTTCTTCTTTACAAAAGGCACATTGAAGGAGTTTTTTTTTCTAAGGCATATTTGCAAGGAGTTTTTCCAAACTATCTATTTTCTTATTGCATTTTTACAAAGAAGACATTTTTTGCAAAATGAGGTTTTTACAAGCTATGTTTCTTCTTCTTCTTTACAAAAGGCACATTGAAGGAGTTTTTTTTTCTAAGGCATATTTGCAAGGAGTTTTTCCAAACTATCTCTTTTCTTATTGCATTTTTACAAAGAAGACATTTTTTGCAAAATGAGGTTTTTACAAGCTATGTCTTCTTCTTTTTTACAAAAGGCACATTGAAGGAGTTTTTCCAACATATCTCTTTTTTATTGCATTTTTACAAAGAAGACATTTTTTGCAAAAGGAGGTTTTTACAAGGTATGTTTCTTCTTTTTTCCAAAGGCACATTGAAGAAAATTTTTTTCTAAGGCATATTTGCAAGAAGTTTTTTCCAAATATTTATTTTCTTGTTGTATATTTGCAAAGAAAACATTTTTTTGAAAAAGAGATTTTTACAAAGTATGTTTCTTCTTCTTTTTTCCAAAAGACACATTGAAAGTGTTTTTTTTAAGGGATATTTGCAAGGAGTTTTTTCAAAATATTTCTTTTCTTAGACATGTTTGCAAGGAGATTCTTTGCAAGGATGTTTTTTTTTCAAAGTAGCTTTGCACTTTTTATTTAATTGAAAGAGGTTTTTTAAAATAGTTGTTTTGCTAAGGTATTTTGCAAATGATTTTTTTCCAAAGTAGTTTTGCACTTCTTATTTATTTGAAAGGAGTTTTTTCAAATAGTTATCTTATTTTGCAAAGGATTTTTTACAAGGTAATTTTGTACTTCTTATTTCTTTGAAATTGGGTTTTTTTCAAAGAGTTGTTTCTTTACAATGATTTTTTCCCAGATATATTTATAAATAAGTTTTTATTGAAAGTATTTTTTTCTAGTGATTTTTTTCGTAGATATTTTTTCAAAAAAGTATTCTTGGAATGAATTTTACAACAAAGATTTATTTACAAGGTGTTTTATTTTCTTCCTTGGCACAAGGTGTTTTTATTATTTTCCAAAGAAGATTTTTGTTCAGAGAATTTTTTCAAAGGAAAGTTAATTCCAAAGAAATCTTCTTCAAAAGACTCTTACAAAATTTTTAAAAGGTAAAGTAAATTTCAGTTCATGTTTTTATAAATTCCGTAAATGTTTTTAAATCTTAATTTATTTGTTTTTACTATAAAGTAACATGATTCTTTAATTTATCGTCTATAGATTAAACAACCATGGGCAATAAGAGAAATCGTAAAAGAAAAGCTGATCGTAAACGTGATGATGATGATAATAGAGAGAAACAAAAACTCAGATATATTGCCAAAAAACAAAGGGTTGCTGAAACGGAAGAGAGAACTATTGAAGATATAAATACAGATTTACATGACAATGTTGAAGAAATGGAAATTGAAAATAGAGTACAAGAAGAACAAATTGAAGTTGAAAAGAACATTGTAGAAGATGTAAATAGTGATTTACATGCTAATGTCAATGAAATCAATATTGAAGATCAAGTTCAAAATCCAGAAATTGAACCTGGTATGTATATATCATATATTTTCCAAATTCATTTTTTTATAATGAATTTTATTTTTTGATATATGTTAAATTAAATTTAACTTGATGTATAGGTACTTTTACTATTGATGATGAAATGTTAGAAGACATTGATTGCGACAAATATGGAGAAAAACTACCAATACATGTTGCACGATATCGTGCTACAAAATTTTATGATGAAGTTCTCAAAGATTACTCAATAGCAGGACAAGCACAAATTTTGAGATGTTTATTAGTGTCCAAGAAATTAGAAGGTGCTACATCGTTATTGGGTATTCACAAAGTAACAAAAGAGTCGAAATTGAAACAAAATGTGATGGAAAATATAGGCGATGCAATAAAAAAATTTGGAAAATCCAGGAAGAAAGATATCAGTGCTGCACGTAAAGCAATTCATACAGCAATTCTTTCAGCTAGTACTAAACAAAAGCGTTTGACAACAGAACTAGCAAAAGCAGTTGGAACATCAAGAAAAACATTATACAAACATAGCAAATTCAGAATGCAAATAGATGAAAATAATGAACTTGCTTGTTGGGCAATTATTTGTAGACAACCTTACAAAGATAGATTAGGAGCAGGGGTTAAAGATATTGTACGAGAATATTGGTTGGAACATGCTCGAGTTTCACCAAATGCAAGAGATGTGATACGCAAAAGAATATCACGAAATGTATATGAAAGCCAACCAAAACATATAATGGACATGACACAAGTACAATTGTTCAATAAATTCAAGGAAGATCATCGTGGAATTAATATATCAATCACTACATTTGTGCAACAAAAACCATGGTATGTTCGACCTATAACTATACGTGATACATGTTGTTGCTGTTATCATGTGCAATTTCAGTTATATTATGACACGTTTCTTGAATTTGGTAAAATGTTTTGGAAAAATTCACCACCTCCGCCGACGATACGTGAATTCATATCTCAAATTTTATGTGAGAGAAATCACGATGAAGTATTTTATTCAAAGAAATGTGTCAATGGAAAACATTGTCATCATTGTGGAAATTTGGTGTTATTCCACAATAAATACCCTATCGATAATGATCAATCATTGTCAAATGTAAATGTTGATTAGAAGAGATACGAATACATCAACTATAATACAAGTTCTAGTGATTCACGTTCTAAAAGAATTGATTTGCTAGAAGACAAGATATGCGTCACAGATTTTCTCAAAAAATTTGAAAGCGAAATTCATAAATACACCCAGCATTCACATAGAGCACGATGGCAAGATCTTCAATTCAAACAGTCTCGTGAAATTTTTCCACCCGGAACAATTTTGTTGGTGGTTGATTTTGCTGAAAACTATACATTTGCTGCACAAAAAGAAATACAGAGTGAATACTATCATTCTGACCAAGTTTCGATATTTGTCCATGTTGTATATAGACATTCTCAACAGGATGTCGATGGCATTGAAAGCACATGTGACAATCGAGATGTGATTAAAGAATATCACTTCTATATCAGCGATGATCGTACACACGACACACATTTTGTCCAACATTGTATAGAAAATATTTTCTATGACTCACTAAAAAAACGCGAAGTCAAATTCAATGAGCATTGGATATGGTCTGATGGATGTGCGGGTCAATTTAAATCTTCACGATCATTTTTTTGGTTATGTCGACTTCATAAAGCGCTGAACATTAAACATCGCTGGAATTTCTTTGAAACTGGGCATGGAAAAGGTGAGCATGATGGTGCAGGAGCATGCGTGAAAAGAGCACTTCGAAGATGGCAAATGAACTATTCTTCAGCACGGTTTCATTCAGCTGCAGAGGTTGTCCAATGGTGTCAATTAAATCTAAGCCATGATTATAATCAACAATCAAAAGACGTGCGCAGGTATGTCCACTATTTTTTTGATTTATATTATTTCTTAAAATTTTAAAAAATGTATATACTAACATTTACGTACACATGTACACTATTTATTGTGTAGGTTTTTTTGGCTTGTTGGGGTCCAAGATATAAATAGATCAATACCATATGACGCTAGCACCATACATGGAACTAGAGATCTTCACTCTATTCAAACAAAATCATTTCACAACGTGTTTGCATTTGACAGTAGAAAGCAATCATGCTTTTGTCATATTTGCATTGAAAATGTCGAGTCTACAGAAGTTTGTGAAAACATAACAAACAACTACGTAAAAGCTTGGAGACACACAGAGATTAATCCAAAAGGAAAAATGCCTCTGGCAAGTGTTGAAGAATTAGAATCAGAAGAAATAGCAATATCGTCTGATGGCGATAGAATTTCAGATCTCGTAAGAGAAGGTAATAAACTTGTTTTTGACTTTTTAATCAATTGTTCATTCTAATCTATCGCCATAAGTAGTCAATTTAATTCATTTAAATACGCTAACAGCAATCATAACTTGCACAGGAGATGTTTTCGCTGTGATTGCACCTGTAGACAACAACGAAAATGTCAAATATTATTTGATGCGATGCACTGAAGGAAAAATGAAGTTATTGGAGGACTACAACGACAACGGATTTACATACGAAAGAGGATCCATCATTTTAAAAGGCTACTTTTTTCAGCAGACACATATGACTAAAAATTATGTCTACTTTCAAGATTATGAGCCTGATGTTATATATTGTCAATATAGTCATTTAGTATGTGCATCTCGAATAAAATTGATACAAGTTCCATCAAAAAAACAGTTAAAAACCAAAAAATGGAAACTATCCATATGTGACCATGAACGGATAGTTGAAGATGGTATTCCATTGCGATGTTTTTAACTACATATCAAAAATAAATTGATCTATATTTTTGTCCATTTCAATTGTTGTGTGCAATATATTTTTTGTCCAATTATCAAAATTGTTGTGCACAATATATTTTTTCATTGAGATTTTATGAATATTTTCTTGAATGACAACTAACATAAAAGCTTAAATGGTTGTACTTTAACATGCTTAAAAATGAATTCAAATATAATTTGAAAATTCAAAAGTACTTTATTCGGGTCCCCATATGTCTATTAGACCACTAAGGGATGAGATAACGGATGTGGCTATCCCCACTCCGCCCCGAATTTTTACTTTTGGTTGATTGATACTAACGAAAAATCACAAAAAGACCTATTAAATTTTGTAGTATTTTAATCCATCGAACATGTTTCTTTAATACATAATTCACCGTAATATGATCTTAAATAGATGTCTTAAAATTGTCACCAAGTTCTCCGTCCCAAATCTTTAATTTAAAATATCGCTTATGCAAATTCACATAACTGAAATCATGGCAAATGGAGATAACGATCATTTGATTTTTAATCACAAGCAAGGATTCCAGGATTGTGAAGCTTATGCTAAATTAGAGAAATGATTATTTACAACAAATCAATGAAAATTCATCAAATTGTTGTATAAAATCATTGCTCTAATTTAGCACAAACTTCACAATCCTGGAATCTTCGCTTATGATTAAAAAACAAAAAACCGTTACCCCCATTTGCCATGATTTCAGCCTCATCAAATGTACCTGAACATTGAAAATAAAAATTAAATTAATTAAAAATCCATTATATCAGAATTTGAACTTAGCATATATTTGCTTTTAAACTTCCTAATTCATCCATATTTCTATCAAAACTTTTAACATTCATAAACTTCTGCCGAACATTAATTCTTACCATAACATTCATTTTCAACATTGAATATTTGCTAACTTAGATTATCATTTTAAACATTTCCAACACCTCCCATTCATTCAACATTTCCTACCCTTGGGTTGCACCTATCAAGACATTTTAAACATTCATGCAAAACAACATATTATAATAACACTTATTCTCAACATAACAAATTGAAAACATTCCTTCTTCCATAACACCTCCCATTCATTTTTTCCCAACATTCCTTTTTCTCTAACACCTCCCATTCATTTTTCCCAACATTGATTCTTACCATAACATTCATTCTCAACATTGAACATTTCCCAACTTGGAATAACATTTTAGACATTCCTAACACTTCCCATTCATTCTTTCCCAATATTCATTCTTCCATAACATTCGAAACATTCAACATTCATTCTCATCATTCAACATTTTCTAACTTCATAACATTCATTCTCATCATTCAACATTTCCTAACCTTGGATTGCACCTATAAAAACATTTTAAACATTCATGCGAAACATATTATAAATATTATCAAAACACTTTAAACATTCATGCAAAACATATTCTAAACATTTACCAAATGAGAAATAATGGACATGTACTCATGTATATAATCCAAAAAAAAGTTGATGAACTTGTGAATTCAATGTACATATATATATAATCAAAAAATAAATACCCTCCATGTTCAAAACAACTACAATATATGTATATCAACAAAAACCATAAAGTCTGAACCACTATCCATCTAGACCAATATCTTTCCACTATTTTCCACTAGGACCTTCCCTGGGACTCAACTCAACCTACAATACACAAAAAAACAAATCATAAATTTAGATCATAAATTTTTTAAACAATTTTAAACTAAATTCAAGATATTAAGATATTAAACTCATCTACAAAACAATTCAATTATTAAAAAAATCGTACATCAAATTCTTTGAATGCATGTCCACCACTTTTTTCTCCTAGAGCCTTTCCTTTGGCTCCAAAGGATCTCAAAGAACCAAGCTGCAACATGTACAAAAACAATTTTCAAATAAATCAAAAAAATATAAAACATTAAACTTATATCAGAGATCATTTCTAGTTCAACAAAATTACCTCGGTGCCAATATCTGCATTCATTAAAGACCCCACATCTTCGCCCCCAATCTCCAAATGGTCTCTTCCCTAAAATTTAAATTTTGTTAATAAATAAAACATAGTAGATACAAATAATAAATTAAGCAATTAACTTAAAACCAAAACAAAAAAAATTAAAATCATTAGCTCACAAGAGATGGTAAACCATCTAAAAAGTTGGAATCTAAAGAAACCTGCATAAATAAGTCAAATTAACAATAAGATACATTGATATTTATTAAAATTCAAATAAACAAAAAAAATATCAAGTTCAATCATAAATATTATAATTAAAATACCTCTCCTAAGCGCTCTTCATTTTGACTAAGATGCTCTTGGTTTTGACTACTGGAGACTCGAAAATTATGTGCATTTAACATTCTTGAAAACTGCAAACAAAATACATTTGCTTAATATATTTATTCCCATGTACCAAAAAATTCAATTCAAAATGATTAATAAAAAATCAAATAGATTGTCATAGCATAATCAACAAACCTCTCCCATGCTCGATGTGTCATTGGATAACACATCTGAAGCAATATCTCGACAAGACTTAGCATAAGCCCTGAGATCATCCATGCTCAATGCATCTACCTCGTCATTAGTCTTGTAAACAAAACTTTGACGAACAATAGCACGAGCCCTCTCTCGCCCCAAACCAACTTCTACTCCAGCAAGAGCTGAAGCTAAACCATCACCTATCGATTCCCTTCCAATTGTCCCTAGTTGAGATGTTGTCTCCATCTCTGATCTTAAAGCCACAACCCTTGGTGGACGAGGTATCTTAGGTGGAGGTTGTATAGTGGTAGGGTCTTTGAGAGCGCCTTTTCGATTATATATTCTACCCTTTCCAACTCCATAAAAGTCAGAAGGAACATCAGTATAATTAGGCTTCATACCTAAAAAAAACTCCGCATAAAAAAATCTTGCAAAATAATTAGGAACCTCATCGTTCCAAGGCAATCGACCATAAGCTGCAAGAAATCGATCATATATTAAATGTGCAATTTGAGGATGCTTGAAATATTGCACTTTCAACATTTTTCGCTTAAGGCCTTCCTTGAAATTGAACATTGAATTGGCTTGTTCTCTAGTGACTCTCTCCTTCACAACCTCCCAGTTGTCTGGACCCACAACTTGGTCCCTTCGCATCCGCATCAAATGAACAAAACCATTTGTAGTTGGTCCAAGTTCCTCATATGCATCAATGAACTTTTGCAAAGACGCCAAAACAATCTCTAGACTTTGTCGGCTCTCTGGAGGGAGATCCAAAGAACAAAGATCATTGTTCAACCTGTCATAGTGGGATCTACAACTTTCAAGAATAGTTTGTTGCACAACACCTTGCCATGGAAGCTCATTAGGTAAATCAGATGGATAAGTTGATATGGGTGTACACCCCTCAGCTAGTGGAACATATGTCGTCCTAGCTCTAGGAGGATCTTCAGGACCTTGCTCTCCACCCACACCTATTCCATCATCTACAATCCTATCTTGATCTTCCCCTCGCTCCATCGAATTACGCACATCTTCTGAACGTCGCTTTGCTTCAAATATAGCCATAGTCAAGAATTAACCTTGTCCATAAATTCAAAACACAAAAAAATAAAATTTATATGTTATTAAACATTAATGTTCATACCAACAGAAGGTTGAGATCGACGCTCTCCCACAGAAGATGAAGGAGACTCATTTGTACCCCTTCGAACTCGTTGATGATCAAATGACTGGGACCCATGCAATAAACTTGAACCTCTCGGTGAATTCGACAACCTTCGACTACCAACTGGAACACCAATTCCTGAGGATTGTGATGACCTCCTACGCTTTCCCTTCGAAGACTCTCTTTCCATTTGATATAACTTCTAAATTTACACAAACATTAACATATTGAAATTGTACATGACTATTCTACAAACATCAAGCCAATATTTGATAAAAAACTACAACAAAATGTAAGTCCCCCTCCTAACTCTAATTAATTAACTAAAATTCCTTACCATCACTAATATTGCAACATAAAGATATATCTAATAATCATTTCATTATCAAATATAAGTCATAACATGATTAATTGAAGTAGTATAGTAACCTTAAAAACTTTTAATCCAACAAATATGGTTGAATTATATATGTCAATGAACAAACATCTCACCGAACATATATATATATTCTTATTAAAAGAATTCTAGCTCATATTTATAATAATACAATTTACACACATCAAAGTTGTACATGTGAACTCTACAAACTTAAAAACATCTATTAAAGATCTGCATACAAAATGTAGACCTAGCTAAAATAGTATAACATATATATACACTTATTAAGAGATTTCTAATTTATATTTATGATAAAACAACTTACACACATTGAAATTGTACATGTTCATTCTACAAACTTAAAAACATATCTCTTAAAGATCTGCATACAAAATGTAGAGCCACCTAAAATATTATAACTTATTTTCTTTCGTAAGTTACTCTTCTAGCTCTAAGAACACTATTGCAGCATAAACATGACATCAATATTCATGTTATAATCATTTAATTGTAATAGTACAATAACCTTCCAAATTTTTCAATGATCACTTATGTTTTCATTCTATATCTCAACAAACAAACATTCCTTCATTTTTATAAAAAAAATACCTAATAACATCAAATTTTTAAGTAACTTTCTACATTAACTCTGTTCATGAAAAGGTTCTGTTCATAAACATGTTCTGTTCATGAACAGAGTTCATGAACAGAGTTCATGAACATACCCTTTATTATCCTTTCATTAAAAATTAGGGAAACTTAATATGAAACTCACTCAGGTTTGGGGTTTAGATATCCATTTATATAAAGAAGCCATGGGGTTGCATTTCATAAAAATAAGACAAATACACATTATGTTGTTTGCTTTTCATTTTAAATATTTCAAAGTCTTACTTGCTTTATACTTGCTTTTACCATTTTTATATATAAAAAAGAGCATAACATGAACAGAGTTCTGTTCGTCAGCAGAGTTCTGTTGATGAGCAGAGTTCACGAACTCTGATCTACCACATTACATTATCTCTCAGCAAATAAAACATGTTTCTATCTATACACCAAATTAAACGTTGAAGACATAAAACATTTAAGCAAAACAACTCTATTAATAATTCCTAAAATAGTGGACCTAGCTATGCTTAAGGTAAATATATCTATTATAGAGCTCCTTGAATTCTGTTCATGAACAGAGTTCATGAACCCTGCTCATGAACAGAGTTCATGAACCCTGCTCATGACCAGAGTTCATGAGCAGAGTTCATGAACTCTGCTCTACCCCATTACATTATCTCTCGGCGAATAAAACATGTTTCTATCTATACACCAAATTGAACGTTGAAGACATAAAACATTTAAACAAAACAACTCTACTAATCATTCGTAAAATAGTGAACCTAGCTATACTTAAGGTAAACATATCTATTATAGAGCTCCTTGAATTCTGTTAATGAGCAGAGTTCATGAACTCTGCTCTACCCCATTACATTATCTCTGGGCGAATTCTGCTCATGAGCAGAGTCCATGAGCAGAGCTCATGGACTCTGCACATGCACTTACAAACATCACTAAAATCAAACTTAAATATATAAAATTTAAAACTACTTGCTAACCGATACATACCTGTATCCACACGAGCGGTTGAGAAATCTCCGATCCACGACGCCGCGACTGTTCGATCCACCAACGCTCCAGAAACGACTGCTTCCTTCACCAAACAACAGATCAAGTCAGCAACTAAAACATATAATATACACAGCCAAAATCAAAACATAACAAGAGAAGGAAAAACGCACCTTTCGATGACAAGCCTTCAAGCCTGCACACAAAACCGCAAAAGCATCCACGCAGCAACAACAACGAACGCACCTGCCACCCAAAACGTAACAGCCGACGAGCAAGATCCAACAAGAAACAACAAGAATCCGAAGAGAAGCCGACGAACTACCCAACATAAAGTCGAAGAGCAGCAGCAGGTCGCGGGGCAGCAGCGGGTCGTAGAGAGCCAGCAGGGTGGCAGAGGTAACAGAAGCAGTTCGTGGAGCGTCAGCAGGCGGGTCGTGCAATAGCGGCAGGGTGGCAACAACACTACTGCGGGCCCATTGCGGGGTCCAGAAATTTCCAGCAAAGAATGCCAAATGGCAGCCGATGCTGTGTTTTTATGCAGAAAAATAATTCGGCCGAACAATCATTCGGCCGAATAATTGTTCGGCCGAATGATTGTTCAGCCGAAACATTGTTCGGCCGAATAATTGTCCGGCCGAACAATTGTTCGGCCGAAGAAACTATTGCCCAAATTTTTTTTTCCGTCCGGCAAGTGTTTGTACACATTCCAAGGACGACCGTTAGGCTGGACGGAGAACTGTTTGTGGTTATTCGGCCGAATAACCTTTGCATTATTCGGCCGAATAATGTAAATTATTCGGCCGAATAATATTTATTATTCGACCGAATAATATTTATTATTCGGCCGAATAATATTTATTATTCGTCCGAATAACTTCCGCTAAGACGAATTTGCACTCGTTTCTCACGAAAGTGTTACCCACCTTCACGTTTTCACCCTAGATTTCTCTAATGAATTCAAGTAATAGCACTAGGATTTTCCATGGAAAATCAGAGGCTTCTGGTGCTCAAGTGAAAGATAGTTGCTCAAAGAAATGTTGCAACTGCTGCAATGGATACAATTCAAATAGCTTCTTCTTTCTCTAATACCATGTGATAATATGCAACTAATCTAGCAACTATAACAATCTCACAATCAAACTCTCAACAATGTTGCAAAGAAGAAGAGAAGCATGCACTCAATAATCACTCATAAACACAGAATAATGAACAATAATAGTATCATACAATGAATAATGAATGTAAAGAATGCGATACAATAATCTATGATGAGGCATCATATATGATTTGAATTATCCAAGTAGGGCATTCAAATCTAAGCTCAAAGTCTAGCTTGGATAACTATGGAGACATCATCCAGTCAATAGTATTAATCATAAATTGCAAGAGCCAATCAATTGTGTCCAACTGAGTCTAACAGAACCATCTAGGCATAAATCAGGGAATGGAGAATCCAAGGAGGACGCATGAGGATGCCCAACTCAAATTCTAGCTTTGATAACAATGGAGACATCATCCAATGAGTAATATTAGTCATAAATGGTAATAGTAAGTCAAGTGTGTCTAACTGAGTGTAACATAACCATCTAGGCATAAATCAGGGAATGGAGACTCCAAGGGGGACGCATGAGTTTTTCAAATAGTCAAGCGGAACTCCAGAACTAGCTAACTAGAAGATACAAGCAGTCAACATGGGCAATCAGTGTAAGAACTACTCAATCAATGCACTAACTGAATGATAACTCCCGATAGGTGAGATAAGGATCCCTAACTAAGTGATATCTGAAAGTAGGTGAGTAAAGGCACACTAGCTAAGTGTGGTAGGTGAGAAAAGCACACTTTCCATGCAGAACAGTCAAGAAGGGTGCATCAAGTAGGTAGGAGGCCAAATGGGGGTTGTAGACAGGCTCTGGAGAACTAGAAGCACACTCTAGGTACTGGGGAGACCACCATGATGATGACTGGATGCATGCAATCGCATGCAAATTTGAATGTAACCATGTAAAATATAAAAATGATGGTGTGAATATTCCAACAAATGGCTTTGTAGCCATAAGTATTGATGGCAGTGGTCATCCTAGTGCCATGAGCACTTAAAGTGAATTGTGATGTTCACTAAGAAAACACTTAAGTTTAAGATTATGTTAATAATTAGTCCTAGATAAGGACGTCGAAGAAACTTCTAGTTGCCACAAGGCAGTAACAATTTCCTATCATCTAACCATTAGCATAAGGCTGATCTATATTGAGTACCATTAAGTAAAAGCAAGAAGTTAACCTGAACAACGTTAGTATCTTGTCCTCGACAAAAGGTTTTGCCAAAGTTCCTAAAGTAACAAATGATTGATATTTTCCTAATTATAAATTAGGAATAAAAGATAAAATGATTTATTATTACTAACAAAACATAATAGTAGTTATAAATAAATATTTAAATGTTATTTCAAATAAGATAAATAAATTAAGAAAGATTAAAGAAGGACGGATTGTCCTTGATTAAAAATAAAAGCTTTAAAACTATAAAAGCTTATCTACAAAAGAATAAAATATTAACTAGGAGTTAATGCATGAGTATGCATGGATAGCTAGTAACTAAAGCATGAGAATGCATCAATAACTCTCAATTATTTAATACTCAAGTAACTAATTAAATAAATATTGACTATGTAAGTCAATGAGTTAATATTAGTTAAACTAATTTAAAGTTAGCTAAGTTAAATATTCGTTAACTAATTAATCTAAGATTTACTATGAAATTCGATTAGTTAAAGTGAGCTAAACTAAGTTAAAGTTAGTTTGGATTCCTTGTTTTGTTTAATAAGATAATTATCTAAGTAAATTAAAATGAGTTGAATATAAAGCTTAAGAAATAAATTAATGGAGTTGTAATTAAGATAGATTATTTAACTTAAAGCTAACTAAAGGTTAAATAAAGCTAAAATGAATTTAGCTAAGTTAAAAGATCAAGTTCGTTGATTAACTAAATATTTACTAAGTAAGTAGATCAGATAAAATTAATTAAAGTTAATTAAGTTGAGTTCTAACAAGAACTTATTGTGATAGTCCAAAACCTAAACTGGGCTATAAAGAGGACACTATTGTGTTCGTAGGGGGGATGATCCTCGGAAGCGAAGATATCATGGGAAAACAAGAAAGTTAATTAGAGCAAGATCATGGAGTATTACTTTTCTCCCTAGTGGATTTGTGCCCAGCTTGGGGGTGGCCTCTCGGCGGGAAAAACTACACCGGATAGAGGTCAATTGGGTGGGAGGAACGTTACAGTCAAGTCATCAGTCGGGTAGCATTAAAAGAGTGATAAGTATCTTCTGTTTTTCTTCAATTATTATATATTAGAAATTTATACTATGGATCAGCATTTATTATGTTATATTATCTTCATAAATTTATGTGTTAAATTTCATTTATGTACGAAGGCTTCCTGAAGGATTACTTATTCTAGTTTCTATCAAATTCGTTGATTCTAAATTATTTGTTTATTTACTGAGTATTAGAATTAGAATATATGTATCTCTAAATAAAATCATTGGAAAAAATGTTTCGCCATGATTTCAGGTTTCCTTTGAGAATTGATTAAAAAGGAGAAATCTCCCATCTTATCCCTAGACAGAAAGAGAATCCCATGATTAGGATTCCGGGAAGAGACCTAAATTCTGGTGGCTATATTTAATATATACATATAAATAGTAAACATGTTATATAATAGAATTATTATATCCTATATACAAATCTCACTTATATGCCAAAACAAAACTCTTATATCCTATACATCGATCTCATATAAATTTAATGATAAATATTATAGATATTATATATTAGCTCTGATCTCTTAACATATCCACATAGACTTTATTATTGGAGATAGGAATCCAATAATATACCCAATGTTGTAGGGTTAGGATTTAATTATAAAAGATATAAATATAATAACAAGACATAAGCTATTATATACACACACAGAACTCACATATAACAGAGCTTCTATTAAACCAAATCCATCGTAAATAAAGTCTAGTTAAAATGAAGCTTTTCCATACATCCTATAACCATCACACAAATAAATGATATGTCCATGATATTAGTTATCACACACATACACAAGAAGTTTCAGAACTGAGATCAAATCCCGTAGACATTTCATCTTGAATATGTCATGCTTCCAGCGTTGACTAAGGACCATTAACCATCAACCCTTAATACACTTATGCTCTAGCTAAGCCACGTAATAGCGTTGGAAAGGGTGCCACTTCCCTTATGTTCAATCAATTAAAAATATTTGCAAATAGAAAATAGGGCCGTGCCCATACCCTATAGGATGGAAAATGAAGATTTAAATGCAATCGAGTAATTTCATAAATATAAATTGAAGCAGGAGAACCACGAAATGTAACTAAACCATAAATGTAGCAGTAAAACCCTAGATAAAAATTGATTTGATTTTACCATGAGCACAGATAGGAACCAGAACAGAAAATGCATTGTATATTATTTTGATATCACGGTTAGGGCCCGAAAGCCACCACTTACAAAAAATTGTACATAACCGTAAAGAAATGCCTAAAAAGGATTATCATTGAAATACATAACCATGTGAAATTTATTTCACACCAATATCTGATCAAGAAATTACACACTCTCATAAAAGATCTCACACAACTAGTCAAGAATACTGAAACTTACTCAGAGAAGATACAAACTGTATTACTCAAATGAATAATAATACACCATCCAACCTTGGGAAATTAATTGGTTGTCAATATATAACATTTACATCATAGATTCAAATGCATTAAGATGCCATTCGAATCCTTACAAAAGAAGACTTACTAAATTGATGCAAAACCCCCTCGGTGGAAAGGGTGTTCTCCAAGTCACACCAAAGACTCGTGAATTTCTGATTTAGTGATCATATAATTATTTGTGATGAAAAAATATGGTAAACCAAAAAATGGAAGGAAGAAACATCAAGGATTGAGAGTGGTCCAAAAAACACTTTCCCTAGTCAACTAGCTTTTCACCTTTCACCCAAACACAGTTAAAAGCAGGAATGTGCCTTTCTAACCAAAATCTTATCTAGAATCAGTAGAAATGCGCCCAAGTGACTTAGGAAACTTGTGGTCCATGCTAGGAAGGCTCGTGGTCCTCCCAAAGATGCCTTGTGGTCCACACAATGTCTCATATGCCAACTATTTATTCTAATAGATAGTAATTAATCATAAAATGATTAATTAATGTCTCTAATGTATTAATTGACATAGGAATGGGTTTTAAATATTCCAACACCCCCCCATAAGTCTAACTTTATGTGCTAAAAGTCAGAAATAAAAAACTAGGGCCCATTAACAAGACATGGTCACCCTGTACAATACTGCCCGGTTCACAGAAGGAAGGAAAAGAAGGAAAACCTCATGTGAAAAACCTTCCCTCAAAAATGGACATATCAAAATTGAAAGATTGTTGATCAATCCTTCACTCCATCACATGTTCAACCATCCCAAGCAGTGATCTAAGATAGTTGAAATTCTTCTCAGTAAAAGCTTTGGTGAAGATGTCTGTAATTTGCTCACCTGTTGGGAAATACTACAGATCAATGGTCTGTTCATACACTAAACTCCTGATGTAGTGCATATGGATATCAATATGCTTGGTCCTCTGTCTCTGTACTATATAACTTGGGACCCTTATTGCACTCTAATTGTCACAAAAGATGATAGTAGGAGTACTAAAGGAAATCTCAAACTCTGAAAGAATACTCTGCAACCACACACACTTATTAGCACCATTCACTACTCCTCTATACTCGGCCTCTGCTGAAGATAGTGAAATTGCACTCTGTTTGTTGCTATACAAGCAAAAAGGACCACCTCCAAGCATGAATACAAATCCAGATGTGGATTTTCTGTCAAGGCTATTACCAGCCCAATCTGAGTCAGTAAAGCCAAGAAGATCTAGTTTAGAATCTGCAACATAGTGAATCCCATCACTCTTGGTGCCTTGCACATAATGCAAGATTATTTTTTCAGACCACCAATGGATCTAATGTGGCTGGTCCATATATGTTGATGCAACAATCATAGCATAAGAAAGATTAGGTTGAGTGTGATTCAAGTATAGCAAGCTGCCAGCAAGATGCCTATACAAGGTGTTGTCAACCAAAGTTGTAGATTTTGCTTCTTCAAGTCTAAATCCTGAAAGGAAAGGAGTCTTTAAAGGCTTGCAATCAGCCATCTTGAACATATTTAGTCGGTCATATTCATATTTGTACTGAGATACCTTAGTTCCATTCTCTGTTTGAGAAATATCAAGCCCAAAAAACTGCTTAAGAATTCCCAAGTCACTCATGGAAAAATCTTGATGCAAAGCAGTCTTTAATGAAGCCATTTGATCAGAAGAGCTACCTGTAATTAGTATATCATCAACATACAACACTATAATCATAATTGAACCATCAATCAGCTTCATGTAAACATTAGGATCAGATTTGCATCTCACATAAGATTGTGACAAGAGAAAGTTGTCCATTTTTGCATACCAATCCTTGGGGGCTTTCTTCAGCCCATATAAAGACTTCTTCAACCTAAACACATATTTACGATCAGATGTATACCCTTATGACTGCTGCATATAAATATCCTCCTCAATATCCCAATGGAGGAATGCACTCTTGACATCCATGTGGTGCACTTCCTAGCGCTTGGATGCAAAAATTCCCAGAACTAGTCTTATTGAATCCTTCTATGCAACTAGTGCAAAAGTATCATTGTAGTCAAGTCAATGGAATTGGGAGAAGCCCTTTTCCACCAGAATAGTCTTATTTTTCACTTTTGTACCATCAGCTACACACTTGGTTCTGTAGATCCACTTACACCTTCCCAATTTCCTGCCTAGGCGGAGCTTGACTAGCTCCCATGTTTCATTCTTCTGCAATGATTGAAACTCCTCATCCATGGAAGCCTCCCATATTGGATCATGTGAGGTTTCCTCATATGTCTGAGGATCATAATCCACCATCATATAACATCTCTCATATAGGTAGGGTTCATTCACATTGAGAGCAGTCTAAAATTGTGATCTAGTCCTCCTTGTGTCCAAAGAATTTTCCACTAGTTCACCTGCTACTTGCAAAGTATAAGAAGACCATTTAGGCTTTATTGGTAAATTAGGAACTGTAATAAAATGGTCCTCATCATCAGAAATATCAGAATCAAAAAATTCAAGAGTAGCATAACTTACTTCTTCAGGTGGCGGTGAAGATGGTTCTTCAATTTCAACATTACGAGAGGGCTCTTCTTCGAATTGAACACTTCTTTCAATGAAGGATTTTTGAGTGGTAATTTTCAGCAACTTATAGACTTTGGAGTCCTCTGAATAGCCAACAAAAAGACATGGTTGGCTTTGGTGCTGCACAACCCTCCTCTTCTCAAGTGGAATCCTAGCCCAAGCCTTGGAGCCAAAGATCCTGAAATGAAAAATATCAGGTTTGTGCCTAGTCGAAGACTCAAAAGGAGGGATTCCTTTGAGAGATTTGCGAGGAACTCAATTTTGAATGTATGTGGCAAAATTTATTGTCTCATCCCAAATCCTTGGAGATAAATACTTTTCCTTAAGCATACATGTAGACATTTCCTTCAATGACCTATTCTTCCTCTCAGCAACACCATTCTGCTGAGGTGTATATGGAACATAGTGTTGCATCTGAATGCATGAAGAGGAAAAAAATTGCTGAAAATCGGATTTTATGTACTCCTCACCATTATCAGATCTGATAATCTTGATATGTCTACTAGACTAGTTCTCAACTGAGGCCTTGAAAAGATTGAACAAACCAAAAACTTCAGACTTTAACTTGATGAAATAGATCCAACAATACTTGGAAAAGTCATCTATGAAGGTAAGGATGTATTTGGCATGGTTCAACGACTCATGGGGGAATGGACCTGATATGTCACTGTGAATAAGATCCAAGCATACAAAGGTTTGCTCAGTTTTGGATCTCCCATACTTATGCTCAGGGTGTTTTCCTATGATGCAAATTTGACAGACACCTTTGGAAAATCTGATATTGGGAAGCCCTATGACCATTTCTTTCTCATGAAATTCGGAATGATATTTATAGTTCAGATGGCCGAATATTGTCATGTCCCCTCTTAACCAATTTTTTTTTTTCACGGGTCTAATGACCCTACAGTACTATTTATAGGTATGACCTCAGATATGGACTATACTTAGAAATATATCGTAAGCATAACATTATAAGTAAGTCTGTCACACTTTCGATGGAAAATCTTGTTATGACTTTTACCGAGGTTCTATAGTCTTGCAGACTATACGCAACCTTACGTCTTACGTGTTATAAGATAGAATACACTTAAACAAGCGCATATGCAGTAGAGGTCCGTGATGTTGACATGAATATATATACTAACCTCTATAAGTGCGATAGTGAGCACATGATGTCTAACCTGAACCGAGGGTATAAACATTTAATACGCGCCTAAACAATAAGCATTTAACACTTAGATTAAGCTCTAGTACATATGAATGTACGTAAACAATAACACCCTAGGTCCTGGTATCTTTTCAGCTTACTATGCCCATATATATAGATATGTAATTACTGCATATAGATACATCTGTATACGCATAGGTCATTTGTCCATTTAATGTATATCAACCATATTACCATACATTAATAGTTGGTTTAACCAATAACAACCTTACTCTTCATATATATATATATATATTAACTACATATATATACATATATCAAAATATATATTAACATTACCAATTAATATTACATTCACCATTTACAAAGGCTTCATGGTTCAATTAGCCATTTATAACATTATTTAAAGACTATATGTTAAAATGGACAATAGCCATATATATTAATACATATTCTATATGTATTAATATTATGTACATATTATACAATATAAAATGTGGACTATTAATCCAATAAATACAAAAGTTTAATTCTTTTCACAAGTCGTATAACCCAAGCTTACACATATATAAACATATAAATATGAGTTAATACATAAGGCAAGAATCGTTTTGGGCCCACTATATAATCTATGGATATAAGTGTGTATAAATATATACATGATTACATATATTTATATGTAAACATAATGCACCCTTTTAAATAAGGCTTACATAGCCAACACCTTTGCATATAATACAAGGGCTATACTATACGGTCTAATGCATTTAGCCTAAGGATTGAACTGCAAACATACATCAACATATAATGGTTAATTAAGTGGTCACTAGTGGACCCCATGAAACAACTTAATCCATCCTTCAAATGCTAACACTTAAATGTTCAAGGATTAAAACTTACCAACTCACGTCATAATAGGGTGGCCATAATGCAACAATATAGTGAAATGGAGTTACGAATAAGCGTAGCACACAATCCAACATTAAACGTGGGTATATGAAGTTTGATGCAGTAGGTTACAGGCTGGCTCGACCCAATAGGTGGACTGAGTGGTTCGTGGCTTGCGCCACGCAGGATTGACGACTTGTGAGCTTCATTTTAAGCCCGTTCAATGTTTCCATGGTGGCAGGTGCTTACAACTCCCATTCACGTGGATCGAGGCTTACTCATGTTGTGTTAATGGATTTGTCGACGTGGTGAAAGTGGGTCGCTCCATTAATGGAGCTCCCTCAGCCAGCTATATCCCACAGTGCGATACCATGCCCGAGGTGTACCCTGTACCAACCGCCGAACTATATTAATGCCTCATTTACTCCGGGCCATCGATGGTGATCCAAACTAGTGTAAGGGAAAATGTGAACGGATCTACACTATCGATCCGGTTGATAGAATTTCGCGCTAGCAACTTTGGACGTCCAACATTAAATCATTCAACACTGGTTGCAGTGGTCATCGACTTGTTCTACCTAGTGCAACCTCATTGATACTCGTTGATCTCTTGGAAGTCAGGGTTATTGTGAAGGTTCTGTGTAGGGAGCTTCAGTTCTGCATCGACGATGGTGTAAGAATGAAACACAATCACTCCTCTTTCGTCATCGGAATGCAATGCTGACTCCGCTTGAAATAATCCTCAGCATGGCCACAGTAGAAAGGTAATACAATGTTTCTTCTTTAGCATGCTTTACATTCAAAGGAATTATGTTGATTATTTGTTTACGTTTATAAATTTACTTCCAACATTAATACTTCTTTGTGATGTGAAGAGGTGTAGGCTAAGTTGAGTGGCATTGCAACTCCATTCCACCACCAGGTATCGTAATGCTCAGCTCGAATACAAAGTCATTGTAAAGTCTAAGTCTCGGTTATCAGGTGTATCTCCCCAAGGGTTGACCTCGTGCCATGTTGCTTGTGCAAGTAGCCATGATAGGGTGGAGTTGGGTTCACACATGAAAGCTTGTAACCATCACTGTGACATGGAGATACTCGCTATACTATCGAGTAACTCACTTACCAACAGCCTCAGGTTTGCTTTACCTCGTTGGTGGGGGCAGAGTTACTTAGAACGCTGGTCAGTCAAGGGTTAGGTTTTTCCTGCTTTCGTTTTTATGTTTTAAGGAGCATGGTCATCGGCCAAGTCTGTATGGGGATGGACCCTCTGTACGAGAGAGTCTTCGTGACGTATGGATGCTCCTTAGGCATCGTAGGGTAGACTGTGTATTTAAAATGAAGAGTTTCACTTGCAGAAACTCATAGTCGTGAGTAGTTAAGACACTCCAACGACGCTCTGCCTCAATAGAGGCATTGGGATTCTATGTAACAAGATATTTTTGTATAAATAATGGAAACGCTACAGCGTTTCAGTTACATCCTTTGACTGTGTGTATGTTTAATGCTTTAAATTCGTGTTGATGAATGTATGCAAGCCCAGCTTGACTTGTAAAGCCCACTGCTTTTTTCGCCGAGTCTGTATTGTTTAATTATAATGTAATGTGCATTTTGGAAACACAGTTGGTATGGTTAATGCGTCTCATCGTTCGATATTTTAATGCAATGAATGTATTATTTTATAGCAGTATGAGCATATAGATTATTGATAGCTGCATAAATGAATGCTTTGTTTAATGTTAATTTAAAATGGAAATCATCTTCATACTGTGCCACTCCTAATGATTGAAACGATTTCAGTTTGCATTTAATAAGCATATTGTAATACTGTTTACCTCTTGCACAGTTAATATGTTGGGGTGAAGGTGATAAGCTTTCCCAGTATGTATGTATGCGAAAAATTTATTTATGTGAATCTCTATACTGTTCCTCTTCAGTAATGTTTATTACATGATTGCATGTTTACATTTGAATGCTCCCCAAGAACCAATTTCCATCTTAACTCAACAATGTTTATGCCTTTATGTTATATAATACATAGATATACATTGTGTGAAAATGAAGTCTAAAATACAATGTGCAAATGAAGACATAAATAACACCATACATTATTGATAATAATAATCGGTCTAAGGGTAAAACCCTTGTTTACACGAATCACTTTCATTCCGCACTTAATACCTTCATACCACATTTGTTTTATATGAAAGAAAATATTATAGCGATCTGGTTTATCCATGACTCACATAGTTCCATAGGTGATGGAATCATATTAATATTAATACTTTGAAACTTGTATGCTGTCTAAATAAAATGGTATTCGTCCAACCCAGATTGAGATTTATACATGGATTCAACTGAAAAAAATATAGCAATGTATGTAGTTTATTTAATCTTTGAAATACATAGCCTAGAATGACATATAGATTCATAAGTTCATTTATGACCAGATTCATTAAGAGTACCCAACTCTGTCATGGCAATAACTCAAAAATATAGCAGATATAAGCATTAGCATTTTTGGGGTTTCTCTTTTCTGAAATAAACTCTAACATGAAAGAGTTGATCAAAATATAGGGCTAGGCATGTAAACCTCTAGGTTTACATGTCCTCCCTATTCATAGCATTACAATACAAGACATATGATCTCTTATTAAATACTGGAATATGTCTAATATAAAGACCTCCATTACATGAAACATGCCCCACCAAACCCTATGTTAGCACATGGACCATATCTTATTTGTATTAACTATTGTAGACATTTCAACGGTATATGGATCATATTGTTGCATATCTACTGTACTTAGAATGGAAGTATTTTCATAGCCATCTCATAACACAAATATTCTAGATCTTTAAATCTGATCATAAGATGAAACTTATTGTGGAGATCTAAATATCTAGCTAAGATTCATGCTCAGAATATTCATGAATTTTTTTATATGTGGTCAGATATGATCAATATTTCATTCAACTATACATCATATATATTCATAAACACATACAAATACTCTCTCAAAAAAAATACTCTACAAGTTCAGAATATAAATACTTATCTGAATTCTTCTAACCAGTGGAACCAAGCACAAACCTCCTAGCCTTTGACCAACAAGTTCTCCTTGCTTTCAGGTCACCCCCCGAGCTGAGTTCACAGTCCCCCAGGTAGAGTATATATTTTAAATTACCCTTAAATTGTTATTCCCCAAGTTATTCAGGATATTTCAGAGGTAACAGGACTCCCAACACCTAAATCAGTACTCCTGAGCTCCAGGATGCTCTAGGGGATTTTAAGCCTTAGCCATTAAGAGAATCAATAAAACACAGTCTATTTAGGTAAATGCAATACCCCTGAAAGCTTGGGGTAGTTATCCTACCTGCACACAATCAGGTGGCCAAGCTCATACCAAACTATATGATTCCTCTTAAACTGGGTTAGTTTGGTCCTCCCAAATCTACCCTCAATCACTTAGCTTCAAGACCAATTTGGTTCTCCCAAATCTGTCGTCCCTCAACATTCTTCACTATCTCAGGTTGATGTTTTCCCATTCCCATTTCTCTTGTGTGTTCAGCTCATGAGATTGTGAATAGTGATAATCATAATAATCCCTGTGTTTCAATTAGTTTTTACTTTTTATTCTCTTACGGGAAAATTCCTCATTTTATGAATTCTTTTAATTCATTAGTCTCTCAATTCTTTTCTTTAGGGTTTTCCAATTGTCTCCAATAATAATTTCTTATTATTATTATTAAGTGGCATTATTCCCTCCAGCCCTTAGGGGACTGTTACTCCCATCTCATTAATGTGCTGGTTCACATGGTCAATAGAAACCACTTTATCAAATTTCTAAACTCTCCTAAGTAAAATTGAAATAATACTTAGCAGAAATATAATATGGGTTCAAAGTCCGAAATTCGGGTATTAAATTTCCCCTCCCCTTAAGTTTTCACCGTCCTCGGTGTTAAACAATTTTGCAAAACAACAAAATCACAATAATCAAAATTTAGTTTGTATCATGGCATTCTTCGAACAAGAAAGGGTATGCTGCTTGCATTTACCTTTCCATTTCCCAGGTAGCCTCTTTAGGCTTGTAGTGCTTCCATTCACTGATACAAAATGAGAAATTAATGACTAAAATTCAACTATAAACGACTATTTCTGAGTCGGTGACTAATAGTATCTGATTTCCACAATCTTATCTCTAGTCGTATTTCAGTAGTAATTAATTGGTTGACTTATTAGTCATTCATAGTCACTGATTAAGTCATTGATTTAGTCATTGATACTCACTGATTTAGTCACTGATTTAGTCATTGATTGTCACAATTAATGACCAAATATACGAGTAAATAAAATACTAGATGATAACATATTAATGACTAAGCTAAATATGACTAAATGTTAGTCGCGCTATAATATACTAGAAATTTGCTACTAATAGTTGTATATATGCAAATTTAGTCGTTTGCTTAGTCACTAATTTATGATAGGGTACGGGGGAATCGAACCACCAATCTCCTTCCTATAATTAGGCAGGTGATCTACAATTGAGCTAGCACCCTTTAAGAATTTGTTATCGCTTGACAATGATGATATTCAAACAAATTTTGCATGGGAAGAAAATTAATGTCAAACATATTCAAGAATAATGCTTCAAGTACTAAAAGAATTCTAAGATATAGCAGTTCAACTGTGACAATGATGAAAATTCAAAGAAGAATGATATTACAAACTGTGCATGAGTACAATAATCCATGGCTGCACAAATTATCAAGAACAAAAGCAAGCTGCTGCCTTTCACCGACCGAAAATAATACAACATCCTACTTGCAATAAATTTGTTTTAATTGTCTATCAATTGCTGATCTCTCGACAACTAGAGATGTTTTCCTGTCAGCTTTGGCTCCCTCCCCACCGGCTCCAATAAAAACATGCAATGGATAAAAATGATATGGATATGGATGAGCCATTGCAGATGGATCCTTCTCTTGAAAATTATTTATCTCATCATGCCTGCAAGACGTCAACCAATAGAATTAATTAAATTTTATTTGCCTGCAAGATGTCAACTAATACAATTAATTAAAATTTTATTTTCCAACTATAAGTACTCACACAGATTTAGAATTAAGCCCAACATTACAATTGTAATTTTAACAATAGAAGGGGAAGTGTATGAGTAATGAAGCTTTCCCGATTGCCAGGTTAACTGGCTTTGGGAGAGGCTTGGAGCCATGACAGAGGCCTGTCTCATTCCCTTCTCTAACAAGTTGGTGAAAGAATTTAGAATGTACAATGTATGATGAAAAGAAAAGACAAACAGAGAAAGACCTTCTCTCTGCTTCGTAGCAGTCATGAGCACATGATTATAGAGAGCATCGTGGCATAAAGCATTTGTAATAACATTGAAACACCTGGAACTTAATGCAAAAGATCTATAGGTTGGAGTGTTCACAAAATATTTTTATGATCCCGGTATATTTACTTTGATGTGACAAGATCAAACAAATGGTCATTGAGCACAATCTATGTAGAGAAATGTTTTTGACAGGTTTAGAGGACAGAACGTGCATGGCGAGGGGGTTGACCTCGACTGTATCAAGCAAGTTTGTGACAAGCTCAAATCTTAGCCTTCTTTTCAGTGGCTTTAGTATCTAGGTTAGCTAGTTTCCTTCTACTATTGGTGGTGTTTTCATCATGGTTTTATATTATGAAATGTATCTGTAACAATCTGATACATATCAGTGACGTTTCAGGGCTGTATCCCCTCAGTTTGAGGATCCGAAATGGGGAACGAAATTTCACTAAGGCTACTAGGATGTTTCCGATAACTTAAGTTTTGAAGCAAGGTTGGAGAGATGCAAAGACTTATTTGGAGGTACCTATAGAAGTATATGCAACATAACTTTTATATTGCATGTGCAACAGTAAACTCTGTTGTTCCAAAGGTATGGAAATATGTGAGCCCATTTAGGTTTATGCTTCACAGCTTGACTGATTCTTGTTCTCATCCAGAATCGTGGAATGATTTGCATGAATTTGAAATGCAATATAGAAATGAGGATACGTCCAGGCACATTGTCATGAGATTCACATTGCAGAAATATAAATTATTCTCACCTTGATTTCAAGAGAAGAATGGATGGATCATCTATGCCTAATGCCTATAAAATATTTGGTGAAGATGTTGTCCTATACAACATACCTCATCCCTATATATTTCCAGGTTATGAGTTCTGCAGGAGTTTATGGCTAGGAAATCAAGCCTGCGCAAATATGCTGTAGCATTATTTTTTATGGTGGGCTATCTTTAAGCAATGTCTTTGATATAAAAGGTATTAGAATCAAATTTCATCACAAAAGAAGAGGCTGAGTTTGGTCATATGAAGAAGTTGATCAGGGCTAGAGCAGATGATAGACATAAAACCTGTTAATATATTAGACCATATTATGAGAGCAAGAATTTCCGATTTCAGATCCAACCCAGCAGTCAGTTATCATCATTCTTAAACTTAGGAAAAAGAGCAAGCAAGCAGTCTTGTCTTATTGAGCCATATATTTAAGTATGAATGTTGCATACAAACATGGAACTTTTAGTGCCTTCAAACCATTGCTATCCCTTTCACCAAGACTGCTAGAAGAATTTATCAAGGGTTTGGAAAAGGGAATATAAAGGTAGGAGGAAAATTGGGGCCTATCTCTTTAAATTCTTCTACTGGATTATATGAAAGCCAAACCTGCATTTTCAGGTACTAGTAGAAGACATGATTTTGTAATTTCGTGGTTGTTTCTTTCTAATTTTTTCTCATCCATGTGAACTTGGGGGAAATTACATTTTGTGGTAGATTTGGACCATCTTCTGGTAGCTTTTTATGGCCATATTCCATACTACTTGTAGCAGATTTTGTGAGCCCATCATGGACGGCAAGTTGTTGTACTTTCTAGGTTGTTATACTTATGGCCAGTAATAAAGCTCTCAGTCGTAGCCTATAGCAAACATGCCTTGTGGATATGATAAGGGTATAACTCCAGCAGGTTTTGAGCATAATAAATGCCTAATATGTAGAAATCCCCATCCTAAAGGAAGATAAATGGTGGTTACTAGTTAACATTCGAGGGCACTGTCAAAGAATTATTTATACACAAGATGATACAGCTCCATCCTTGCACACTTCTCTAGGACACACTCCCTTACCTAGGAAGTTATTTCATGTAATTTAACATTGTCAAAGGCACCTTAAGAGGACATTTTGGTTCTGGACAATGGAGACTCAGTCCAAGGGGGTAGTGCCAAGCATAGAAGAAGGTATCCAATGCATATGTTCTAAGGAAGCCACATCTTTAGGGAGTTATTTTAACTTTTAACATCCATCAACCACTCTTGCACTTTAATTCATGAGATTCTTTCTTGGAGAGCTTTAAGGAGTTTGTTAGATGGTCAAAAGGTCACTATTAAAGGAGGCATTCCACATTTGGAGTGGTTAGCATTATTGGAGAAGCGCTTCCCCTTTGGAATTATTACATGACAAATGAAAGGGTTGAAGCAAGGGCCTACTTGGAGAGTGTTCCCCTCATTTTTGAAGTTCTATAACTACTCTTGAGAAGTGTTCTAAGGAAGGTGATGATATGTGGCAGCAAGAGATCATTTGGCACATGTTACAACTTACAAGACCATTGAAGATCCCAAAGATGAGGAACATCCTTCTTGTGGGGATATCTTTGATTTTTTTTTTGTTGTATTTCATATGTCTCATTGTAGCAAATCATGGAGAAACATATGGATCTAGAAGTAACCACTATTTTATTATTTTTCATTAGAGAAAATAGTGGATCTAAAACAACCTCTTGCTATTTTAATGGAAAGTGGTCTAGGAGGTTGTGGACATCGTACTTTATTGTCATTCCTTGTAGAACCCATGCAATTTTCCAAAGAATAAATCCAAATGTTTGGGGGAAATATCAAAATGGAGATAATTTAACTTTGGAGAGCATAGTTGTTATCTACACTTAAATAGAAAAACCTTAAATTCAAGGAGAGAGAGAGAGTATACAGGAATCCAAGTACCTTAAACTAAAATTCATTGAACCATAATCATGGCTATTTCATCCCATCCCATACCAAGACGTGAGAGTGACACAATTTATAGAAAAACCATAGTGGAAATTCAGCATGGTAATTACCTAGTAAGAAATAACATATAACTTTATTACCCATGCAGGACCCATAAAAAATACAAGTTCAACTAGCAAAGACACCATTGCACTCCAGCATGTTGTTGATGTAATGAAATCCTTCTTCTCACCTCGAACAAATCGATCACTGTCAGGACCAAAGAGAGAACCTTTCTTTCTAGGAGTTCTAACCCACTAAGAAATGGCCATTGCATGTACCAAATTAGAGCCAAGTAATCTACTTGAAGATACTTCAATACCCCGAGTAGTAAAAATGATAGCACAAATTAAAATAAAACACATACTGGCCATGTAGAAAGGATATGCAAACATGGGCCATGGGATGCTAAAGCGTAATTAGTATTGAGTAGTAAATGCTAGCAAAAATCAAAAGAGAACACATACTGGCCATGTAGAAAGGATATGCAAACATGGGCCATGGGATGCTAAAGCGTAAATTCTTGGTTGTTTCATCCAAAGTGTTATATAAATTTTTTGGCATCTGAAAGTAGACAAATCAAAATTGAGTAATTACAATAGAGATTGCCTTCATTACTCCAACATATGTTAAATCAAAATAGTCCTGAATATCCAATTCTTCTTTTAGGGATTTCTCAAAAGTATCTTATTGAGGTTATTTGAAGAATTTTTTTGTGTCTGAAGCTTTGGTTTGGTGTGAACTGTGAACTTAGAATGACTATATTGGGCTAGTTTGAAAACAAATTTTGAGGAGAAACCTGTCTAGAAAAGCATTTAAAGGACCTTGTTCAGAAAGGGTTACAGGAGAAATATATTCATATAAATACAGAGTATGAAAAATTGGAACAAACTTAACCCATTATTCTATCTATTGTATTTTATCACTTTGAGAAAAGAGAGAGGCATACCAATGTATGTAGGATGGGAAATCCATCAACATCTCCTATTTAGAACATGTGTATGTAATAGTGCACTGAATCTAGATAGTGTATTTGGAACAACAAAATAGAAACCAAAACGTACAAATGTAAACTTGAGTGTGTGATATGCACGTGGAAGTTTCAATGTCCAAGGATGAATATCACACATTCATACAAAGCATCAAATTGTGTAATTGAAGATATGCAACCTCCAACTTCACAACCTCAATTAGAATTGGGGTCCTCATTGGAAAAAAATAACCACTGAGTAGAGCCACATTAATTGACATATATCCCTACAAATACATTGTCAGATATGAGACATTCAACATCCAACAGTACCTTATGTTGCATTGCTTTGTGATTATTATTTGTCTGTCTAGATGGTTCTATACTAATCTGATCCATTTTCTGTCATGGCTCATGGCACTATTTGGGATGTGATTTGGAGGGAGATCAAGTCTCAAAGAACGTGATAATTTAAAATTTGTAAAGGAGACAAATGCAAATGTGATTTCCCAATAAGCAGAGTTGATGTTTGGGTTTTTAATGAGTATATTATTGTAATGGATTTAAGTCATGGCATGATTTGGCTTTGTATCCTAAAAAATTTAGGGTTATTATAGGTACCATCTTCTACATTAAAAGAAGTACTTGACATTCTTGGTAACAAGATATTATACCCTGAAAAATCTAGAGCTTACCCTGAATACTATCTTTGAAATGAATAATAGTATCCAGGATTTAGCCCAAAATAATAACTAAAAAAAGAACTTAATAAAATCCAAAAATAAAGCCAGCATTTAAGAAATGAAAAAAAAAACATTAAAAGAAAGAACAAAAAAAAAAGATAGATGCATGGCATGCAGAGTAAACAAACACAACAAACAAATTTGTCTTGTCCCTTTGTTACAAAATACATGTCTCTATGGATCTCAAAGTTGTGCTCTTATTCTATCTTTAAAATTGTGCCCTATTTTCAAATCTGTACTTGGTTGTTATATCTATTTCACAGTTGCACCTTTGTTTTACCGGGGCAAACAAAAACTGGTTGTAAAGTCTCATTCCTATCTCCCTCAACACATGTAACCTTAGAATTAGTTATTCTTCCTTTTAAATTTATATCATCAAAACCTTGACCCTGAGGGTTTGAAACAAAGCATAAACTATTGACCTAAGAGGCCTTCAGAACATTCAGAGCCCTTAAAACACTAGCTCATACCATCATCAGAAAATCCCAAAGTTAATAAAGATTTGTATCTGTGACTGATAGGAGAGCACCTCCTCTGAAACCATGTTCAATAAAGGTACCCTCCTACGATAATACAACATATTTAGATAAGTTCTTCCTAGAAAAATATGCAATGCTGGAAATGAAATTTCCGAGACAAATAAAATGTAGAAAAAAATGCTATTTTTTTTATATTTTTTGGATGGTGAAAAATATCTACCATTTCCTAATTGTTTCCTTGTTGAAGAAGTCAATCATTTTTTATAAAGGAGGGAAAAAGTTATCAATATCCAAGGATTAATGGGCTGCCTAAGTGGATGCTACAACAATCCTATTTGCTGAAAATTAAAACCAGAAAATGTGCAAGGAACTAACTCATAGAGGATGTCTTTCAGAATTATGAATCCCTAACATGTTATTTGGAGAACCAAGTAGTGTAATGAATCTATTGTCTACATTAACTATTCATCTTACACCATGAACACTAACTCTAACCCATTTGAATATCATAGTAACTTTCTTAAACAACATATGCAAACTAACACAAGCAATTAAACATTTCATAATGGTGAAAACAAGTTGAACATGAAAAGAATAACCCATATAAGATTTATGTAGAGATGCAAAAAAACAAAAATGAAAATGTTGCATATCCAATAGATTGAATAATGAAGGATAAATTCCATACAAATTATTTTCTAATTGTTGCATCCTCTTCCTGAGTGACCCAAAGCCTGAGCTCTCATAGAGAGGGGCCATTAGATTTTGAATACTCACATTTTCAGTATTACCTGATGCTTTTTGGTATAGGTTAAATTCAGATTCGGGATATGCCTGAGATACAACAACTTTCTTCCTCCTTTTCTTTCCTGGACATAAGAATTTCCAAATAAGAGTAATTTGTCTTGAATAAACCCTTGTGTCAGTTTCTCATTAAAAAAATATGAAACTATTGCAACTTGCAAGTTTAGTTGTGGGACAGAGATATCTTTCCAGTTTGAGCTATTAATTTTCGAGATATAATAGTGTTTGTATCTATTACTCGACATCTATTTTTCTATAGTAAATTATGATTTCATTGTACTGGAAAAGATTCCTTATGTATGCCAAAACATTAGGAGCTCCAAGGAACCATAAAAATAAAGGATCCTCAGGGAAGGCCAAGCCAAGGCTTAGGGTGAATTATAATCTGCAAATCCTGATACCAGAATTTAAACTCTTTATTCCATTAGTAAATGCTCCTATTATAGGCACATGGTTGACATACTCTGTACTATTGGAAAACCTACCCATTCAGACATGATAATGTGAACACGTTTTAACGTAATTATAAAGGAGTTAGCTCAGCTCCTTCCTTCAGCCTCAAGACTCTCTAAAAGCCCTAATTGCCTCTAGATTGAGGCTTTAGACTGCATACAGTAACTATTAGTAAATGACAATGGCAAGCAAAACAAAAGTTCACATTCAGATGGTAGAGACATTGCTAGTCTATATGGAATTTATAGGGAATGAGGAAGTCACCTCCACAGCAAGCCTCCAGCCCCTTCATATATGATAGCACATTAAAAAAATCGCCACTACGCCAGAGGCAACAAGCTAACCCATGTTGGCAGACACTAAGACACTACTAACAAGAGTGAGATCTGAACGTTTCTATTATAGAAGCTTTATTGGCAGAACCAAGGTCCTTCCCCCTTTGCTGATGTTGATTTTGTGCTTGTTGAAAATATTGTCTTTATATATAACAACATTATGAAAACACCACCAATAGTAGAAGGCAACTAGCTAACCTAGATACTAAAGTCACTGAGAAGAAGGCTAAGAAACTTAGAAACTTAAAAGGTTTTGATTTACAGGTGCTCTCAACCTACAATTAGTAGCATACTTTGGCACACTACTGGAAAAAAACAAAATAATGACCCAAATATACGAGTTAATGCATAGGAAATTGCATAGAAAGGAAGTGCATCTAGTTATTTTGTTGACAATATTGTCATTACCCATTCATGATCATTGCAATACAAAAAGAACTAATAGTGATTCTATGTGTTGGATCTATCTAGAAAAAATGCACGGGAACAAACACATGGACATACTGTTGTCTTCCTCTTCATTGCACTAAGAGAGGCAAGGTGCAATCTACAACCTAGGTGGGGATGAGGGAGACCAATCATATCTTTGTGTGTTCCCGTTTAATCTTGAATTGAATCTAGACATTGCATTAGCTATATTGAGAATTTGAACATAGATATTGCATTGGATGCATTGAATGTGTACACTATCAAATACTAGAAAACATCATGTTAACATTCCCTCTTTGACTATCCTAAAACAGTTAAAGAACAACGATTTTTCCAAACACTGAATTTAGATGGTTGAGAACAGGTTTTAAAGGTGATTATGACTGGAAACCAAATGAAATGAACATAAATAATTGCATCTTGAGTGATTAAAGAAAATCAAAATAAGAACAATGAACTACCAAGCATTTACTAGCAATTAAATCATTAGTATCCAATGAACAGAGAACTAGTAGAAAGCCTAAATTATTCTATCACATATTATACCAAGAGACTATTTGCATCATAATGGCTGACATGTAACGTGTTGCCAATGGTCTCCTGGCCAAAAAATGAAGGTAGTGGTCAAGGTATGGTGGATGGAGAATGAAGGATTGTTTTGTTGTTGCCAATAGTACTTCCAAAATTGACTGTCTAACCTTGGACTTGTCCTCCAAATCCCAATATATAGAACACTCACCTTTCTTAGACCTAGTCACCTTGACTGCTGGAAAAAGAGTTGAAAGAAAGCTCATATGCAAAATAAACATGCATGCAATTGCATGTGAGGCCTTTTTTCTATTCATGTAGACCCCTTTCCTGCCTTTCATTCATCACAAAAGCACTACCTTATCACTCCTATTGAACCTCCTAATTTTGATTTCCTAGTTCCTGCCAACTTTGCATTATGGCAACTCGCTGTCTCAATCCAAACCAGTAAATGGAAGATGCGGTTGAATGGAGACAATGATATGTGATGCCAACATAGAAAATAGGTCTAAGTCCATGTGAAGTAGGGGATACAAGCAAACATATGTAGTGACCTTACACTAGGACTCTTTAACCACTCATCACACAGGTTGTAAGCCATAAAACTCAGAGTGCCACTATGAGTAAACATGCACAGTCACAATAAATAACATAAACTTTAGAGAAACAAGAACATATGGATGCAGCCAATATATACCTCTGCTCAAACATATACCTATCACGGGAACATCTGCATCTGCTCATCATCACTAGTTGACTGGTGTGCAATGTATGGACCATGACTGTACCAGAATCATCTCAATGGGGTCATGTAAGCTCAGACATGACAAGGGAGCATATTGCTGCATCTGGCTCAGAATATAGATCACCGTTGAAAAATAGGCTCATCTCAACCACAGGACTGGCTCAATGGACAGAAAAAATCGGGACTGCATCATGGTAGCCCCAGCTACAATGTATGTGATAACACCTCCAATGTGGGCCAAAGTCCCAATAAGTCAGTTTTACATTTCACATTTATAATAAATTTGGAGCTCACTGTTTGCTACTCCAACAATAAGACTACAATGTTTTGCCAAAACAAATATATAAAAAATACTGCTTGTTGGTGAATTCTGATTATAGATATTGATAGGACTTCGTGCACATGCAATGATTTCTATGATACCTATGTCATTGTATTATTTGTGAATAATCTCCTATGTTTTGAAAGAACAAAGAAAATTATGTATGCACATAAGCTTAGGAGTTAATGTAAGCAAATAAATTCAGTCACTTTTAGTCACAAAAAATAGGCCAAGTTTCAATTATTAGTTTAAATTTTAAATGCATGTTTAAAACTATTATCAAAGTTCAGTTTTAAGAAAAGAATTGCATCAGCACTATTGTGATATAACTACCATTGGAAACAATGCTTAGTAACAAAAGCAACAGAACTTACTGGTGGTAATGTCAAGGAACACTTGCTCAATTCCTGTATTTAAGATTGCTGATGTGACGAAATGCTTTGCTCCGATTGAAGTTTCATACCTGCATTTATGGTCCATGTCTTCCAGAATTAGAAGTTCTCCTTCAATGATATTGTCATACGAATGATAATACAGTGCTCCAATACAATTTCACAATAGTTATAACTCAAGATTTGTTAAATTAATATCAAAGAAAATTGAAAATGCGAAGGTTAAAGGAAACAATATTCAAAATGACTGGAAATTTTAAAAGATAAAGAAAAACAATATAATTATGAAAAAGAAACACACACATACACAATAAAACTACAATGTTTTACAACTATAAGCTGCAACATGTGTACCGACTCCCTATTAAGTTATAGCTGACTAAACATAAAAAGCTACACAATCACACTTAATGGACACACTTTCACTTAGGATCTGATAACCATGGGATTCTAGAGCCTGCATATTTTTTTCCTATTCCATTTGAGCAAATAAATATGTAAAAAAAAATTACACTATAGAATTATACAATATTCGTGATTATTTAAATACTGCTTTGTTTAGTGCATTTAGAGTTGTCATTTCCTCACATCTAAATTGTTACTGACCTTATCATTGAACTAGTTACTAATTACAAAGTGACCTGGATTAACATCTGTGATTGTTCAACAAACACGATATAAGCATTACAATAATTGCATGTGTCCATCATTGATAATATATATTAAACATCTAGTTTTTTTCTTTAGGTTCATCTCAAGTAGTATAAGAGTCACTTTCCTAAATGCTTCTGCTGGTTATTTGTTCAATGTTTTTCCTCATGTTTCCCTCATATAGTGATGTATATAGTATCAACAAACAAGCCACTGGAAATAAAGAATCAAACAACAACTTTCTTTCAAAAAGGTGTCAAACATGCTTTTTTTTTAATACCCTTTTACAACTTTCTATTGACTTAGCTTTCATGCTTTAAATCTCATCAAATTCGGAAATTAGCTGGCTATACATGCTACTTAGATAGACTATAAGTATATCTATAAGAAAATACTCTGGGCTGCATGTTCTCATTGATCATTTGAATGATCCCCCTACAGTTAGAAAAGAACTATGTCATTGCTCCAATCAATATACTACTTGGCTGGAACAAGCACATTGTATGTCATGGTTTTCCCAAGTGTATCGTTGCTCTTTAAATACTGTTGTCTCTCAGCTTGTGGAAAACAAATTTAGATACTTGTGGTCGTGATAGCAAGATGTACTGAGAGCTACTTCATTGCCAATCCCTTGTAAATTCATCCCTAAATATTGGAAGTATCCTGATATGAATTTATTGTTGTCTTCTGAGGTGAATCATTGTTTTCAACAGGGTCACCTCCAAATTTGTTGAAGTATTCACATTCAACTGATCACATATCTTCTCAAGAACCCAATCTACTATAGCTGCTACTCCTTGGGTGACCTTGCTTCTCCAAATAATAGCAGAATCTTTCACAAATATCTTCTGCAGGAAATCCAAAGTGTTGGTTTTTCAAATATGGAATATTGCAGGTGGGCTATCATTTCCTTGCAATTCCCAACCAAAAATTCTCTTGCTTGTATCCCTTGTAACCACTATTAGGTCATGTTCTCCTTTGAATTACATGCTATCCTATCATTACAAATTTCTTTTGACTTGATTCAGCTCCTACAAAATGTGGAATATGCCTTCTTTTCTCCTCCGAGGACTATTACAACACAATTCTTCTAGTGACTATCACTTTGGAGAACAAATCATGCTTATCAACTAATATTGGCCAATACTCATATAAGCTAGGTTTATTCCCTGCTGCAAATTTTGACGAAGGAAGAGTTATCTTAACAGAAAACTGTTTAATTATGTGTATCCCTTTGTATTTACAATAGCAATGTTACCCTATTCAATCAGAACAGAGGCATGCCTTGGGTGAAGGTTAACATGGTGTCATATAAAATAGGCAGGACATTTAATACGAGAGATAATAATAGTAGGGAAATTTAGAATAGCAGGGTGGCACTATATAATAAGCAACTTTTAGATAGGACAAGTATTATATATAAAAATCCATAAAATAATTTGGGAGATACAGTGAGCGATCTAGTTTCTGTTCTGTCTTCGAACCGACCCTCCTAACATCATTATTCCGTGGTTTCATCTAGCACTATTTTCCCCTTTATTATAGAAGGATTTGGCACCCAAACAAACATGAAGGGTGTGCAATAGCTATGGTTGTAATAGGTATAATTCACTTAGCTCTATTACCTCCCAGTAGGGGAAGTACCAGAAACCCCTTATCCATCAAATCCATAAGTAACAAGGGACAAAAATACATGCTCCACACAGGAGAACTAGAAATTCTATCCATGTACCAGAAAGTATGCTATAAGCAAGACAAAAATGAGAAATAAGCAAGAAAAGTTGTTCCAACATTGCATCACTTTAAATAATTTAAGCTTGCCTCCATAGAGCCCTTACTGAGATCGAGGGAAAATATTACTTGCTAGAACAACTGGATCTACTACTTCATTAGATTAAACTGAAAGGGTTAGATCTGAATTTGGAAATGGGTCTCAATTAGAAAATGAAATAGCTGCAGTAAGAGATCCAATCCATCTCCCAAACGTGTGCGGCTTTGATTTATCAAGGTAGTATTGAAATCTCCGAGGGAAATCATTTCTCCATCTAGCAAGGGCAACGAGAGACCCACCATCTCCTGTAACCCCCTCCATGGTACTTCGGTTTCTGAGGATTCTTGACCCCTCTCTCTCACACACACACTAAATAATAACCTATTCGAATGGTTTCAGAGTTGAATTCCTTGCGATATTATCAATTCGCTGTAATGTTTTGGGGTTTTGACTGTCTGAAACAACTTTGAATTTACAGAACTAGAACTATACCTGTATATGGCCTATTCCCGAGTTGAAACTTCTGAAATTGATCTTCTAGAACATCAATAGCCACAAAACATCAATAATTTGGACTTGGATTTGTAATTTGGCGCCAATGGGCTAGTTTGACTGGTTATAGTGGTAATTCGAGGAAATAATCTCCATGAATTGGAACTCAAGCAGCTGGAGGGTGGTTAATCATTTTTATCATTTAGGTTCCAAAGCATAATGGGGCTGTACATTAATTATTATTTCATATGTTTTGTGTATTATATTATATGTTTAATGTTTATCATATCATATTAAATGTTTTATGTATTATATATGTTGTTTTTTTTACATGTTTTGGGTATTAATATATTATATGTTTTATGTTTTTTTTATGTTATAAACTTATATGTTTTACATATGATAGATTTTGTTTGTAATATATATATATATATATATAGTATGTTTTGTAATATAATATATATATAGAGAGAAAGAATGTTTTGTAATTATATGGCTGCATATAATGTCGATTCTTGTTAGTTCATTTGGTTAAGGTGCGGGTCTCATGAATAGGGAGACTCGAGTTCAATTCCTCTTAGGGGTGAGCTAGTTTGGAGGAGGCACCCAAAATCCAACTTGTTGAGGATTGATGTGGACCAAGTTGAGTGCGATACCCAGGTAGTTTTGACAGCTTAGATGCCCCTAGGTCATGGTTTATTAGACTATAGTCCACTCCCGCAAGTCAAGAAAATTCTAGAAAACAAAAAAAAGATATGGTATACATAATATATTTATATGTTTTGTGGATTTGTGGATAGCTGAGTGCTCCAAGCAAGTGTACCTTGTCATTGTTATCTATCTCTCGGGATGTCTGGATGTGGTTTGGTATAGTAGAGTTTTTCTATCAATGTCGATCAGCAATTCTTACGTGGTCTGGTATTGACATGTTATTAAACATATCTATAGCCTCCCTAAAGTATGTTTTATACTAACTTGGGTGGTCTAGGTCCCACTTTCTTAATCTTAGGGATATAATATTATATTATATATTAATATAATATATTTATATACTAAAAAACTATAATATTTTATATTATTTATATATTAAAAGGATACAAGGATACAACACATTGGCATAAACAAGTTAGAGGCATCATGCAATTAGTTTCCACTCCTATGAATTGGTCATAATTGTCCTCTATTTAGAGATACTCCATCTTTATATAGAGTAATGGTTATTCCAAATAAAGTAGGTTTTTCAAGAAGTACAAGATACATCAAAGGAGCACCAAACTAGGTAATTGGATGTTGGTACTAATTTCCAATAGGAAGAACATATCCATGTAAAATTTGATGAACATAACAAAGTTTATATAAAACCAACATAAATGCTCTAATAGAAAATTATGCTACTACAATATAATAACACAAACCAACGTTTTTACCCAAATCAAAAAGAACAAAAACTCAATTAGATTTCACAAGTTGATGAGAAAGCGGATCTACATTTTTCTGTCTCACCAAGCACAAGCTAAAATCCAATAGTTAAGGATAGTGGCCCAAGAAAGATACATGATTCTTCATAAAATGAAAGCACTAGTTGTTGACATTGATTGGGTTGCCGTCTAGGAAACAAATTAGCCACAAGTATGACATTGATAACTTCTTGTTGTAACAATAATTGTATGCTTCATTGAGGAATAAAGAGCAATTATTCATGCCTCATGTGAGGAAGGGAAACATAATTGACACTAATTGGGTACTTTTTTTCTAGGAAACAGAGCCGTAAGTATGAAATTGATGATTTCTTGTTGTTATACAGATTTTGTGTTTCACAACGGAATAAAAAGAAATTGCATGCCTCATGCAAGCTGGGAGGGACAAATAATTATCCAAAATGGTCAAATTTGAAGGTTAGTAATGCTTAATTATCCCATTGTCCATGGTTTTTATGATTATAATATTCTACAATAAAATTTGATTTGTGACACATTGATTACAAAACTCTTAATTGTCACAAGCAAGAGAAAGTGGCATGATAACACCTAGCATTGTAGAGTTCTATGTACATTAAACACTTGAATTCATTAAGACCATGCTCATGGTGAATTCATTAAGGCCACTCCAGTTTGGGTAAATCCCCCTCATAAATATGAAGGTGCCAAGTCAATTGCTAGAATTCTTGGACAATGTCAATTACAATACCTAGGTTGAGCATACTAGAATTTTAGATCATTTTCTTGTGGTGTTAGAAACCATATCTAGTGTTCTAAATTTCAAAATGAGCACCACGTCCCACTTCCAAGACAAATATCCCTTTATGGAGGGCCAATATGGTGGTTTGGGACCACACACATGGACCATGACCCCCCATCATAAGATCTCTAAATCCATTTGCATTACTAAAATTTAGTAAAATATTGTACAAATTCATCATCAAAATTGTAATTTTCCATTGTCAGTGTGACACAACTATAAATGACTAACATAAACGACTAATTCACATTAATCGTTGTTAGCTAGTCATATTTATATTCCTGTGACTAAATTAGTCATTTATGTTAGTCATTTTTATTTTAGTCACTTGTTATCTAGACAGATAATTTATCCCGTGACTAAATTAGTCGTTTTTAGTTGGCTTATTTAAAATTGCTCAATTTTAGTTGTTTATCCCTTGAAAAAACAATGGTGACTAACTTTTTTAGTCGCCTAGTCACTTATCTCTCATGTTGTACTAGTGATTGCACTTTTCTCTGAACGATGGTTTGATTCCGAAGTACCACCTCTTTCCGATCTAGTATTCCTATAGGGTTTGTCTGGAATTCTCCTTCTGATTGCACCTGAATCACATGCCAGTTCACAGTATGCTTAGGATCATATACATATTTTCTTCAGCAATGAAACATGAAACACATAATGTACTTTAAAATTTGTTGGTAAAGCTAACTAATAAGCAACAAGTCCTACTCTAGCAAGTATTTGGAAAGGACCACAAAAATATTGGTGCAAGCAACCTTGCCCAAGCTCAAAGAACTTTTCTTGGCCTTCACTCTTAGGAATACGTGATCCCCAACTTCAAATTCTTTATGTTCTCTATGTAGATCAACATAGCTTTTTTTCCTATCCTTGGCAGTTTTCAGGTTTGTTCTAACTTTCTGCACAATGTTTTCTAATTCAATTAACATTTCACGACCCATCACAATTCAATTTACTAGATCGTCCCAAAGTCATAGGAGTTTTAGACTTTCTTCCATACAACACTTCAAATGGACTCATTCCTGCAGAAGTTTGGTAAACCGTTGTTGTAGGAAAATTCAACTAAGGTGTAGGTAGTCTTCCCACTACCTGGGATTGTCCATGACATATAAACGAAGCATGTCCTCAAGGATTTGGTTCACCCTTTCAGTCTTCCCATCGATTTATGGATGGTCGGATGTACTAAAGCTCAGTTTAGTCCCCCAAACTTGCAAACAGATCCTTCCAAAAGTGTGAGGTGAATTTAGTGTCCCTGTCGGATATCACTAGTACAAAATGAGAGATAAGTGACCAGGCGACCAAAAAATTTGGTCACCACACCTTTTTCAAGGGATAATTGACCAAAATTGAGAAATGTTAAGTGAACTGACTAAAAATGACCAAGATAAATGACCAGTTTGGTCATGGGATAAGAACTAAACTAAAAATGACCAAGATAAATGACCAATTTGGCTAGGAGATAAGAATTAAACTAAAAATGACCACATAACAATTGGTCATTTTTAGTTGTGTCATTTCGACAATGGAAAATTATAATTTTGATAATGAATTTGTACAATTTAATAAATTTTAACACTGCAGATGGATTCGGAGACCCCCCTAGTGTTAAAATTTAGTAAACTGTAACATTAATAGTACACAACTTGGATTATTTTTCAATACATGTCTTCTAAGGGATCATAATTTCATTGAGGCCATCTTGATACCTATTGTGTTAGATGATAGGAGAATATTCTAAGGGATCATTTCTTGAGTTCATAATTTGTTTGAACAAAACCATTGTCATTTGACCATCTCAGCGGTCTGATATATTAATCCTCAATTTTAACTAATTGATTTTCACTCACTTGCATGGGATGAGGTTTCATGTTGGAGGCACCCTAAGACATAACTATTTATTTTGGTTATAATGAGAAGTGTGAGTTATGGATTTATTTTGTTTCTCTTTAATATTTATGAAACTTGGTAATTGTACTTTAATTTTGGGATCTTGATACTTTTTAGGTTATTCTCTTGGATTTTCTATATGAATGTTTATCTCTTCTAAAGATTCTAGTAGGCATCAATTAATTAGAAGAATATCATGGCCTTTTTTGTGGCCATTTTTGTTTCCTAATAATTTCACATGTGAAATGGAGTAATCCAAGAACCTTGGTTAATTTTGATATCAAGTTTTAACAAAGTAGAGACTTTGCTCTCAAAAGTTTAACATGGTTAATGCATACATGCACATGTGTGATAGCATGAGAGAGAGTTGCATTAGAGTTCAATTTTAGTAAGAAGATCACATTAAATGGATTGCATTAAGAGTTCAACTTTAGTAAGAAGATCACACTGAATGGATTGCATTAAAAGCTCAACTTTAATAAGAAGATCACATTGAATGGATGGCATTGAGAGTTCAATTTTAGTAAGAATATCACATTGAATGGAGCGTATCATTTAAAATCATACTTATATAAGATAAATCATAACATTTATGACGAAATTTAAATGGATCATTATACAAGCATGCTATTTCTTCGAAATAAACATATTACATATAATCACGATTTTTTTACAACATTGTTTGCCCTCAAAGATGTAATTAGCTAGTTAATAAATTTGAGAATGTATGTATGTGTGCACACATTGATTAATACTAAGATACATTTTAACACTAAATATTTGAAGCACAAAAGCTTTACATTTCAATTTCTTTTTGATATTTAAAATTGTAGAAAATACTTATTCCATATATACAGAAGTAAGAAGTCTAAAACTGCGATGATTTCGACTTCCTGATGGGTTTTGGTCAGAATATGACAACAGTTTTTTTAAGAAATATAAATTTTGTGATTTTCAAATAATGATTCCGAATTCATAAATGGATTCAATGCCCTCAAAAACCCCAAGGCACCCATATTTTTAGATAGTAAACATTGTTATTTGGAATTTTAAGAATTCCTTTGAAATTTCTATTGGATTATATCGAATTCATGCTGGAAAAAGCCCTCAAGAATGGTTGAAATTGTACCGCTTTTCAGCTACATGTATACAAAAGTTGTCTTTTTAAGTTTATGTGACAATTTCTTCTTATTTTTTTTTCAAATTGTTTTATATTTTAGGATTTCGACCTCCCTAGCACAAGGCCTAACCCCGGAGGACTCAAGGCTTGAACTAGTGACCTCCAAGCTTTGGGAGAGTGTGTGTGAGCTAACCCTTAGGGCTATAAAATAGTTAAGCTTAGTGAAAATAAATTGATCATTTTCTTTAAAAAAAATGTTAATGATAAATTTTGAGAAGATTTAACCAAAGTAAGGTTTAATGTATAGAGTAGTATAAAAATCTTTTACTTCCCCTAGAGTTCTCGAGTAACAATAATAAAAAGAAAAATCTATGGAATCTGGAAATAGGCAATCAAAATAGTGGCGCAAATAAAACTCTTTTGCAAGTGAGAGGAGTATATAGAAATATTTCTCTAAATTGTGGTAACAGGTCGGATGTTAAGGTTGAAAACTAGCATTTCGATTATCGTTAGCAATGAACAGAGGCGTCATATGAAACACATGAAGCCTTTAGGTTGGTTTGATTGGAACGCATGCATTTGAGATCGATCAATGTCTCTCGTTTATGTAATTATGCCAGTGATTCTTCTGCCATATTCCTACGCCTGCCTAGATTGTTTGTTTCTACACTTCAAATTGTTGGCATTCTAAGGTATTTTTAACTCTCCCGGATTTTGTCTTTTTGTAGTTCAATTTTCTTTCTTGATCTTCGAGTTCTTCCTGTAATTTTCTTTCCCCTTGAAATTTTAACTCTTGTTGAGAATCCTTTGACCGATATGCTATAATTGGGTGGATTGTAATGGGATTATTCACAAGGGAGAAAAATGATTAGACTGTAGAGGCGTTAAAGTTGGGGTTTCAGGTGTTTTTGTGGGAAACCTTAGGGCTTATAGTCTGTAGATCGTTCCTTAATAATTTGGACTGATTTAGTACGTGGAATTTGCAAGCTATATATAGGCGAGTAGGGTGAAGAGGTAGAGCTTACTTGGCCATCCATGGTATTACATTCTCTATTTTCTTTGCATCTGAGACAGGTTTCTTACTCACCACCACTATATTATTAACAAAAGAAGTTATTAGAGTTGGTAGGGCGATCGAAACTTGCAAGCTTAGAGGCAGGTTATATAAAAGCTTAACTATCGAATTACTTTCCTATTTTTTCATGGAAGAGTAAACTCGATTAGGCAATCAATGGTTAAATGAATGTCGGAAAGTGAAACAACCTCCTCCCTTATGGTTGGATAACCTAATCAATAGTGAGTTGGAACAACACCTAAAGGAGTTACAGAAGCTACGAAAGCAAATCCAACAAACACAGAATATGTAGATCAATAGTTAGAATGGAGCTTTAGAGAGAGCAAGAAGATTCTGCGGGAGTAGTACTGATCTAGATCTCTCTGCTGGAGATGGATTTTTGGTAGATCTGCGTATTTGGTAGCCCCAAATCGTGGCATCTCAGTTACCTGAAGCACTATAAATTGCTATGCACTTGGAATCGTTAGGAGGATGCATGGATCCTTCCTCTAGATTAACGCAGGTGTAGAATTAACTTGATACATTGACTATATAGTTGGAGGAGATGTCCAAAGGTAAGGTTCTTCCCATCAAACAGTAGAAAATGGGCTGAAAAACTATGACGATCACTAATAAAAAGTTGTATATGGCATAAATATTTCAATATGCATGTCTAATTGCAATGGATCTGCCACAATTTTTTTAGTCATGGAGTCCATCAAGTGCTTCATATTTCCAATGCAATGCACATAACAATAAATACCTACACTACCAAGAACCCTACTATGGTGACTAGACACTAGAAAGAATGAGAGTACAAGAATAAGTTGTTGTGTATTTCTATTGGATATGTTAAAATAGATTCATGGGTTCCTCTTCTTTTGCTATTTGAAAAGCCATGCAAGATCCAGAGATTGGCAATATGAATTTGAGAGAATATGGAAGAACCAAAAAAAATATTTTCTTAAATATTTGATGTAAGAAAAAAACTTGAACATGAAGTTGATACAAAAAACCTATGTCACGTGGAATGAGAAAATAGGTATGATTTTTTAAATTGGTACGGATTTCAGAAATGGAACTTTCAAAAATTCAGGAAAAGCAGGGCATCTACTTAGATTTAAAATATTCAACCTTGTGTTCAGCCTTCTCAACCTACTCCTCATTTTGCACAGGATAGTTGGTGTCAGGCCAAGGTATGTTGCATGAAACCCACGATTAAACTACAATGGTTTCACTGGAAAGGTTCAAGTCCGAGCCTTGAAAAAAATCCTACAAAAGAACTAGATTTTTTATTCAATTTTGAACAAAAATTATCATGAGAGACCAAAAATTACTTGTTTATCATTCTCGATAAAAAGGAAAAACAAAGAAGAAGTCAATTGTTTCCATTCTATTTTCATACCAGAAACATGTTTATGTGTGGAAACAACTATAGAACGAGGCATTTTGTTGCATAGCACTAAACATATCTTTTGAAGAATATCACAATTTCTTTCCATTGGAATAAAGAAAAGAATTTGAATATCTGATATGCACATGTTTAACAATAGTAAAGAGGAAGTTTTAACTTTTAATAGCCTATGCATGAATTCACATCATTCAGACTTTGGAATATTTATTGAACTAGCAAATTTGGAAACCATCAATCAACAACAATTAGCAGTAACCCCTCATACAGCTACTGTGTAATGAGTGCAACATGGTGATCACTTGATGTTTGTTATGGTTTAAATCTATTTCGCGAGAAACTGAAAATTGAATTAAAAAACATGCATTTTTTCTCTACTTGAAGTTTGGAACCTAACCACCGGTAGTCTAGTATGCAGAATCTGAATTCCTAGCATGAGATATTTGATCAAATCATTAATGTCTATGGTATGTTTTCATAATCTATGTTGTATTGTCTTGTAAGTTGTGTGATTATCGCTTGTGCATATGTTGAATGGAATATCTATTGTGGCATTTTTACCATTCTCCATGTCAAGGTGCAATGCTGGCCTATATTTTTGTGTGGAAGGTATTGCTACATATGATTGTTTCTCTTTTCTATTTCAACAGTCCCCTTTGCTGGGTCTTCCTTCAGCTCTTCCTTTTCACCAGGGCCTGGTAATAAAATTTGAGTTGTTTTTCCCATTTCCAGCATTTTTTCACTATCTTCACCATTAATGTTGCACTCTTCAATAGGAATAGCACCTCAGAATTTGATTCTATTTCTTTGGAAGGACTCTATATTAACCTATAGAGAGGAATTACCATAAAAAAATATTATGTTTTATTTTCCCTCAGTGCACATCCTCTTTTCCTTTATTTCCAGGAGAAGGGCCCTGGCTCCTAGGAATTGCTTTATCTTCCTTTGATCCATAGTTTACACTTCTAACATGACTTTTGGATGGGTTAGGAAGTCTTACAATCAACCTCTAACTACTATCCCACCTGAGCAATATATGTTCCCTTATCAGATAATTTTCCAAAGTGTGAGTCTTTCTCAGCTGTTGTATTTCTACTCCATAACTGTGCTTTCCCTCCCATTCATTCTTTGTGGCTACCAGATAGTAGTGAACCTGGAACACTACCACCCTCCAGGAAATTTACTTGGACCACCCTAAAGTTCCAAATCTTGTAAACCTTGTGCTTAAGGCTTTGGAGGATTTAACAAGAGCTGCTAGCACAACTGAGCAAGTTTCGGAGCCTGAAGACACAGATAAAAAGAAGGCTTTGGCAGTAGAGGAGAGAAATCATAACATGTCCAACTTGGTCTCTAGTGGAGAGGAAGCACAAGCTGAGCATAATGAATTTAATTAGTGTGGGGATTGGCACGGAACAAGTTTGGGATGAACACATGTATAGATTCAAGAAGGAACCTCAAATCCAGTAGGCGATCAAGTAGGGAATTTGAATGAGCATATGGAACATCATATGAGAATAGAAAGGGATGAAAATGGAGAAGCTTCTAATGGAACAGAATGTGAAGAGCAATTTATTCGTGCATCTATTGAAGTTACAACTAACAACCATAACTTGGTTGCAGCTGAATTAAATTTCCAAGTGGAACACAGGGAAGATGATGAGATGGGTGATGAATATGATGATGAGGATATGCATGATGAAGATGAAGAGGAAGATGAATATGAGGAGGAAGATGAATAGGATGACATAGAAGGAAAGGATGGTGCTTCCCATATGTCATTAGCTGATACAAATGTTGAAGATCATGAAGATAATGGTCTTGGTGATGAGTATGGAGATGACATGGTAGAGGAGGATGATGATGATGAGTCTCCTAAAATCGTGTTATTGAAGTAAGGTTGAGAGAAGGCTTGACTGGACTGAATCATGTACAGGTTTTGGAACATGCTGGAGGAGGTGGTAATTTGGTTGATCTTTCAACAACGAAACCTTTTCAAGGAATTAACATGGATGATATATTTGGCTTTCGTCGGCTTGTAGGAGTTAACAGACATCGTGCAAATGGGAATATACCTTTTCTTGAACGTTCTACAGTGGCTCATGGAGGTTACTTTTAACACCCTCTTCTTACCAGGCCTGCATAGTCTAGTGGAGTAGCTACAAATGGTTCTATGTGTCCTTCTACTAGGAGCATATCTAGAGACAAAGCGGCAATAACAAGAGGGTTTGATGTTGCCCATTTTTTCATGTATGATGCTCCAATGTTACCCCCTGAACACCTAGGGGGTACATTCTTTGGGGATCATGGGGTTGGTGGCCCACCTACCCTACTTGATTTCTCCATGGATCTTATAATTTTAACAGGAATATGTGGTACAGGTAATGGCAGATGGACTAATGATGGTCAACCAAGGGTAGGATCTCAAGTTGAAGCCATTGCTCAAGCAGTAGAAGCATATTTTCTTTCATAATTGCGGAGCCTTACTCGAGTATATGAGTGTACTTCAGCTCAAGGTGTTTTTCCTAGTGCAGATAATGGTGATGGATGGAAGCAAAGTATGGCAGGAGTAATGGACACTGATGCTCAGACCAATTTCATAGTGAACAATGCAAATGCACAACAAAAAATGAGTGAGGTCGAACCATCAGAACAGATGGAGCAGAATGCCAGTGTTGAACATGGTGAACAAAGATCATCATAATTTTCTATGTTAGCCAATATAGATGATCCTGATGTGATGATGAGAGACGAAGGGAATTGAACTAGAAATAGGGATTTAGAATCTGAAAGTCAGGATAGTGAGGGAAGTGGTGCATCTATGGGTGAAAGCCTCCACAGTATGGAAGTTGAAATTGGATGTGCAAATGGACATGAGGAAACTGAAAGGTAGGTTGTTGAAAAACCCCTGGTTGCTTCTACCTTTTGGGTTTTAGATGCAATGGCTAGTGGCTTGAATTCATCAAACATTAATAATGAAATTGGAGGTGCATGTTCTATTAGTCAAGTAGAGGAGATATATGATGTCCCAAATTCCACACAATATGAAGCATCTATGCAATTGCAGGTTCAAGATGAGGCTATCCAAGATGCAAGTAATGAATTAGTTGAGAAAAGGGATGAAGAATCTAGAGCAAATACTATTGATCCCACATTTTTGTAACCACCTCCAGAGGACCTTCATGCAGAAGTTTAGCTTCTCACAAGTTCAATCTAACAAGCTGTAAATTATGCACCCCCTTGTGCAAAAGAAATTGATCTTGAATTCCTTGTGACACTTCCTCAAGATATCCAAGCTGAAGTTTTTGCTTAGCAACATGCTCAAAGGGTCATACAAACCGAGTAAGCTGAAGGCCATCCTATGGATATGGATAGCGCTTCGATTATTGCTACTTTTCGTATTGATTTACACAAATAGGTTGCAATATACACCCATCCTTGATTATATTATATTATTATATGACTATTTATGACTAATGGTTAATGCTTGGACTAAAAATTTTCATTCCATCTAATTAAATTTTGGCTTTGTATGTTAAAATTTAACCTGTTTTCTTGTGCCTTACTTTGGTGATTTTTATGCAGGTTCGTTTGACTTCCTCAGAAGCAGTTCTTGTTGCTTTGTCTCCAACATTGCTTGCAGAATAAAAAATGCTAAGAGAAAGAGCAAAGAATGAATACCAAGCTCATAGATTGTTTGGAGGAGGCCATAGGTTAGGTGGAAGATGCCACAATATTTCAACTGTAGGTCAATTTGCAATCGATTGAGCTATAGGAAGTAGTGCTTGTTTTACACTGGGGCGTAGGCTAGTTGTATCCCTTGGTAATTCAACAAAGTTGAAACAAGTTGAAGGAAAACCTCTTGTAGATACTACGACTCTAAAATATATGCTTCATCTATTGAGGATAGATCAGGTATGCTAGTTCCTCACTAATCATAACTATATAGTGATTAAAATATTTGTGATTTGTTGTTTTTGTCTTGGTTTCTAAGATCATTTTTTATTAGTAGGTAATTTAATTTGTGTTTCTACTCTATCGTTCAATAATCACTCCTTTTTCTTCTGGAGCAAAAGGTACTCTATTGTTCAATAATCACTCCTTTTTCTTCTGGAGCAAAAGGTAGTGATTGTAATTACTAACATAAAATATATTTATCTTCTGTTATTTCTTTCTTAATATCTGTTTTTTCATTCTTGTACATTGCATTGGTGGGGGGGTGTAGGGAAGGTATATTGAAAATGCTTCATAACCCTCCCACTAATATTTGTCTTTGAATAGATATTTTGTGCTTCAATCAACCTTGGTAAAAGTAAAACCATATATGGAGTTATTTTTGGAACTGCATGAGCTCATTCATATATCCACTATGATTTTCAGTTTTAGTACTATGCATTTGCATTTACTTCTTACATACCTCATTTCAAAATTGATATTACAAGGAACCATTATGATTTATGCATCTTTAAGCCTGCATTTATAGTTATGTTGTTTATAACTTTATAGTTTATACTGTATTGTTCATATAAGGGAGAAAAAATATATGCCTTGTATAGACTTAATGGATGATAGATGTGTAGTTTCTTAAACATATGATTAGGATCTTACTCACCCCTCTCCATTTGCAGTCTTTGGGTAAAGGGTTGTTGCAAAGATTTTTATTGAACTTGTGTGCACATAGTGCTACGAGGGAAATACTAGTTCACCTCTTGCTAGACATGCTGAGACCAGAAGCAGAAGGATTATCAATTGACACAAATGGTGCTCCATCTCATAGACTTTATGGGTGCCAATGGAATGTGGTTTATGTGTGCTCCCAAATATCATATGGTAATGGTCATATTTCATTTACAACTTAGCTGGGTGTAGATTCTTTACAAACATTTTCTTCATGGATAGTGATGATATTGTTTAATGTACAAGTCTACCACCTCTTATTTCTCAACGTGTCCTTGATATTTTGACATAACTTGCCAAAAATATTTTTTTGTTGTTGATATTCTTTTCTACATGGACTCATCTCCAATGTTGGAGTCAACATCTCAAACATCTGCAATATCAATAGAAGATAAAGGAAAAGGAAAGGTTGATGAAGTTCCATAAGGGGAAGACACCTCTTATTTTGCTTCTAAATCTCCTTGATCAACCATTATTCTCAAGGACCCGGTTCTCAATTGGAGCAGGTATGGTTTGGATTCTTTATAATCATGTTCCTTCATGTTTGTTTGCAATGTAAATTTTGGTAATCACTTTTCTAAAGTCTGTAGGTTATGGGGATAATTGAGGTTATTATGAACAATATTGAAGTTAAAAGTGTATTAGAAGCTCCCTCTAGTCAACTAAAGGATGTTTTTCCACAAGGGCAAGGTGTTCAAGGGGGACCTGAAGTTCAAGGGGAAGGTGTTCAAGGTGGACCTAAAGTTCACGAGGAAGGTGTTCAAGATGGACCTAAAGTTCAAGAGGAAGGTGCTCAAGTTGGACCTGAATTTCAAGGGGAAGGTGTTCAAGCTGGACTTGAGATTGAACCTACTTCCATTGAAATTAATATTTATTCTGAGGTACCCAGGTGCTCAGGAGAAAGTAAAAATAGTGAAGGTATGGAAGCTTTAATTTAAGGTTTGAATATGGAAATGGTTGCATCTGATATTCTTCTCCAACTTCCTAAGAGAGAGTTGAAAAGCTTGTGTAAACTTCTAGCAAAGGAAGGGTAGGAAACAATGGCAGTTGGTCTTGAGTTAATACACCCTGTTACATACTGCATAATATTTAATTTTTTATTTATTATGTCCATGACGTGTTTTATTCATTTTGGCTATATTAGTTTAGTTGCAAGAAATTCAATAAATACATTTTTCAATTAGCAAAGTTGAACTTTGGTGTTCTATTTTTGTATTAATTTATGTTTTGGTTATTTAAATTTTGATTGGTTGTAATTAGAAGATGTCATCCTTGATATTTGGAGTGGGGATTTGATCTTCCATCCAGGGCTGGAATTTGATGTGCAAAATGCCCGTCATGGGCCATTTTGCCCATCAAATATGGCTTATATTTCATAGTAACAGTCAGAAAAAACAAAGAAAACAACAAAACGTCTGTATTTGGTGTCGAAACCGTCAATTTTGACGAGTGGGATTTTTCCCAAATTCCTACACTGAGTTCCATCTGTCCACCAATGGCATCACACATCACTATCCACGAGAATGTTGTCACGTCATGTTTGTTGAGTGCGTGTACATAGCTCTCCTGTCCTGTGTCCACAATTGCAACGACTTTTTATGGAAAGCGACAGGCAGTTGAACAATATCACTATATCACTGAATTGTATCTCCTCCCTACTTGGCCCACCGACAGAATTGTCTGGGGAGTAAAGAGGTTGAGACATTTAACTTTCTCACGTCGCAGGTGCACACCAAGTACATGAACCATAATAATTCATTCAGATGATCGACAAGCAGTTTATGTTTTTCCCATGGGGATGGTGATTTTGCAATTTGTATGTTCAGAAAATGCTTTCACCAGTTTTCTATTTGAACATATTCAATTTACCCAGCTCCATTACCAGGGATTTGGCCGTGGTGGGTCATTGGCTCTCTGCCTTGAGTACTTGATTCATGCAATGGATCGGTAATTCAATGTATTTTGTTTATGTTTGAACAATTACCTGCTATATTTTGTTGAGAATTTGACGTAATTGATTTGTTTTATGGTCGGGAAGGAATGAAGTATTTGAAGGAATTTTCGGTTGACGTGTTTGATTCTTTGGCTCGCAGACGATGGCATAATGACGGCAATGTAACATCTATAATCATGGATGAGCTGCATCATTTCTGGTCACATATATCCAACCAAAGTTTTGATTCTCGTCTGCAAATTTTCTTTGACATGTATGACCCTTAATGTATTTAAGTTGTACCTTACATCCTATTTTTCATTTTTTTTGCAATGCATTGGATCAATTGAGTGTTGAAATTAATGTGAGTTTTTAGTTTCAAAATATAAGTGCTAGAGAATTATATTAATTGCTACTGCAAGATGGATAAGCACACCGATGGAAGGTTAAATGAGAAAGAAGTAAAGGAGGTGAGACTGATAATCCGTTCACGCTAATTGTGTAACGCTTGGAAGTGGGTTTTCATGAGACCCTTTTAGCAATGTCTTGTGATGTCACCAATTATAATGCTTGGTTCCTCAGCGAATAGGTTATCTAAATTGAAAGAGAAAGCAGAGGAATACTCTGTCTTAATAATGGAAGAACTTGATCTTGAAAAGTTAGGCTACATTGAGGTAATTCAGTGATTTTTAAATTTAAATTCATGAAGTTTTAGGATCAAATATTGAGACATGGCTTCTAATTAACTCATTTTCAGTAATAAATTCATGATGGCTTCTCATAATTGTTTTTGAGTGCTAAATTCATGAAGCTTGGGACCAAACATTGTGATATAGCTTCTAATTATTAATGTGATTCTGTGGATTGCAGTTATGGCCAATGGAGACATTGCTGCTGCAGAGAGATACTTAAATGAATTATAGCCAAGCCTTGAGTTTCACTAGCCAAGCTCAAAGCCAAAATATTTCCTTGAGGAAGAAGAGCCCACTTCAGAAATCCAGGCAAAAATTGGGTACTTTTTTTACTAGAATGGGCATGTAATTATACAGAATACAGTTTAATTCTCCCAAAGTAACTATTTTTTTTCCATTTTAATAGCATGTTATCAAAATGCACAACTACTTTACCAATGTGTACGAGGAAGGAAACGCTCGATCTACACTAATCGCAATGGTCCAAGCTCTGAGACATTATCCTTGCAGAGTTATTAGCAGTTGTTTCCAAATGACTTATGTTTGATTGAAAATGAAGTATTGGGTATAAATTGCTTACAGTTATTGGACATTTAATTTTATAAAATAGAAAAGAATATTTAAAGTTGTGATTAGAGATTCTCTAGGATGTATACCTAGATCTTCAAGAAATTATATGAATAATAATACACATTTATATTTTCAGTTTGGGTGTTTTAAAAATGTCTTAATTTATCGATTTTTTGGTGACATTCTAAAACTATTTTTTTCTATAATAAATTGAAATACTTTTTGATGCAGGTGCGAACCCATTTCGCAAGACCAAATCGTATGAAGGTCTTTACCAAGATTTGCACCAAGCATCCCAATGAAAAATTTGGTAAGTTGGTCACTCTTTCTGATCAGATTCAGCGTTATCTATTCCTGTATTTATCAAAACAACGGCTTGTAGGTCACATGGATGATGAGGCTACTAGTTTCAACTTTAAGTCCTATCAACAAGTCTTAAAAGGTTGCATATGTGTGAGAGTAACATGGTGAAAGTGATTTTGCAACCTAATTAACGAATATCAATCATTCATGGTCATATGCAGGAGTATTTTACTATGCAGCTTCAGTCTTGGTTAAAGAGCTAAAGAAACTCTTGCAAGGAATACAACAAAAAGGGTACCACAAAGTTTGACTTTCACAAGGAGCATTTCTAAGCAAATTATTTTCATATTCCAGCAATATTCTAGCTACTTCATTTGCACAATGGGAGATTTGTCAACCTTTGTGCATCACCCTGACCATTCCCTATACTTTGTACCCCAAATGAAAATAACCTTCAAGAAAATGAATCAATTATAATGTTAATCATTTTGTTGTTTAAATTTCATTGGTGTAAGGATACTACCTCATAGGAATACACATCGCAGCACATGAGCTTAAAATCACACCATATGAATGATTATTTCCAATGATAAGTCTCCACTTACTATTAATATTATTGCAACTGCATTGCTTGTTGTCTCGACAACCCCAACTAATATACTATCATTTCAAATTTTTGTAACATTTGCACAACCAAGGGCGTAGAGTGTTTGAGTGTACACTGAAAGACCTTGAAAGTGGGTTGTGTAATTACAGGGAATTCCTTCCAACAATAGTCAAAGAAGATTCGATAGTCTAAAGATTTGGTTAAGCAGATCACCATTATTATTGGTTGGTCAATGCATCTATGCTTTTTTCTGTTGGTTTCTCTATATTTTTTTTGGCTCATTTATCAGTTGCTACTATCATGGACATAGCCACTTGTGGCTCTTGTATTAGTAATGAAATTTTTTGTTTTCTCCTGATTGAATTAAATCTTATATTATTGCAGGTTGTGAGATATATTGTATACAAAGGTGGCAGAGCTGGTTCTCAAGAAGTTAGATAGTATTGCACTTACTCACCGAAATCTTTTCATCCCTTTCAATATTGCATGCATGTATAGAAGAAAAATTCTTTGGAGGAAAGTAACATAGAAAACCTACTTGGGACAATTTAATTTCTGAATTGTCAAATCCCGACAAGAAAAGGGTCATCATCTTCTTGGTTTGATCAAATTTCATTGGTGATATGTTTCTCCCACTCCCAGTGTTTATTGTAAGTAGTGTGTTTGCATCTGCATTCATGAAAGAAATAAAAACACTTTGTTCCAAAATTTAGGAAAACCTATTTCTTCATTACTCTATGTTGTTCATATGTTGTCATGTATCCCAAAGGATTTCCTAAAATATTCATGAATGGACTATTGCCTTTGATGTTGTTATCCAAGGAATACTTTTCACTGTTATCCATAGCACCTGCACCAGCTAAGATTGTATCTTCAGACTCAGACACAAGTGAAATTCCTCCCATAGCTACAGTGTTATGAACATCTGGAGTAAGCTGGAACTTGCATTTGAGCATATGGTCAAGTATAAGCCATAAGGCAATCACCCACTTAGGAACTGAAACTTTTTCCCCTGTCATGTAAATTGGCATAAATTTTTTCAATAAGTCCAATAAGACACCAACAAGTCCATTCTCTTCTCCTGTTTCTTATACTACTGTCTTCACTCAAAACTGATGCCAAAATATGAGAAATAGTTGATAATGGACTAGTGTCTTTTTCAAATCCCTCCACTTTACGAAGCTTTAGTTGTTGAATGAGAAAGGAAACAACTCTCATATGCAGGTACTAGCCTTTGTTTTGGTTGCACAATGTCACAATCAAATTATTCATGGAAAAAGAAATGGCTAGTACATCACTCCTATGGTTTTCCTGGAAAAGGTAATTACCAATTTGTTTGTGGTGTTACCTCTAGAGTATATGTGTGTTATATTTGATATTGAGGTAGATCTTTTGTATTCATGAACCTCTAATTTGTTTAGTCTTTGGTGAATGCTCCCAGGTCGTAAGGTGTTGTTTTAACACTAAAAAACTTGCTTTTCAAAGGGACATTTGCAAGTGAGATGGTGGATCTTGGGTTGCCACAAATTGTGCAAAACTTAAAATCCCAAGCCTAGAGTGATGAGGTTGGAAATCACTCTCTTTTGAGTGGCCATAAGCTTCATTATTTTAAAATTTCTTTTGGTGTTACATATGGCTATTTCTTTTGAATATCTTCAAATGCTAATCATTTTCTCCATTTATTCATACAGGATCTAATAGAAGCATTGAATTCTTTGGAAGAAGGATTAAAATATAGCATTAAAAGGCTAAGTTCTTTTGATAAGTATAAACAGGAAGTTCTTCTAGGAAATCTTGATTGGTCCCCAATGCATAAGGATAAACAATAAGTTCTTTTAGGCAAACCCTACATCTTTTCAGAGGTTTCTGTTTTCAAATTTTCAGCCTCACGCTGGGTATGGTTACAATCAAAACATGTATGATTTTGGTTCCATGGGCTATACTCACGTAAAACACAATATTTTTCTGTTGTGATTCTTTGCATGACTACACCTACAAGAGATTCATAATTCTTCTGCTGCCTATTTCTGTTGTATTTTCCAAGCTTTTATTGATTATCCTTATAACCTTCCTTGTGAAATTATTCACAAGGTCTTTCAGCCTATCATCTATTGGAGAGAAAGTGCACATGTTATAATCTCAAATAACCATGTTTTTATACTTTCTCATATGGTATTTCATCCTATCATCTTTGGAAGAGGCCCGACACCCAAAGGACCGGTGATGGTACCCATGATACTTCCAGATGGGCGTGTTGGATACATATTGTAAGTCTCACCATCAATTGGGTTTCGTTCACCTCCACATCATCAACACGCGAAAAATATACTCCTTTATTTTTTCTCTATTTTGATATTCAAAATTTATACTTGGTGAAGGTTACACTGTTAAGTTATTGGATTGTTGGTTATTTTTAAAGGGCCTATTTATTAACCAGCTAACTGTCCCCTTGTGTCACCCTCAGGAAACTTGAGTCCCCCAGCAGTCTCACCATCAATCATGTTTCCTTCCCCTCTGAATCATCGACATGTGAAAGGTATTGAATGGAGAATGTCTCTTTTTAGTGTATTGTACTAGTGTATACACAACCTTTTACCAAGTACTTGTTTAATCTACCATCTAATTTGTATTTTGTCTTGTCCACCCGTTTGCATGCAATCGACTATTTGGCTTCAAGTTACTTTGTACAATCCCATGTTTGGTTTCCTATATGGAATCTATTTTAGTTTGCATGGCTTTGCACCATTCTTCCTTCTCCCCCAATTATTCAGAACTCCAGATCTCATTACAGTATATGAAATTAATTGATGGTTTCTTGTTCAGCCACACACTTTTTCTCAGTTATTCATATTTTGTTTCCCTTTGCATGCTTCTGTCATTGCATTTTTACAGCTTCACTATTCTCTGGTTTTGAGTTAGATTCTTTGACTATTTTATGGTACCATTTTCTTTTCTTCTATGATGCCTTACTACACTTTTTCTTCTACTTGTTCAGTGGTTTCCTGTTAGCTAAAATATTCAGGTGCTAGATAAACCTGATTGGTTCCACTGGAATGCCTAGGTTCTATTGCTGCTACACTTCCTTTATCAAATATCACATCTCTCTTGATGATCAGCTTCTGGTCATCAAGATCTCACAATTGATGGGATTTTGATTGCTCATCATAACCCCAAAGGAAACATTGGTGCTCACTATATTCCAATTCCTTAGGAACATATGCATTAGATGTGCTCCCAATAATGTGCAAATGCTTGATAGTAGGCTTGTGCCCATTCCAAGCTTCCACTAGAGTCTTATTCCAGACAACTTTTGTTTTTCTACGTTTCATTAGATATAATGCGCAATTTATATATTACTAAAAGAATTATCCATGCAAAATATCTCCCCAAACAAGGATACAACATTTCATAGATTTCTCATTTGCCAAGAAATACAAAAAACATCAATGTTGAACTGTTTCATGCTTATTTTCTGACTCATAATTTCTGAGAATGAAGGATTTTTGTCTAGGGTTGTATACTCTGCAAAGTCAAGAAGAACTTAACTAATATTGAAAAATGCAGGTCGCAATGACAAATCCATTGGCAGTTACAAACTGCAATATTGATATGGAGAGCCTGATCTCAGATCAAAACCAGAGCATAACCACTCTGGCTATTACTACATTGTTGAAAATGGGAAATGAATCGAGTGTGGATTGTTTAATGAAGAAAATCATGAGTTTTATGTCAGATATAGAAGATGAGTTCAAGATTGTGGTTGTGGAAGCAATTCGATCTTTGTGCTTAAAGTCCCCACAGAAGTATCGAACACTGAGTAATTGGCAGTTTTTTTTGTTATTTTATTTAAATGTGCCATCTTTGCTCACTTTCCTTTGGAGGAGAGTTGATAATTATGTTGTTTGTCAAATGACCTTTCATAATGAACTTTCTAAGTAATATACTCCAAGAATAAGGGGGATTTGAATATAAGAAAGCTATTGTTGACTCTATTCTTATTATCATACGAGATATCCCTGAAGCAAAAGAAAGTAGCTTGTCTCATCTTTGTGAATTCATTGAAGATTGTGAATTTACTTATATTTCTACACAGGTAAGTGCTATTTACTGCATAAAAACCTTGGCATAGTGTCATCAATTTTATTCATTCATTTTCATTGTTTATATTTTATCATTCTATTCTTCCAATTGATCACAAAGGTAGTGGTTGTTTACTCTACTCCCTAATTTCTGAATATCATTACACCATATAGGCATGGGAACTGAAGATGTTGAATTGGTAACAAGTGTGAAAAATTGACCTTCAGAGATGGAAAGGGAAAATTTCATGGAGAGAATTGTCCACAAGTGCAACCCATTTATGGTTATGTTTTGAACAAGTCAATTATAATGCACAATATATATTTTAAAGGATCAAATATTTTAATATATCCATCTACTTGACTTATTATGTTAGATAATTGTGTGGCATATTATTGATAATGTTTTAATAACCCTTTTTGGTGACTATTGGGTAATCTTTGTCTCTTACCCAGGTATGTGACCCTTTTCCTGAATTTGGCAAGATGGTGTTAATTGTTGGAAATTTTATTCTCATATCAATCCATAAGGAATTCTATTTAAGGGTACTAGCTCAATGGTAGAGCACCTGCCTTATAGGAAGGAGGTTGGTGGTTCGATTCCTCCGTGACCTATTTATATTTTGAAACCACTAAAAAGAGATAAATGACTAAAACAATGACCCCAAAATTGCATATAAATGACCACTAGTACAACATGAGAGATAAGTGAACAAAAAAATTACCAAAATATGCATATAAATGACCACTTTTGAGTTGACGATCACTAGTAGCAAATTAGCGGTCATTTATCACATGGCAAAAAATATGGTCATAAATTTGGTCATTAATTGTGAGAATTAATGACCAAATATATTACCAAAGTAATGACCAAATATATGACCACGAGATAAGCTATAAATGACCGACCTAAATATGACCACATTTTTGGTCGCGTGATATATGACCGCTAATTTGCTACCAATGGTCACCAACTCAAAATTGGTCATTTATATGTGGATTTTGGTCCTTTTTTTGGTCACTTATATCTCATTTTGTACTAGTGTATATTCACCTTGGGAATTCCATGAAGTCGAAAGACTTCCTTCATGAAAACCTCTACAATGTTTATTGCCTTAAAAGTGGATTTGACAGGTATGAAGTGAGCTGCCTTTGTCAGCTTGTCCACCACAACCATGATTCCATCATGTTGCTTATTGTTTTTAGGCAATCCAGTGATAAAATCCAAGGAAATGGTTTCCCACTTCCATTTTGGCACTGGTATGGGATACAACAAACCAGCCGGATGTTCATGTTCTATTTTCACCTACTGACAGTCCATACATTTTGCAATGTATTAAGCAATTTATGATTTTAGCCTTGGCCAATAGTGTCATTTTTTAATAACAGACAACATTTTCTGGTAGCCAGGATGACCAGAATATGGTCTCATGTGAAATTCATCCATGATCAATTGTTTTAATGCTAGCTGATCCAGTATGCACAACCTATTTTTGAATAGCAGCAGTCCGTCCTTGGACATGCTAAAATCTGTTGCTTGCTAATCTGAATTTTTTGCAAGACATTTTTGCCTTAAGTTCAGATATTTTTGGTCTTTTTCAGCTATTGTCTGGATCTGCGATATTAATTCAGACTGGAAATTGTTGACTGATGCCATAGTTAGTAGCTGCATGCATCTACTAACTGCATTAGCAATTTTATTTTGCTTTCCTTTGATATGCTGAATTTCAAAGTCAAACTCGCTTAAGAAAGCCAGCCACCTTGCTTTCCTTTCATTTATATTTTGTTGTTCGAAAAGATATTTATGCCCAATGTGGTCAATTTCCAAAACAAATCCTTTTCCAAGAATGTAGTGTCACCACATTCATAAATCATGAATGATAGTAGCCAATTCTAAATCATGCGTTGCATAATTCACTTCATGTGTTTTAAGCTTTCTCGATCCATACCCAATCACAACGCCATCTTGCGTTTGCATGCCTCTCAAACCATCCTTTCATGCATTATTTCATACAACAAAATCACCATAAGCATATTCCACTTTTAGGATGGGTGCGGAAGTGAGCAATTGTTTCAGCTTTGCGAAACTTGCTTCACATTTAGCTGTCCACAGAAACATGACTTCCTTCCGCTGAAGTGGAGTAATGGGATGGGCTACTTTGGAAAATCCTTCAATAAATTTCTGATAGTACCCAACCAATCCCATCAAAGAGCGTACATCGCTTACATTTTTGGGAGTAGGCCAGCTCATTATGGCCTCTATCTTGTCGGGATCCACTGCAATACCCTCTGTTGATATAATGTGACCCAAATATTGTATTTTGTCCTTGTAAAAATCACACTTGGATAATTTGGCATAAAGCTGATTTTCTCTTAAGACTTGCAGCACCATCCTTAAGTGTTCCTCATGCTCTTTTTTCATTCCTTGAATAGATGAGGATATTGTCAATAAAAACCACAACAAATTTATCCAAGTACTGGCAAAAAACATTATTCATTAGGCACATAAATGTGGCTAGTGCCTTCGTTAGACCAAATGGAATCACAACAATCTCGTAATGTCCATAACAAGTTTGGAACGTTGTTTTGTGCACATCTTCTTCCTTAATCCTGATTTGATGATAACCTGACCTTAGATTAATTTTTGAAAAGACAGTAGCACCCCCAACCTGATCGAACAGATCGTCTATCCTTGGCAAGAGATACCAATTCTTGATGGTTACCTTATTCAACTGTCTATAGTGTATGCGCAGTCAGAATGTGCCATATTTCTTCCGCACAAAGATTACCGATGCTCCCCATGGGGACACACTTGGGCAGATATAACCTTTGACCAACAGCGCCTGTAATTATACTTTCAACTCTATCAATTCAGGATTACTCATTCGATATGGTGCCTTAGAATTTGGTATTGTTCCCGAGGACAGGTCTATGGTAAAATCCAATTCTCAACTAGGAGGTAACTCCAGAATCTCCTCGGGAAACACATCCTTAAATTCATCCAACACAGGATGCTTTGTGAAATCTACACTTTCACTCTGCTGATTTTATGTCATGTGGACAACATACAGTTTGCACCATTTTCATGCATTTATTTTCAATTGAAGAGGACAAATTTCCCTTAATTTCACTGCTCTCACTATCCCTTGGGTATTTTCATGCCATCCCACATCATTAGTAAATGTAATAGATTTTTTATAGCAGTTTATAACAATCCCATTTTTTTCCAGCCAATCCATATCGATGAGTAAATCGTATGATCCGAGTGGCAAGACATTTAAATTTGCACCAGTGAAGGATTCATTTAGCTACACGGGACACTGATTCACTTCCTCGTAGACTTTCCTTTTTGTCCCTATTACCATTTGTACCAGCCAAGGCTACATGCATTTTTCTTTACTAAGTCTGCATGACACACCTAGTTTTGGGTCTATGTAACTTTTACATGCTCCAAAATCAATCAAGATAGACACGGGTGTCCCAGAAAGCATACCTTCAACCTCGATTACCGAATCCTGATGTTCATCCTGATGGTTGTTCAATGCAGCATAGATTTTCAAGCTTCTTATTACGTCTTGGACCATAGAAGCCTCTTGCAGATTATCCACAGGTTTTCTTATGTCCTTTTTATGAGGAAAATCATACCATCGATGGTTTTCTCCACAGCCCCAGCATTTGATTTGTTGCTTTGTTGGGATTGATTCTCATTTTCTGGTGCCTTAATTGCTAAACTTTTGAGTGGGTGGAACAAATTTGGATTGTGGCTTGTTTTTTTCAAACTTGTTGCTGAAAGGTGTCTGTGTACTTTGGTTTTTGAAATGGTTGGGCTTGTGACCCTTCTGCCTCACTTCATATTTTTTCTTCTTCTTTTCATTGCACCTTTTTGACTTCAACTATGTTCTGCCCCTATTCATAACATAGTCTAGATTTTATGAAAGCATCTTCCAAGGCCTTGGGATCGTCAAACTCTATCCGATCCTTGTACTGAAATGGAAAACAATTCAGGAAACGTTGAATTATGAATTTTTCATCTTGAATGTAAGGAACATACTTCAACAGTTCCAGGAATTTACTGATTAGCTCCTCTATGTTTTGCTATCCCAGCTTAAGGTCGTAGAAGTCTTTTACCTTATTGTCGAAGTACCTTCCAGATAGGTACTTATGTTTGAAGAAGGTTTCAAAAGTCTTCCACTTTACATTCGTCTCCTTGATCAAGAGGGCCAGCTTGAGATCATCCCACCAAGCTAAATCCTTACCCTGTAGGTTGAAAACAACAACTCTAGCCTTGATGAGGCTGGAATAATTGAACATGCATAGGTACTTTTCCATGTCCCTCAACCATAGTTTTTCCTCTTCTCCATTTTTAACTTCATTGAAAACAGGAGGCTTGATCTTCCTCAATTTTGAATTTAGGTGATGTACTTTTTCTATTCTCTTTTTCTTCTTAGGGATGTACTCTTAAGAATCCTCGCCATGTGACTCTTCGTCACTAACGTCATATTAAAACTCACAAAATTTCTTGGAGGTGTAGTCTTGAATTTTGAATTTCTTTTTGTGACTGATTTTTCTCCATCTTGCTCCTCCGGTGTTGGGAGGTGACTGTTCTATTTTTCCGTCAAATTTTGTAGCAGGATAACATTTATTTCTCATTGTTCGTCAAAGTTCTTAATGTTGTCTTCTTTGGTGCTTATTAAATCAGCTTTCAGACTTTTCAATGTTTCCAACATCTCACTAGATGTTGTTTCTCTTAATGGAGAACTCAGGTTTCTCCCATGCCTACTGGCCATCTCTCCATGCTGACTGGATGTTTCTATATCCAATCCCCCTTCTTGTTCTGCAGAATTTATTTATTCCATTAATGTTTCAGCCACTATGCTGTCTAAGTGTGGCCAAACAGTTGTTTGTTAGAAGTTAAAAACAACAAGGTAAATAATAAAAAAATTACAGGCAGTATGCTACAGAAAATCTTTAATCATATATTAAAATAAAAGCACAACATTCACGCAATGAGCTTAAGGTCCTAGTGTAGTGACCGTACTCTGATACCATTTTTTCACGTCTCCTTTTAACCATTTTTTTCTTTTTGCACGGGTCTAATGACCCTACAGTATTGTTTATAGTTACACCCTCATATATGGACTATACTTAGAAATATATCGTAAGCATAAAATTATAAGTAAGTCAGTCACACTTTCGACGGAAATGCGTGTCGTGACTTTTACCGAAGTGTTATAGTCTTGCAGACTATACGCAACCTTACGTCTTATGCGTTATAATATAGAACACACTTAAACAAGCACATGTGCAGTAGAGGTCCGTGATGTCGACATGGAGACATATACTAACCTCTATAAGTGCGACAGTGAACACATGTTGTCTAACCTGAACCAAGGGTATAGACATTTAATATGTTCCTAAACAATAATCATTTAACACTTATATTAAGCTCTAGTACATATGAATGTACCTAAACAATAACACCCTAGGTCTTGGTATATTTTCAGCTTACTATGCCCATATATATAGATATGTAATTACTGCATATAGATACATCTGTATATGCATAAGTCATGTGTCCATTTAATGTATCTCAACCATATTACCATACATTAATAGTTGGTTTAACCAATAACAACCTTACTCTTGATATATATATATTAACATTACCAATTAATATTACATTCACCATTTACAAAGGCTTCATGGTTCACTTAACCATTTATAACATTATTTAAAGACTATATGTTAAAATGGATAATAGCCATATATATTAATACATATTCTATATGTAGTAATATTATGTACATATTATACAATATAAAATGTGGACTATTAAGTCAATAAATACAAAGGTTCAATTCTTTGCACTAGTTGTATAACCCAAGCTCACACATATATAAACATATAATTATGAGTTAATACATAAGGAAAGAATCGTTTTGGGCCCACTATATAAGCTATTGATGTAAGTGTGTATAAATATATATATGATTATATATATATATTTATATGTAAACATAATGCGCCCTTTTAACTAAAGCTTACATAGCCAACGCCTTTGCATATAATACAAGGGATAGATACTATAAGGTCTAGATTGTTTCTCCTAGGGATGAACCACCAAGATGCATAAGCATATAATGGTTAATTAAGTGGTCTGTAGTGGAAGCCGACCCCGAAGAATAACTTGATCCATCCTTCAAATGCTAAGACTTAAATGTTAAAGGATTAAAACTTACCAACTCACGTCATAATATGGTGGCCATAATGCCACGATATAGTGACATGGATTTATGAATAAACCTAGCACACACTCAAACATAAACGTGGGTTAATGAAGTGTGATGCAGTAGGTTACACTCTGGCTCAATCCAATAGGTGGCCTGAGTGGTTCGTGGCTTGCACCATGTAGGATTGACCACTTCCAAGCTTTGTTTTAAACCCGTTGAATGTTGCCATGATGGGAGGTGCTTACAACTCCCACTCATGTGGATGGATACTTACTCATGCTGCGTTAATGGCTTCATTGATGTGGTGAAAGTGGGTCTCTCCATTAATGGATCTCCCTCAGCCAGCTAGATCCCACAGTGGGATACCACACCCGAGGCTTACATTGTACCAACCATTGAACTGTATTAATGCCTTAGTTACTCTGGTTCGTTGATGGTGATCCAAACCGGTGTAAGGGAAAATGTGAACGTATCTACACCATCGATCCGGTTGATAGAATTTCATGCCATTAAATTTTGACGTCCAAAATTAAATCCGTTAGCACTGGTTGCAGTGGTAATCCACCTGCTCTATCCGGTGCAACCTCATTGATACTCATTGATCTATTGGAAGTCGGGGTTATTGTGAATGTTCTGTGCAGGGAGCTTCGGCTTTGCACCGACAATGGTGTAAGAATGATACACAATCACTGCTCTTTCATTGTCGAAATGCAATGCTGACCCAGCTTGAACTAATGCTCAGCATGGCCTCTATATCAAGGTATTACAATGTTTGTTCTTTTGCATGCTTTACGTTCAAATGAAGTCTGTTGATTATTTGTTTACGTTTATAAATTTACTTCCAGCATTAATCCTTCTTCACGATGTGAATAGGTTTAGACGGAGCTGAGCGGTGCTGCAACTCTAGCCCACCACCAGGTATCATAACACTTAGCTTGCATACAAAGTCATTGTAAATTTTAACTCTCGGTTATCAGGTGTATCTCTGCAAGGGTTGACCTCATGCCACGCTGCCTGTGCAGGTAGCCACGACAAGGTGGAGTTGGGAACACACTTGAAATCTTGTAACCATCGCTGTGACATGGAGATGCTTGTTACGCTGCCAAGTAACTCACTGACTAACCGCCTCGTGTTTGGTTTACCCCGTTGGTTGGGGGGAAGTTACTTATAACGCTGGTGAGTCAAGGTTTAAGGTTTTCCTGCTTTATTTTTTATGTTTTAAGGAGCATGGATCCTGCCTATGAGAGAGTCTTTGCAATCTTTGGATGCTCCTTCGGTGTCACAGGGTAGACTGTGTATTTAAAATGAAAATTTTCACTTGCAGAAACTCACAGTCGTGAGTAGTAAAGACACTCCATTGACACTCTGCCTTAGCAGAGGTGTCGGGATTCTGTGTAACAAGATCTTTTGTGCCAAGAGGTGCTCTACAGCCCAGTATGAGGGAGATCTTGTGAGTTGAGTGTTTGTCGATATTGTTGGCCATAAATTAAATGTAATAATTAAAAGTAAAAAGTAATAATATGAGGGAGATCTCGTGAGTCGAGTGTTTTTTGATATTGTCGCCCATAAATAAAATGTAATAATGAAAAGTAAAAAGTAATAATATGAGGGAGATCGTGTGAGTCAAGTGTTTGTCGATATTGCTCGACATAAATAAAATGTAATAATAAAAATTAAAAAGTAATAATATGAGGGAGATCTTGTGAGTCGAGTGTTTGTCGATATTGTCGGCCATAAATAAAATGTAATAATAAAAAGTAAAAAGTAATAATATGAGGGAGATCTTGTAAAATCTCCTTGAGTGCAATACCTGAGAAGAGGTTTTCACCTCAAGAGATTTGATCCCTCTCGGTTCTTGATAGAGCCTAGGATTTGGATCTAGGTTGGTCGTATAAATAATGGAAACACTACAACGTTTTGGTTACATCCTTCGACTGTGTGTATGCATAATGCTTTAAATTCATGTTGATGAATGTATGCAAGCCCAGCTTGACTTGTAAAGACCCATTGCATTTTGCATTGAGTCTGTATGGTTTAATTATAATGTAATGTGCATTTTGGAAACACAGTTGGTATGGTTAATGCGTATCGGCATTTGATATTTTAATGCAATGAATGTATTATTTTACAGTAGTATGAGCATATAGATTATTGATAGTTGCATAAATGAATGTTTCGTTTAATGGTAATTTAAAATGGAACTCGTCTTCATACTGCGCCTCTCCTAACAATTGAAATGATTTCAGTTTGCATTTAATAAGCATATTGTAATACTATTTAACTCTTGCACAGTTAATATGTTGGGGTGTAGGCGATAAGCCTTCCCATTTTGTATGCGAAATAGTTATTTATGTGAATTGCTATATTGTTCCTCTTCAATAATGTTTATTACATAATTGCGTGTTTCTATTTGGATGCTCCCTGAGCACCAATGTCCAGCTTAAATCAACAATGTTTATGCCTTTATATTATGTAATACATAGATATACATTGTGTGGAAACGCAGTCTAAAATACAATGAGCAAATGAACACATAAATAACACCATACATTATTGATAATGATAATCGGTCTAAGGGTAAAACCCTTGTTCACATGAATCACTTTCATTCTGCACTTAATGCCTTCATACCACATTTGTTTTATATGCAAGCAAATATTATAGCGATATGGGTTATCCATGATTTCCATAGCGCCATAGGCGTTGGAATCATATTAATATTAATACTTTGAAACTTGCAATGTTGTCTAAATAAAATGGTATTCGTCCAACCCAGAAAGAGATTTATACATGGATTCAACTCAGAAAAATATAGCAGTGTATGTTGTTTATTTCATTTCTCAAAGACTTAGTCTATAATTCCATATAGATGCATATGATCATTTATGACCAGATTCATTAAGAGTATCCAACTCTGTCATGAAAATAACTCGAAAATATAGCAGATATGGTCATTAGCATTTTCTAGGTTTCTCTTTTCTGAAATAAACTCTAACATGAAAGAGTTGATCAAGATATTAGGGATAGGCATGTAAACCTCCAAGTTTACATGCCTTCCCTATTCATAGAATTACAATATAGGACATAAGATCTCTTATTAAATACTGGAATATGTCTAATATAAAGACCTTCATTATATGAAACATGCCCCACCAAACCCTAGGTTAGTGCATGGAACATATCTACTTTGTATTAACTACTGTAGACATTTAAACAGTATAGGGATCATATTGCTGCATATCTACTATAATTAGAATGCAAGTATTTTCATAGCCATCCCATAACACAAATATTCTAGATCTTTAAATCTGATCATAAGATGAAACTTATTGCAGAGATCTAAATATCTAGCTGAGATTCATGCTCAGAATATTCATGAAACATTGTATATGTGGTTAGATATGATCAATATGTCATTCAACTGTAAATCATATATATTCATAAACACATACAAATACTATCTCAAAACAAGTACTCTGCAAGTTCAGAATATAAATACTTATCTGAATTCTGTTGATGAGTGGAACCAAGAACAAACCTCCCAGCCTTTGACAAGAAAGTTATCCTTGCTTTCAGGTCACCCTGGAGATGAGTTCACAGTCCCCTAGGTAGATTATATATTTTAAATTACCCTTAACTTATTATTCCCCAAGTTATTCAGGATATTTTAGAGGCAGCAAAAAACCCAACACCAAACTCAGTGAGTCAGTACTCCTAAGCTTCAGGATGCTCCAAGGGATTTTAAGCCTTAGCCATTAAGAGAATCAATCAAACACAGTTTATTCAGGTAAACACAGTACTCCTACAATCTTGGGGTAGTTCTCCTACCTTCACACAATTAATTGGCCAAGCTCATACAAAACTATATGATTCCTCTTAAACTGGGTTAGTTTGGTCCTCCCAAATCTTCCCTCAGTCACTTGGCTTCAGGACCAGTTTGGTTCTCCCAAATCTGTCCTCCCTCACCTTTCTTCATTGTCTCAAGTTGATTTTTTCCCATTCCCATTGGTCTTGTGTGTTCAAATCATGAGATTGTGAATAGTGATAATCATAATAATCCCTGTTTTTCAATGAGTTTTCACTTTGTATTTGCCTAGGGGAAAATTCCTCATTTTATGAATTCTTTTAATTCGTTAATCTCTCAATTCTTTTCTTTAGGGTTTTCCAATTGTCTCCAATAATAATTTATTTTTCTTATTATTAAGTGGCATTATTCCCTCCAACCCTTAGTTGACTGCGACTCCCATCTCATTAATGTGCTGGTCCACATGGTCAATAGAAACCAGTTTATTAGATTTCTAAACTCTCCTACGTAAAAATGAAATAATACTTACAGAAATATAATAGGGGTTCAAAGTCAAAAATTGGGGTATTACAAATATTTCATGCCATAATTTGCTTGACTCATTGGCATGGGTTAAAAGAGTAGAAGGTGGGGGGAATGGCACAAAATGAGAAAACTTGTAGATTCTAGAGCTATGGTCAGTTGTTCCTAATGCAACAATTTGGGTTGTAGACATTTCACGTATCTCAACATCATTAGGCGTAAAGATCATCTTTTTGGGTGATCCTATGTGAGTCATCTGGTGGACTGAAAAAAGGTTAGCAGTAAGTCCTAGAACATATAAAATATTACTAAATGTACCAAAATCTAGATCAATGCTGCCTTTACCTTTGCTTGAAGTTTCAGAATCATCACCAAATATAATGTTTGGGCCACTGGAAGAGTCAAGAGATGAGAAGCTTTCTCTTGTAGACACCATGTGCCTTGAAGCTACTGAGTCAATGATGTATGATGTAGGCCTTGATGTACTTTCCATCAATGCATGTACTCACTCCTTATCTTCATAATGTTTTTCTCCATCCTTCCTCCTTGCACTCTCAGGAGGAGGAATGTTGGCTTTCTCCAGGAGTTGAGCCATTTGATCAATGGTCTTCTTCATGCAAGATATTTCAGGATGAAATCCCTTGCTACAATAATTGCACTTTGTCCTCTCGTTCTTCTTGTTTGGATTTATCTTGAAATTAGAGGAGTCTTGATGGAATTTCTACTTTTCATTCCTCTGATCAGTGGACTACTTGAAATTTCCCTTCTTCTTCCCTTTCGAACTCTTTGAATCTTGAACATTTTGAAATTGGTACTTTGATGGATTTTTTATGGCTCCCATCAATACTAACTTGTCTTTTTCCTATGTAAGAGACTCCATGAATTCTGAGAGTGTGGGGCTCTTCCAATTTTTAAGTGCCTTCATTGTGGAGTGGAAGGTCGAAACAAATTCTGAGTAATCAAGGCCAATTTTGGAGAGAATGGCCAAGATTAGATTCTAATCATTTTTATCATGTGAGTTTGAAAGAGAGTGTGGGGAGGTGTTAGCGAGTATGGGGGAAGAGACGAGGGTGGGGTTTATGGGTAGGTGGGGGATTAGGTGGTTGAGAGAGAGAGAGAGCCGAGAGTGGGTGATTAGGTGCAGGGTAAGGCCCGAGTGATTGGAAGAGAGAAAAAGAAAGAGAAGATAATTGGAGCACTAGCATTTCGGGGATGAGTATGTAAGTTACAAAGAAGGGGGTTAGAGTTATTAGTGGGGACTTGGGAAGAGAGAGAGAGAGAGAGAGAGAGAGAGAGAGAGAGCTGGGGGGGTGGTTGTAGGGGTGTTCGTTAGGAGAGAGAGATGGGTGGGTAAGTGAGAGACATAGAGGGTGATATACAAGTAGAGAGAGAGAGAGAGAGATTAATGGTAGGGGGAGGAGGAGTTTGGGGTAGAGAAAGAGATAGATATTAATGAGTTTAGGGGTTTCAGGTGCATGAGGGTAGTTAGCGAGAGAGAGAGAGGTTGTAGGGGTGGGGGGCATGTTAATTGAGATATGGAAAGAGGATTCTAGATGTAGAGAGAGAGAGGTTATGGGGGGGATAGATAGAGAAAGAATGATTATAGGTAGTGGGGGAGGCGAGTTCGAGTAGAGAAAGAGATAGGTATTGGTGAGTTTAAGGGTTTCGAGTGGATGAGGGAAGTTTGAGACAAAGAGAGAGAGAAAGTTAGGGGGTGATCAGGGGTAATTTGGAGGAGGGTGGTTCAGGGAAAGATAGAGATAGAGATCGAGGGAGTTAGTGGTTTTGGAATGAGGAGGGAAATTAGAGAGAAGCGGGTAGAGACAGAGAGAGAGAGAGACAGAAATAGAAGGCTTAGGGATAAAGATGTAGGTTAGGGTTAGAGAGAGGGAGATAGGGTGAGTGTTAGGGGTTTGGGGGAGAGAGAAAGGTGTTGGGGTTATGGGTAGGTATAGGAGTAGGGGGTTGAGAGAGAGAGAGGAGGTGTAAGGGTAGGTGGGTTAGGAGTCGATAATTTGGGATGGGGTGAGATAGAATGGGTGTAGGAATTATGGGACAAGAAGTGGGTGCATTGGGGGCGTTGGTGTTACAGAGAGAGAAAGAGAGAGAGAGCGAGAGAGTGTTGATGTATATGTAACTTCGGAATGTATTTCATCTGTATATTTTATATATATTTATTGTACCCTTATAAGAGATGTGTCATTCCTCTATAAGGAAGTGTCGTCATGTGGATTGACAAGTGTCGCAAGTGTGTGTACTTGCCGATGGGTTATTAGACCACCATTTGGGGTCGGCCCAGAATTATATATAATATAATGTGGATGTATCTAAGTAGACAAGTCGGCCCCAGTAGGTCACTGGGCAAAAAGGTAAGTATAAATAGAGATAGGAGATCTCTATTTTACACACTCGGAAAAGTAACTATCTCTCTCTCTAAAAAGTGGCGCACTAGTGAGGAGGAGGAGGATCATCTGCTAGGAGACTATCTCAGTGTTATTTGGTTGTATTTTGGTTGAGCCATTGCTCTCTCTATCTCTGAGGAAGTTGTGGGGTTTTTCACCTTAGGGTTTTCCCCATGGAAACTCTGTGTCTCTTGTCTCTATGCTTTTGATTCTTGTGATGCTTGTGATGCTTGTCATATTATGATTGTCATGCATTGATATACTGTAGATGTTATTCTATCAGCAAAGATCCTATAGTATTGTGATTTAATACTAAAAATTTAACAGAGAGATGGAGGATAGTGGTAGTTGGGTAAGGAGTGGGAATTTTGGGATGGGGTGAGATAGAGTGGGGGTAAGAATAGCAGGATGTGGATTCAGCGGGCTGGGGGTAGAGAGAGAGAGAGAGAGAGAGAGAGAGAGAGAGAGAGAGAGAGAGAGACTTGGTTGGGGGAAAGGTAGTTAGGAGAGAGAGGGGGTTTGGGGTAGTTGGTGTAGGAGAGGGGTTAAAGAGAGAAAGAGGGGAGTTATGAGTAGAGAGAGAGAGAGATGGGGGGGGTTGGGGGTAGAGAGGGTTAGGGAGAGATAGGTGGGTGAGGCGTAGAGACAGAGAGAGAGGGTGGTTTTTAGGGTTTGAGGAGAGATAAAGTGGTGAGGGTAGGTGGAGAACAATGAGTGAGAGGAGGAGGAGGAGGAGAGGGGTTATTATGAGGGGTGGGAGTAGTTGGGTCAGAGCTAGAGACAGAGATATTGGGGGTGTTAGGGAGTAGGGTGAGAGAGAGAGAGAGCTGAGTGGGGTGGTGATTAGGGACACAAGGGAAGAGGTGGGTGGTGTAGAGAAAGAGATAGAGATAAAAAGGGTTATAGGTTTTGTGAGTGAAGGGAATTTAGAGAGAGGATGGTTATGATTGTGGAGTGGGGGAAGTGAGGGAGACAGAAATGAGAGAGAGAGAGAGAGAGAGAGAGAGAGAGAGAGAGAGAGAGAGAGAGAGAGAGATGTGGTAGGAATGGGTTATGGAGATAGAGAGAGAGTGGCTGTTAGTGAGAGAGAGAGAGAGAGAGAGTGGGGTTATCAGTAGAGTGAGAGAGAGGTTAGGGTTAGGGAGAGAGGGGTGTTTTAGGTAGATAGAAGGGTGATATGCATAGATGGAGGGGGGGGAGAGAGAGAGAGAGAGAGAGAGAGAGAGAGAGAGAGAGAGAGGAGAGAGAGAGAGAGAGAGAGGGATAAAGAATGGGTCCTAGGGATTTGGGGGATAGAGAAAGCAGTGGGTTTTAGGTTCAGGTTGAAGTGCTGGGGAGAGATAGAATGAGAGAGGGTGTTAGTAAGGGTTAGGTGGAGGAGGGGGGGAGAGAGTGAGGGAGGAGGACACTTAGTGATAGGGATGTGAGTAGGTGGGTGAGAGATCTAGAGAGATGGTTTTTTAGGGAGTAGAGGGAGAGAGAGAGGGGGTAAGGGTTACATGATAGTGCCTAAGAGCAAGAATGTAGTGGGTGTTGGGAGGGGGGGGGGGAGAGAGAGAGAGAGAGAGAGAGAGAGATGTGAATGTGGTTAGTGGGATGGGGGAGGTGCTCTAAAAGAGATAACTCGACATGTGGTAAAGGTTAGGGGGAATAGGGGGGAGAGAGAGAGATGGGGGGTGGTTAGTTGTAGTACTAGGATATAAAGAGAGAGGGGGAGGTGGTTAGTGACGGGTGTAGGTGAGAGAGAGAGATATGGAGGGGGGTGGTTAGTGACGGGTGTAGGTGAGAGAGAGAGATATGGAGGGGGGTGGTTAGTGACGGGTGTAGGTGAGAGAGAGAGAGAGGGAGGGGGGTGGTTAGTGATATGTCTAGGTGAGAGAGAGAGAGATACATGGTTAGAGAGATATATGGGGGTTAGGGGTATAGGTGGAGAAAGGGAGAGAGAGGGTGGGTGTTATACTGTTAGGGGGGGAGAGAAAGGGGAGGGTCTTAGGGGTGGAAAGAGGATCAGGGGAGAGAGAGAATGATATATAGTTGTGGTAAGTGTTTGGGTTAGGAGGGAAGAGAGAGAGGAGGAAAGGAATTAGTGGTACAGAGGGGTGTAGGGAGGGGTGTGTGTGTGTGGGTGTGTGTGAGAGGAATTAGTGGTACAGGGGGGTTTAGGGATTTTTGTGTGTGTGTGTAAGTGAGAGAGAGAGAGAGAGAGAGAGAGAGAGGGGTAGGGTTTATGGCTAGGTTTAGTAGTAAGGCATTGAGAAAAATATTGAAGAAGGGGTTATTAGGTGTGGGGGGAGGAGTGGGGTTGATGGAGAAAATGAGAACTGGAAATAAATTAGGAGGGTTAGGCGCTTGGGTAAGAGTAGGGAAGTTAGATGGAACGGGGGGTAGAGCTATCAATGAGGGGGTGATAGAGAGAGAGAGGTGGGAGGGTTAGGGAAAGACCAAGAGGGTCATATTTTAGTAGAGAAAAAGAGATATGTAGATTGAAATTAGGAGAAGGGGTATAGAGTGTCTATCTGTGTGAGTGAGAGAGAGAGATGGGAGGGTGGTTAGTGGTAGGATGTATTATAAGAGATAGAGAGAGGGGGGTATTAGGGTTAAGGAGAGAAAGAGAGGGGGTGGGGAGGGGGAGGGTTAGAGATTTAGATAGAGGGAGAGAGAGAGAAAGAGAGAGTGGTGGTAGTTATATCTACAAGTAGGAAGAAAGAGAATGGGGTTTAGCGAGAAATAGATGGGTTAGGGGTAGAGAGACATACAGAGGGTTGGTGTTAGGGGCTTATGGGAGAGATAAATTCTTGGGGTTTAGATATAGGTGGATAAGAAGGGGGAGATAGAGCATGAGAGAGGGGCTTTGTAAAGTTTAGTTGGAATAGGGGAGTGTAAGAGAGAGGGAGGGTGAAGGGGGGTTCGTCATAGAGAGAGAGAGGTTGGGGTTCTATCAGTGAGAGACAGAGAGCCAAGGGGGTGGTGATTAGGGGTAGTGGGGTTGGTGGGGAGAAATATATAGAGATAGGAATTGTTAAGAATTTGGGGAGGAGTACATAAGTTAGAGAGAAGGTGGTTATAATTAAGGAGTTAGGAGGAGAGGGAGAAAGAAAGAGAGAGGTAGAGAGAGAGTAGTGTTAGGAGGGTAATAACAGGAGAGAGAGAGAGAGGGTTAGTGATAGTTGGGGTAGGAGTGGTTTTAGAGAGAGTGTGAGTATCATTAGAGAGACATGGCAGGGCTAGAGATAGATCGGGGGGTCTTTATGGAGAGAAGGGGGGATTAGATGGAGAGAGAACGTGAGGGTGAAATGATGGGTTTTAGGGGGTTGTGGATGATTGAAAAGGGTGGGGTTCAAGGGTAGGCTGAGTAGTTGGGGATAGAAAGAATGAGAGTGGGTGTAAGGGATAGGAGGAGGAGGGTGACAAAGACAAAGATGGAGGAGGTAGGTTATAGATAGGGGTGGGAGTAGGGATGAGGGATATAGAGAAAATAGGGGGGTTTGTTAAGGAGTGGGGGCAGATAGAGGAGGGTGGGGGTTATGGATTAGTTGAGTAGGTTGTTTATATAGATAGATAGACAGAGATAGAGAGAGAGAGAGAGATATGGGGAGGTTATTATGGGTAGGAGGGAGGAGGGACATTTATGGAGAGAAAGAGATAAAGATAGTGATGGTCAGGAGTTTGAGGACAAATACAAAAATTTGAGAGAAGGGGATATAGTTGGGTTGTGGAGGGGTTGGGAGCTGTCAAAGAGAGAGAGAGAGAGAGAGATATATATGGGGTGAGATATAAGGGGCATAGGGATAGTACGATGAGGATTGGGGGCATTAGCGATAGAGTGAGAGACAATGTAAGACAAGTGTAGGTGGTGAGGAGTTGTAATTTTGGGATGGGGTGAGACAGAGTGGGGGAGTTGGGTGTAGAGAGAGAGAGAGGGGGGGGGTTGGGGTAGGTGGAGTAGGAGTGGTGTTAGGGAGAGAAATAGGGGGATTAAGAGTAGAGAGAGATAAATAGGTTAGGTGTAGAGAGAGGGAGAGATGGGGGGTAGGACTAGGGGGTTGGGGGTAGAGAGGGTTAGCGATAAATAGAGTTGGGTTATGGGTAGAGAGAGGGAGAGAGGGTGGTTTTTAGGTTTGGAAGAGAGAGAAAGGGGTTAGGGTAGGTGGAGGAGTAGGGGGGAGAGAGAGAAAGAGAGTACTAGAGCGGTTAGTGTTAGGGGTGGGAGTAGTGGGGTCAAAGAGAGAGAGGCAAATTGGGGGTGTCAGGAAGTAGGTTGAAAGAGAGAGAGAGATGAGGGGGGGTGGTGGAGATAAAGAGAGAGAGATAGGGAGGGTTATGGGTTTCAGGAGGAGTAGGGAAGTTAGAGAGAAGACTATTATGATTGTGTAGTGGGGGGAGTGAGGGAGACAAATAAGAGAGAGAGAGAGAGAGAGAGAGAGAGAGATATGGTAGTTGGGAGATAAGGAGATAGAGAGAGAGTGGGGGTTAGCGAGAGAAAGAGAATGGAGTTACAAGTAGAGTGAGAGTGAGGTGGATGTTACATGGAGAGACGGTCGATATGGGTAGATGGAGGGGGAGAGAGAGGGAGAGAGAAATCATAGGTGGGGGATAAGGAGATAGAGAGAGAGTGGGGGTTAGGGGGAGAGAGAGAGTGGGGTTACAAATAGAGTGAGAGATAGGTTAGGGTTAGGGAGAGAGGTGGATGTTACATAGAGAGAGGGGTGATATAGGTAGATGGAGGGGGAGACAGAGAGAGAGAAAGAGAGGGATAGTTAAATGATGTTTCGTAGGGAGTTGGGGGATAGAGAAAGCAATGGGGTTTAGCGGTAGGTGGAGGTGTTGGGGAGACATAGAATGAGATACGGTGTTAGTAAGGGCTAGGTGGAGGAGGGGGAAGAGAGTGAGGTAGGAGGATGGTTAGTAATAGGGGTGTGAGTAGGTGGGTGAGAGAGAGAGAGAGATGGGGGGGTTATTAGAGGTAGGGGGGAGGATGGACGTTGGTGGAGAGAAAGAGATAAAGATAATGATTGTTACAGGTTCGAGGACAAATAGATCAGTTTGAAAGAAGGGGGTATAGTTGGGGTGTGGAGGCATTGGGAGTTGTGTGTTGTGTGTGTGTGTGTGTGTGTGTGAGAGAGAGAGAGAGAGAGAGAGAGAGAGAGATGAGGTGTAAGGGTAGATGGGTTAGGATTCAGTAATTTGGGATGGGTGAGATAGAATGGGTGTAGGGATAGTGGGATGAGGAGTGTGGGAGTCGGGGGTAGAGAGAGAGAGAGAGAGAGAGAGAGAGATGGGGGATAGGGGGAGTTGGGTGAGGAGCGAGAATTTTGGGATGGGGTGAGACAGAGTGGGGGTAGGGATAGCAAGATGAGGAGTCAGGGGATTGGGATTAGAGAGAGAGAGAGAGAGAAAGAAAGACTTGGTTGGGTGAAAGGTAGTTAGGAGAGAGAGGGGTTTCATGGTAGTTGGAGTAGGAGAGGGGTTAGGGAGAGAAAGAGGGGGGTTATGAGTAGAGAGAGAAAAAGATGTTAGGGTTAGAGAGAGAGATTGAGAGAGATGGGGGGTTGGTGGTAGAGAGGGTTAGGGAGAGAGAGGTGGGTTAGTAGTAGAGAGAGGGAGAGAGGGTGTTTGTTAGGGTTGGAGGAGAGAGAAAGGGGTCAGGGTAGGTGGAGAACAAGGAGAGAGAGAGAGAGGAGGAGTATTAAGAGAGGGGTTAGTTGTAGGGGTGGGATTAGTGGGGTTAGAGAGAGACAAAGATATATTGGGGGTGTTAGGGAGTAGGGTGTGAGAGAGAGAGAGAGCTGAGGGGGGTGGTGATTAGGTACAGGAGGAAGAGGGGGGTGGTAGAGAAAAAGAGATAGAGATAAGGAGGGTTATGGGTTTCTGCAGGAGAAGGGACATTAGAGAGAAGATGGTTATGATTGTGGAGTGGGTGAAGTGAGGGAGCCAAATAAAAGAGAGAGAGAGAGAGAGAGAGATAAGCGATAGGAGGGGGATAAGGAGATAGAGAGAGGGTGGGGCTTAGGGAGAGACATAGAGAGTGGGGTTATTAGTAGAGTGGAGAGAGGTCAGGGTTAGGGAGAGAGCGGGGTTTTAGGTAGAGATGGGGGTGATACGAGTAGATGGAGGGGGGGATTGATAAATAATGGGTCCTATGGAGTTGGGGGATAGCGAAAGTAGTGAGGTTTAGTGGTAGGTGGAGGTGTTGGGGAGAGATAGAATGAGAGAGGGTGTTAGTAAGGGTTAGGTGCAAGAGAGGGGAGATAGTGAGGGAGGAGGACAGTTAGTGATAGGGGTGTCAGTAGGTGGGTGAGAGAGTGAGAGAGATGGGTTGTTCGGGAGCAAGGGGAGAGAGAGAGGTGTGGGGGTTAAGTTGTAGTGTCAGAGAGAGAGAATGTAGTGGGTGTTGGGAGAAGGTGGAGAGAGCAAGAGAGATGGGAATGTGGTTAGTGGGAGGGTGGAGGTGCTTTATAAGATACAAATGGACATGTGGTAAAGGTTAGGGGGAACAATGGGGAGAGAGAGGGATGGGGGGGTGGTTAGTTGTAGTACTAGGATATAGAGAAACAGGGGGGATCGTTAGTGATGGGTGTAGGTGAGAGGGAGAGAGATAGGGGTGGTGGTTAGTGATAGGTGAGAGATGCATGGTTAGAGAGAGAGATGGGGGTTAGGGGTATAGATGGAAAAGGGAGAGAGAGGGTGGGTGTCAAAGTAGTGCGGGAGAGAGAAAAGGGAGGATCTTAGCGATAGAAAGAGGAGTATGGGAGAGAGAGAATGGAAGATAGTTTTAGTCATGGTTTGCGGGAGGAGGGGAGATAGGGAGAGGAGGAAAGGAATTAGTGGTACAAGGGAGTGTAGGGAGGTGTCTGTGTGTGTGGGTGTGTGTGAGAGGACTTAGTGGTATAGGGGGGTGTAGGGAGGTGTGTGTGTGAGAGAGAGAGAGATAGAGAGAGGGGGTGGGCTGTTAGGGTGTAGGGGGAGAGAGAGAGGGGTAGGGTTTATGGATAGGTATAGTAATAAGGGGTTGAGAAAGATAACCTGGAAGGGGTTATTAGGTGTAGGAGGAGGAGTGGGGTTGATGGAGAGAAGGAGAACCAAAAATAAATTTTAGGAGGGTTAGCCTCTTGGGTAAGAGTAGGGAAGTTAGAGGGAAGATGGGTAGAGCTATCAATGAAGGGGTGAGAGACAGAGAGAGGGAGGTTGTAGGGAAAGGGTGGTTAAAAGAGAGAGGGGAGGGTTAGGGAATGACAAAGAGGGTCATCTTTGAGTAGAGAGAAAGAGAGAGGTGGATGAAAATTAGGAGAAGGGGGATAGAGTGTGTGTGTTTGAGAGAGAGATGGAGAGATGGGAGGGTGGTTAGTGGTAGGGGCTATTATAAGAGATAGAGAGAGAGGGGTCATCAGGGTTAAGGAGAGAGAGAGAGGTGGGTGGAGAGGGGAAGGGTTAGAGATTTAGAGAGAGGGAGAGATGGAGAAATTGAGAGTTGTGGTGGTTACATGTAGGAGTAGGAAGAAAGAGAAATGGGGTTTAGGGAGAGATAGATGTGTTAGGTGTAGAGAGAGGTAGAGAGGGTGGTTGTTAGGGGGTTAAGTGAGAGATTAATGTGTGAGGGTTAGAGCTATGTGGAGTAGTAAAGGGAGATAGAGCATGAGAGAGAGGCTTTGTAAGGTTTAGTTGGAAGAGGGAAGAGTAGGAGACAGGGAGGAAGAAGCAGGGTTAGTCATAAGAGTGCAACTAGGGAAGAGATAGAGAGAGAGAGAGAGAGAGAGAGAGAGAGAGAGAGGTCAGGGGTGTATTAGTGAGAGAGAGAGAGAGCCAAGGTGGTGGTTATTAGGGTTAGGGGGAGTAGGGGGGTTGGTTGGGATAAATATATAGGGATAGGGATGGTTAAGCATTTGGGGAGGAGTACATAATTTAGATAGAAGGTGGTTATAGTTGATGAGTTGGGGGCGGAGAGGGAGAAAGAAAGAGAGAGGAAGAGAGAGAGTAGTGTTAGGAGGGTAATAAGGGGGGAGAGAGAGAGAGAGAGAGGATTGGGGTAGTTGGAGTAGGAGAGGGGTTAAGGAGAGAAATAGGGGGGTTATAATTCAAGAGAGATAAATAGGTGAGGGGTAGAGAGAGAGAGAGAGAGATGGGGGGTTGTGGATAGAGAGAGATGGGTTAGGGTTAGATAGAATGAGAGATGGTGGTTGTTAGAGTTGGAAGAGAGAGAAAGGTGTCAGGGTAGGTTTACGAGAAGGGTAGAGAGAGAGAGAGAGAGAGGAGAGGGGTTAGTTTTAGGGGTAGGAGTAGTGGGGTAAGAGAGAGAGAGAGAGAGAGAGTCGATAGGGGTTGTTATTAAGGATAGGGGGAATAGGGGGGTGGTGGAGAGAAAGAGATAGAGATAGGGATGGTTATGGGTTTCGAGAGGAGTAGGGAAGTTAGAGAGAAGATAGTTACAATTGTGTAGTGGGAGGAGTGAGGGAGACAAATAAGAGAGAGAGAGAGAGAGAGAGGGAGAAATGGTAGGAGGGGGATACGGAGATAGAAAGAAAGTGGGGGTTAGGGAGAGAGAGAGAGAGAGTGGGGTTACGAGTAGAGTGAAAGAGAGAGAGAGTCGATATGGGTCAGAGAGAGATGGAGAGATATTGGGTGTGTCAGGGAGTAAGGTGAGAGAGAGAGAGTCGATAGGGTTTCTTATTAAGGCAGCAGAAATAGGGGGTGGTGGAGAGAAAGAGATAGAGATAGGGAGGTTTATGGGTTTCGAAAGGAGTAGGGAAGTTAGAGATAAGACAATTATGATTGTGTAGTGGGAGGAGTGAGGGAGACCAATAAGAGAGAGAGAGAGAGAAATGGTAGGAGGGGGATAAAGAGATAGAGAGAAAGTGGAGGTTAGGGAGAGAGAGAGAGAGTGGGTTTACGAGTAGAGTGAGAGAGAGGCTAGGGTTAGGGAGAGAGCTAGGTGTTATGTAGAGAGAGGGGCAATATGGGTAGATGGAGGGGGAGAGAGAGATAGATATAAAGAGGGATAGATCAATGATGGTTCCTAGGGAGTTGGGGGATAGAGAAAGCAGTGGAGTTTAGTGGTAGATGGAGGTGTTGGGGAGAGATAGAATGAGACAAGGTCTTAGTAAGAGTTAGGTGGAGGAGGGGGAGAGAATGAGGGAGGAAAACGGTTAGTGATACGGGTGTGAGTAGGTTGGTGAGAGAGTGAGAGAGATGTGTTTTTGGGGAGTAAGGGGGGAGAGAGAGAGGTGTGGGGTTATGGATAATTAGAGGAGCAGGGGGTTGAGATTGAGAGAGAGAGATGGGGGTTGATTAGGGGTAGATGGATGAGGGAGGTTTGTTGAGAGAAAGAGATCAATATTGTGATGGTTAGGGGTTTGATATAGAGTAGAGAAGTTTAAAGGAAAGGGGTATAGTTGAGGTATGTGGGTGTTAGCAATATATAAAGAGAGAGACATAGATGGGGGGTATGGATAGGGATTTGGGGGTATGGAGAGAGAGGTGGGGTAGGAATAGGGGATGAGGATTGGCAAGTTGTGGTATAGAAAGAGAGATAGATAACGAGAGACAAAGAGAGGTGGGTTTGTGGAGGGAGGTTAGGAGAGAGAGATAGGGAGGTTAGGGTTAGGGGGGGTAGGAGAGGGTTAAAGAGAGAAAGAGGGGGATTTATGAGTAGAGAGAGAGAGAGAGAGAGAGAGAGAGAGAGACAAATGGGTTGTTATTATTGGTGGGTTGGGAGTAAGGAGAGAGGGTGGGGGAGGGTATAGGTTGATGAGTAGTTTTTTCAAGGGTAGAGAGAGAGAGAGGGAGAGGGAGAGGGAGAGAGAGAGATAGAGGTTCTAGGTTTGGGAAGGAGGAGGGAATTTAAAAAGGATGGGGGAGGATTTAGGGGGAGAGAGTGAGAGAGGTGGGTAGCTAGATTGGGGTAGTTAGGGAGAGAGATGATTGGGGGTTCTTAGTTTTATTGTTGAGGGATATTAGGAGAAACATATGGTTAGGGTGGGCTTATAGATAGAGAGAGATAGAGAGGAGGTGGGGTTAGTAGTAGGATTATGGGAGAGAAAGAGAGCTTGGGGTTATAGAGATAGAATGAGGGAGAGAGAGTGACGGGTGAATAGTCATATAAGGTGTGTTGGGAAAAGAAAGAGAAATAAATCAAGTGGGTTAGGGTTTATGGGAGGAGGAGGGAAATTAGAGAGAAGGGGAGTACAAAGAGAGGGAGAGAGAGAGAGAGAGAAAGAGAGAGAGAGAGAGAGAGAGAGATGAGATTGATGTTAGTTGTAGAGGGGTAAAAGAGAAAGAGAGAGCGGATAAAGTTTAGGGGGAGAGAGAGAGAGAGAGAGAGGATGAGGTGGTTAGTTGTAGGAGTAAAAGAGAGAGTGAAGGGGTGGTTCGTTGTAGGAGTAGGAGAGACTAACCGTCGTAGGTGTATAGAGATAGAGAGGTATAAAGGGTTGGTGTTATGGAGTTGGGAGAGAAAGGAAGGAATGTGGTTAGGGGGGTGCTAGATGAGTAAGTGAGAGAGAGAGTGAGAGATGGTTTTTTAATTGTTCGAGGGAGGGGGGAAGGGAGAGATTGAAAGAGAGGAGGGGGGTTAGTTGTGTAGGTGGGAGTAGGGGGTTCTTGTGTGTGTGTGTGTGTGTGCGTGAGAGATAGAGAGAGAGAGAAAGAGAGTGTGCGGAGGTGTTATCGAGTAGGGGGAAGAGACAGGGCTGAGGTTTATGGGTAGTTGGGGAATTAGGTGGTTGAGAGAGATAGAGAGAGAGAGTCGAGAGTGGGTGATTATGTGCAGATGGAAGAGGGGTTTTGGAGGAGAGAAAGAGAAAGAGAAGATAATAGGAGCGCTAGGAGTTCTTGGATGAGTATGTAAGTTACAAATAAGGCGGTTAGAGTTATGAGTGGGGGACTTGGGGAGACAGAGAGAGAGAGAGAGGTTGTAGGGGGGGTTCGTTAGGAGAGAGAGAGGATGGCAGGTAAGGGAGATACATAGAGGGTGATCTACTAGTAGAGAGAGAGAGAGAGAGATTAAGGGTAGGGGGAGGAGGAGGTTGGGGTAGAGAAAGAGATCGATATTGGTGAGTTTAGGGGTTTCAGGCGCATGAGGGTAGTTAGAGAGAGAGAGAGGTTGTAGGGGTTGGGGGTTAGGAGAGAGAGAGAGGGGGCATGTTAGGAAGATATGGAAAGGGGAGTCTACAAGTAGAGAGAGAGAGAGAGGTTTGGGGGGAATAGAGAGAGAGAGAATGATTATGGGTAGGGGGAGGGGATTTCATGTAGAGAAAGAGATAGATATTGGTGAGTTTAAGGGTTTTTAGTGGATGTGGGAAGTTTTAGATAGATAGATAGAGAGAGAGAGAGAGAGAGAGATAAAATTAGGGGGTGATTAGGGGAATTATGGAGGAGGGTGGTTCAGGGAAGGATAGAAATAGAGATCGAGGGAGTTAGGGGTTTTGGAATGAGGAGAGAAATTCGAGAGAAGGGGGTAGAGATAGAGAGAGAGAAGGGTTAGGAAGAAATAGGTGGGTTAGGTATAGAGAGAGGGAGATAGGGTGGGTGTTTAGGGTTTGGGGGAGACAGAAAGGTGTTGGGGTTATGGGTAGGTATAGGAGTAGGGAGTTTATAGAGAGAGAGAGATGAGGGGTAAGGGTAGGTGGGTTAGGAGTCATGAATTTGGGATGGGGTGATATAGAATGTGTGTAGGGATAGTGGGATGAGGAGTGGGGCCGTTGGGGGTAGAGAGAGAGAGAGAGAGTTGTGGATAGGGGTAGGTGGGTGAGGAGTGGTAATTTTTCAATGAGGTGAGATAGAGTGGGGGTAGGGATAGCAGGATGAGGAGCCAGGAGGTTGGGGGTAGAGATAGATAGATAGATAGATAGAGAGAGAGAGAGAGAGAGAGAGAGAGAGAGAGAGAGAGAGACTTTGTTGGGTGAAAAGTAGTTGGGAGAGAGAGGGGGTTTGGGGTAGTTGGAGTAGTAGAGGGGTTAAGAAGAGAAAGAGGGGGGTTATGAGTAGATAGAGAGAAAGAGGTTAGGGGTAGAGAAAGAGATTAGGGACTGTGGGTCGAGAGGGTTAGGGAGAGAAAGGTGGGTTATGGGTAGAGAGAGGGATATAGGGTGGTTGTTAGGGTTGGAGGAGAGAGAAAGGGGTTAGGGTAGGTGGAGAACTAGGAGAAAGAGAGAGAGGAGGAGGATAGGGAGGAGAGGGGTTAGTGGTATGGGTGGGAGTAGTGGGTTCAGAGAGAGAGAGAGAGATTGGGGGTGTTCTGGAGTAGGGTGAGAGAGAGAGAGCCGAGGGGGGTGGTGATTAGGGATAGGGGGGAAGAGGGGTGTTGTGGAGAGAAAGAGATAGAGATAAGGATGGTTATGGGTTTCAGAAGAGAAGGGAAGTTAGAGAGAAGATGGTTATCATTTTGAAATGGGGGGACTGAGAGAGAGAGATAAGAGAGAGAGAGAGAGGTGGTAGGCTGGGGATAAGGAGATAGAGAGAGAGTGGGGGTTAGTGATAGAGAGAGAGTGGGGTCATTAGTAGAGTGAGAGAGAGGTTAGAGTTTGGGAAGGAGGGGGGTGTTAGGGAGAGAGAGGGGTGATACGAGTAGATGGAAGGGGGGAGAGAGAGAGAGAGAGGGATAGATAAATAATGGGTCTTAGGGATTTGGGGGATAGAGAGAGAAGTGGGGTTTAGTGGTAGGTGGAGGTGTTGGGGAGAGATAGAATGAGAGAGGGTGTTTGTAAAGGTTAGGTGGAGGAGGGGGGAGAGAGTGAGAGAGGAGGACGGTTAGTGATGGGGATGTGAGTAGGTAGGTGAGAGAGCAAGAGAAGTGGGTTTTTAGGGAGTAGGTTGAGAGAGAGAGAGGTGGGGGTTACATGTTTGTGTGAGAGATAGATAGGGAGTGTAGTGGGTGTTCTTAGGGGGGGGGGAGAGAGAGAGAGAGAGAGAGAGAGAGAGAGAGAGAGAGAAATGGGAATGTGGTTAGTGGGATGGGGGATGTGCTTTATAAGAGACAAATGGACATATTGTAAAGGTTAGGGGGAACATGGGGAGAAAGAGAGATGGGGGTGGTTAGTTGTAGTACTAGGATATAGAGAGAGGGGGGGTGGTTGGTGATGTATGTAGGTGAGAGAGAGAGGGCCGGGCTGGTTAGTGGTAGGTGTAGGTGAGAGAGAGAGATGGGTGTTAGGGGTATAGATGGAGAAAGGGAGAGAGAAAGGATAGGGTTTTAGGGGTAGAAAGAGGAGTAGGGGAGAGAGAGAATAAGAGATATTTTTAGTAATGGTTTGGGAGAAAAGGGGAGAGAGATATAGGAGGAAAGAGATTAGTGGTATAGGGGGGTGTAGGGAGGTGTGTGTGTGTGTGTGTGTGTGTGAGGGGGTGGGTGTTAGGTTGTAGGGGGAGAGAGAGAGAGACATAGGGTTTATAATTAGGTATAGTAGTAAGGGGTTGAGAAAGATATCCAAGAAGGGTTTATTAGGTGTAGGGGAAGGAGTGGGATTGATGGAGAGAAGGGTAACCATAAATAAATTAGGAGAGTTAGGTGCTTCGGTAAGAGTAGGGAATTTAGAGGAAAGGTGGGTAGAGCTATCACTGAGGGGGTGAGAGAGAGAGAGAGAGCTTGTAGGGAAAGTGTGGTCAGGAGAGATAGGGGAGGGTTATGGAAAGACCAAGAGGGTCATCTTTGAGTAGAGAGAAAGAGAGGTGGATGGAAATTAGTAGAAGGGGGATAGAGTGTGTGTGTGTGTGAGAGAGAGAGAGATATGGGATGGTGGTTAGTTGTAGGGGGTATTATAAGAGATAGAGAGAGGGGGGAGTCAGAGTTAAGGAGAGAGAGAGAGGGTGGGGGTGGGAAGGGGGAGGGTTAGATATTTAGAGAGAGGGATAGAGAGAGAGAGAGTGTGGTGATGGTTAGATGTACGAGTAGGACGAAAGACAAATGGTGTTTAAGGAGAGATAGATGGATTAGGGGTAGAGAGACGTAGAGAGGGTGGTGTTAGGGGGTTAAGGGAGAGATAAAGGTGCGAGGGTTAGAGATGGGTGGAGGAGAAGGGGGAGATAGAGCATGAGAGAGGGGATTTGTAAGGTTTAGTTGGAAGAGGGGATACTAAGAGAGATAGAGGGAGAAGGGGGGTTAGTCATATGAGTGCGACTAGGAGAGAGAGAGAGAGAGCCAATATGGTTGTGATTAGGGGTAGGGTGAGTAGGGTGGTAGGTGGGGAGAAAGATATAGATATAGGGAGGGTTAAGGATTTAGGGAGGAAAACATAAGTTAGAGAGAAGGTGGTTATAATTGAGGATTCGGGGGGGAGAGGGAGAAAGAAAGAGAGAGGAAGAGAGAGATTACTATTAGCAGGGTAATAAGGGGAGAGAGAAAGAGACAGTTACTGATAGTTGGGGTAGGAGTGGGGTTAGAGAGAGAGAGTGGGTATGAGTATAGAGAGAGCATAATGCTAGAGATAGAGAGGGGGCTTGTTAGGGAGAGAAGGGGGAATTATATGGGGAGATAGTGTGAGGGAGAAATGATGGGTGGTAGGGGGTTGGGTATGATAGAAAAGGGTGGGGTTCAAGGGTAGATGGAGGATTTAGGGATAGAAAGAATGAGAGTGGGTGTAAGGGATAGGAGGAGGAGGGTGAGAAAGAAAAAATGGAGGGAGGTTAGAGATAGCAGTGGGAGTAGGGGTGAGGGTGATAGAGAAAAGGAGGGGTTGTCAAGGAGTAGGCGGGTAATGGATTGAAAGAGATAGAATTAGGGAGCGTTATGGGGCAGCAGTATGGAAGTTAGAGAGAATATAGTTATCATTGTTTAGTGGGGGAGTGAGGGAGATAGATAATAGAGGGGGAGGGAGAAATCGTAGGAGGGGGATAAGGAGATAAAGTGAGAGTGGGGGTTAGGGAAAGAGAGTGACAATGGGGTTACGAGTAGAGTGAGAGAGAGGTTAGGGTTAGGGAGAGAGGTGGATGTTAGGTAGAGAGAGGGGAGATATTGGTAGATTGAGGGGGGAAAAGAAAGAGAGAGAAAGAGGGGGATAGATAAATGATGGGTCCTAGGGAGTTGGGGGATATAGAAAGTAGTGCATTTTAGTTGTAGGTGGAGGTTTTTGGGAGAGATAAAATGAGAGAGTTTATTAGTAAGGGTGAAGAATAGTTAGTGATAGGGGTGTGAGTAGGTGCCTGAGAGAGAGTGAGAGAGATGGGTTGTTAGGGAGTAGGGGGAGAGAGAGAGCGGGTGGGGGTTATGGAAAGTTAGAGGATTGGAGAGAGAGAGAGAGATGGGTGGTGATGAGGGTTAGAGCGATGATGGATGTTTATTGAGAGAAAGAGATCAATATCATGATGGCTAGGGGTTTGATATGGAGTAGGGAAGTTTAAAGGAAAGGGGTATAGTTGAGATATGGGAGTGTTAGCAGTAGAGTGAGTGAGAGAGAGAGAGATAGATGGGGGGTATGGGTAGGGATTTGGGGGTATGGAGATAGAGGGGGTAGGGATAGGGGATGGGGATTGGGAAGCTTGTGGTATAGAAAGAGAGATAGATAAAGAGATACAAAGAGAGGTGATTGTGGGGAGGGAGGTTAGGAGAGAGAGGAGGGTTAGTGGTAGGGGGAGTAGGAGAGGGGTTAGGGAGAGAAAGAGGGGGGTTTATGAGTAGAGAGTGTAAGTGTGTGTGTGTGAGAGAGAGAGAGAGATCGGGGCTTATGACTGGGGCTGGTGGGAGTAAGGATAGAGGGAGGGGGAGGGTATAGGTGAATGAGTATTATTTTCAATGGTAGAGAGAGATAGAGAGAGAGGGAGAGAGAAATGGGGGGTTATGACTTGGGGGTTTGGAGTAAGGAGAGAGGGAGGGGGAGGATATAGGTGGATTAGTAGTTTTGTTAAGGGTAGAGAGAGAGAGAGATAGAGGTTCTCGGTTTGGGATGGAGGAGGGAATTTAGAGAGGATGGGGGATATTATAGGGGGAGAGAGTGAGAGAGGTGGGAAGGTAAGTTGTGGTAGATAGGGAGACAGATGGTTGTGGGGTTATTAGTTTTATGTTGTAGGGATACTAGGAGAAACATATTGTGAGGGTTGGATTACAGATAGAGAGAGAGAGAGAGAGAGAGAGAGAGAGAGAAATGGTGGGTTAGGGAGAGAGAGAGGGGGGGTTGGTTAGTAATAGGATTAGGGGGGAGAGAGAGAGATAGGTTAGGGCTAGAGATATAGAATGAGAAATAGATAGAGAAGTTGGGGAGTGAGGAAGGGGGTTAATAAGTTATGTTCGAAGCAGGTGAATGAGAGAGTGAGGAGGGGGGTTAGTGCCAGGATAGGAGGAGGGAGGTTAATAGTGGGGTGGGAGTAGGGGGTTGAGTGTGGTTGTGTGTGTGTTTGCTACAATGACATGGAGAGGGAGCCAAGTGGGGTGATTAGGTGTAGGAATGCGGTTGGTAGAGAGAATGATATAGAGATAAGAAGGGTTAGGTGTTTGGGGAGGATTATGGAAGTTAGAGAGAAGGGGGGTATATTTGAGGGGTCGACAGGTATTGAGTAGGAGAGAGAGAGAGAGAGAGAGAGAGGGGGGGGGGGGACATGTGAATAGTCATAGCAAGGGCGTTGGGGAGAGAAAGATAAATAGGTCAGGTGGGTTAGGGCTTCTAGGAGGAGGAGGGAAATTAGAGAGAAGGGTAATATATATATATATATATATATATATATATATATATATATATAGAGAGAGAGAGAGAGAGAGAGAGAGAGAGAGAGAGAGAGAGAGAGAGAGAGATTTGGTTGTTGTTAGTTGTAGGGGGGGTAAAAGAGAAAGAGAGAGGGGAGAAAGGTTAGAGAGAGAGATAGAGAGAGAGAGGAGGAGGTGGTTAGTTGTAGGAGTAAGAGAGAGAGTGAGGGGTGGTTAGTTGTAGAAGTCAGAGAGAGTGATGGCCATAGGGGTATAGAGAGAGAGAGGTATAAAGGGTCGGTGTTATGGAGTTGGGAGAGAAAGAAAGGAATGTGGTTTAGGGGCTGCTAAAGGAGTATGGGAGAGAGAGAGTGAGAGATGGTTTTTTTAAGTGTTAGGGGGAGGACGGAAGAGAGAGAGTGAATTGGAAGAGGGGTTAGTTGCGTGGGTGGGAGTAGGGGGTGCTTATGTGTGTGTGTGTGAGAGAGAAAGAGAGACATGGAAAGTGTTGGGAGGTGTTAGTGAGTAGGGGGGAAGAGACGGGGTTGGGATTTATGTGTAGGTGGGGGAGTAGGTGGAGGAGAGAGAAAGATAGTTGAGAGTGGGTTATTAGGTGTAGGTGGTGTTGATGTATATGTAACTTCGGAATGTATTTCACCCATGTATTTCATATATGTATTTTATATTCCTATAGAGATGTTATTATTCCTCTATACAGAAGTGTCATCATTTATATTGTAGCTGTCGTAACTTATACTTGATGGGTTATTAGACCACCTTGTTGGGGTCGGCCCTGTATAAGTCATGTGGTTTGAAGGGTTATTAGACCACCCTATTGGGTGTCGACCCAGTCAGCATTGTGTTATGTGGTTAAGTTAAGGCGGACCTAGTAAAGGTTATTAGGCAAGACAAGTCTAGTATAAATAGAGATCGGGAGATCTCTATCTGATCATTCTATTCTCTCACTCACACTTGGGAGAGTGGCACACTTGTGGAGGAGGAGGCTCTGCTGCTAGGAGAAGACTATCTCTTGTATTCTAGTTGTATCATTGCTCTATCTATCTCTGAGGAAGTTATTGGGGTTTTTCACCTTTATGGTTTTCTCGAAGTAAACTCTGTGTCTCTTGTGTGCTTGCATTATTGTGTCCATGATTGATATGCTGTAGATTTGTTGTACATGTTGTTCTCTCAGTTAAGATCCTAGATTAGATTGAAGTAAATTCTGAAAATTTAACATGGTATCAGAGCTAGCCTGAAAGAAGGCATGATATGGCATGTATGACACTTGTTGCACTTACGATGCTAGGGCTTGATATAGAAAAAACAAGTCATCATAGCACTTTCACTATAAATCCATTTTGGCGAAGTTTTCGGATCTGAAATGTTTACAGGTCGAATATCAAATCCCCATGTACCTTGTGTCCAAAGGACAACCTCTAATTCATTGTACTTTGTGATTTATGATCTGTACAATATAGGGCTTCTGCCTCTTCCAGATTTGAGTCAAAATCAGGTGACCTTGGGAAAAAGATCATAACTTGGGCTAGGAAGCTCCAAATGAAATTTTGTAAAAAGTGACAGGTAGTACACAGACTGTATTATCTCAACAGACATTTTCAGAGGCCGAAGTTGAACCAGTGACATGTGGCACGCCATACAAGTTTGCTCTCCTGTATTATCTCATAAATAGGTCACGTTGTGACACTTAGCATAACTCTCTCTCAGAGAATTGAATTGAGGTCAGACATATTGGGATGGTCAGACATATTGGGATGGAAAGATGACAGGTCAGGATATCTCAAGAAAACTTTTCAGAGTCCGAAGTTGAACTAGTGACACGCGCGGCACACTGTACAATTTCTCTCTCTTGTATTATCCCATAAATAGGTGACGTTGCGACACTTGGCATAACTCTCTCTCAGAGAATCCAATTGAGGTCAAACCTATTGGTATGGAAAGATAACAGTTTGGGTTATCTCAGAAAAAAAATTTAAACCTTATGGATTGAAAGGTTTGGAGTTACACCAGAAGCAATTAGGTACATATTTCTGTCAAAATAGAATTATTTTTGACCACCTTCATTCATGGCTTCTGGAAATTTAGGGCTTTGGAGAAAGTTGGAATTTTTGTAATCGGAGACCACGGCTAGATGCTACTCAACAAAATTGAAATTTAGAGACCAAGATCATATTTTTTGGTTGCCCAGAAGGCCGGGCTTGATCAAACCGCACTTTAGGACTTTGATTGGAAAGATGGAAAATTAGGGCTTCTGCAAAATGGGAATTTTGGAAATCTGTGACCACGGCTGGAAGCTCCTCAAAAAAATTGAAGCTTAGAGATTTGAATCAAATATTTTGGTTGGGTGAAGCTCCGGGAAACTCAAACCCTAATTCAGGGTCCTCCCTTATGAATCCATAAATCTAAAAGGAAATTTTGAGGGGTGAAACTTTGCAGTTTTCAAATTCTGAATATACCAACTTGATCAGCTCATCAAGGCGCATATTTCTATCCTTTCAGAAGTTTGAAATCCAAAGTTTGAATTTTTGGGGTTTCTTTGACAAACCCTAATCCAACTCCAGGTCCAGTTCTTACAAAATCAAGTGGATTGGGTTAATCCTGGAAGAAGATGGATTGCTCACTTGCATAAGTGAAGAAGTTCCTGTCTCAGAGGGAGATGAGGCTAAGGCCTTCCATAAGAAGATTACAAGCAATCTTGACAGGTATGGCTTACAGGTATGTCTCATGGTTAAGTTTATCATATGTTTGTCTTCATATCATTACAGTACAATCTTGATTAATTACTAGACTTGCCGTATCACCTTAATATAAGATATTCATTGATTAAGGTTTTGACACTTATGAATGTACTAATGCATTGTGATGTTGTATGAGGTTTATGTTGTTTGCTAACATAAAAGGTACACCAAGAAAGACAAATCATGTTCTACTTCAAGAACATATGATCATGGTGACATGAAGACAAAGATTCATCCATTGTCATGGATCACATAGAAGATCTACTTTCAAGGTATGTATAACTTGGTCCTACAATGGTTAACCTATGAGACATGCAAGTTACTAGCACAAGTCACTGAAGAGAACCAGAAGACATTATGTGGGTATGTTAGACATAACTAGCTAGCATGTATGTTTTTCCTATATCAAGCTAGAATCCTACCTTGTGTTAGGATCTTATACTGTTGTGTTGTTGATAATGATTATTCATGAAGTCATAGGTTTGAATAGTCATGGCTATATGCATATTATGTTTCTTACCACAATTGATGATATGACTAACCAGAAGAATCATGAAGGTATAGGTTTGAGTAATCATGGGTTTATGCATTGATGATTTAACTAATCAGAAGAGTCCTATGATCAAATAAGAATATGCATGAGTAAAAGAAGACTTCCCTGAAACCTTGAATACTAATGTTTATTATCTGTGAATGATCATGACTATACATGTTTAAGATTATTGTGTTTTGAAAGTATTAAGATTATACTAATAAATGTGTGATTATGTATGAGACCTCAAGGATAACACAATGATGATACTAATAAGCATGCATAGTGATTAAGGATGGATGTAAGTTCAAGGACAGGTAATCCAGGAAGCAAAGATCAAGATGGAGCACACTCCAGTTGTTCCTGTAGGAAAACAAAGGAGAACACTTTAGTAGTTTCTGCAAGGATGCAGATATTAAGAGGGAGTTGACCACTTCTCACAATCCACATCAGAATGGAGTTGCAAATATTCAGAGAGAGTCCACCCAGCAACCAAAGAAAGATAAGTATTTGAATTGTCATTTATTACATAATGTTATTCAATTATGCATATGCTTATGTTCCTAGAATTAGGTTGTGTATTATGCATATTAGAATAGTTGCATTGATGAACAATATACTACTAATATACATGGGTAGGTGGCCTATGGAACTGTACAACATTCCATTGCTACTTATCTAGAATGAAACCTCTTTGCTGACATGTTAGGAGTTGTGGACACTCTTAACAATGTTCTGGTAGAGATTGGAAGGCATCTAGAAAGTTACAAAATATGGATAATGTGGTATTGAAGCATTGGCTAAGATAATTGCATGACTGTATGACATATTTCTTTATGTGTAAGAATTTGTTCTGAAAACTATGAGATGTTTTCTAATCATGCAATTTAACTTGTTGTGTAGGAAAGATCGTATACCATCACCTACAAAAGAAGGACTACAACATTTGTTCAACAACAAAGTTATCTATTGAAAATATTGAAGATATTGAAGTTCCCAGGATCTGGGAAGAATGTCTTGATCAAGGAGTACCAGTCGATCACGAAGATGTTTGGGATGCAATCCCAAGACCTAAAGGGGAGTCT